>JBBMKD010000001.1:111826009-111840924 GCA_037834095.1 Argya squamiceps
GAACAATGCCAGCTGTGCCAGCCTTTCCTCCCAGCAGAGCTGCTCCATCCCTCTGCCCATCCTGGAGCCTCCTCTGGACTCTCTCCAGCAGCTCCACGTCCTCCCTGTGCTGGGCCCAGGGCTGGGGCAGCTCTGCAGGTGGGGTCTCACCCCATTCCTGCTCCCCAGGCTGTGGGATGAGCCCAGGACACTGTTGGTTCATCTGTAGGTTTTGTGTTCCTGTCGCTTGCCACAGCTTGTCGAGAAACTCTGCTGATGTCAATTAAGGAACATGACATTTTTTATCTATAGTGTTCTTAATCTAACAGATTTACTTGTCTCGATTTCACACCTAATTGCAGAAAATATTGTGACTAGACAGGAATATAAAAGCAGTATGATATAATACCTGTTGACAGAACTGATTAAGACTGAAAAACAGAGGAAAGCAAGTACCCTATTATGTGCCAGAGGTCACTGAAAAAGCATATTTAAGGCTGCTGATGTAAAGCAGCTCGATATTCTGTTATCTATGGATGATTTTAAAAGCAAGTTGTTCTTTAATGGAATTCCCTTTTCAATGGACTGTCACCACTGACTGCTCCATTATGTATTCAATTACTAGATCTTTATAGAAAAGTACTTGTTCTATAGAATGATAGTTAAAAAAATTGAAATTATGGAAGTTTGAGAAAATGTGACTGTTACCCAATATGCCATCTGATTTTCTCATTATGCACCGAGGCAGTTATTGTAGAGTTCCTATTTTATCCAAAGTCATAGCCCTTTTATTTTGCCTCAAAGATGGATAATTTCTGTTTTAGAAGGAAAGGATACACTTGATCTGTGCAATCGTTTTGTGTTGGAAAAAACTGAATCACCCAGATTTGGATCTGCCGCTACCACTTCCTCTTTCATAAATGTGTGGATTCCTCCTTTTTCTTGCAGTGTGCTGAATTTTAGTTTGTGCATGACCAGACTTGGTTAATATTTAATATATAACCTCGATGACAATCCCTGTGTAGCTCCCTTCTTACTGGAAATGCCAGACATTTCTTCCTGTGTAAAAGTCATGATAATTATTTTTGTTTTGCTCAATTTCATCTAGAGAAGAGGTATCAAAAAACCTCCTTGGGTGCTTAACATTTGTGTCAAAACCACGGCTATTAATCAGAGTGAAAATGAAGAGAGTTGTCCTCATCTTGCGAAGCTTCTCAATAGTTTTATGGAAAATAAATCCAGTGGTATTTTCTTCCCGTGGCAAGTGTGGGGATGTGTTTTATTATTCACCTCAGTATTCTGATGAGACAAGCCAGTCTCTAGGCTCCAGCAAATGAGGGAATAGCCTAAGGCAGAGCAATGCCTGAATGTCCTTGGCCACGCTCTGTGCTTCCCCACGGCACAGGGGAGCCTTGGGAGGACTCACAAATTCAGTCTGCATTCCACCACCCCACCTGGACCAGGGATCTGTTTTGCCAGATGCTGCTTTTTGCTGTGGGAGGCAGCAGCAGCCACCTCAGGTGCTGCTGGGTTGGTCTGGATCAGGACATTACAAGAAATTTCTCCTGACTCCACCAAGGAGTGGAGTTGTTGTTGGCTCTGTTGTCCCCTGTGATTCCTTTGGGATTTCTCCTGAATATCTTTGTCCTACCCCTAAGGAGCAAACACAGGGTGCTGCTGCATCTCTCAGCTCAAACAACCGCCTGCCTTTGGGCAGGGAGCTGTCTTATCTCTCACTGCTGAGCAGACTTTGAGAATAATCACCCCACTAAAGATGGAGAACCCTGGGACTGTGACCTGTGGGACTGTGACCTCTGTGTGGCCGTGAGCAGACAGAGGTAAAGAGAAGGCAGAGGAGAGGAAGATGTATGGCAGAATGTTCCTATTAATTGCTCCTCCTTGCTGCAAAAAACTCTGCTTGGGGAGATGCTCCAGCAGCAGGTGACTGCACCAGAATATGAATGGGGAAGGTGGAATCTTTATGTTGCCCTTTGTAAATGGATTATTGCCTTCTGGCTGTGGTTTGCTGTCACTGTCGTGTTCTGCTCATGAGCAGAAGCTTGTGCCTTCCAAGCAACTGTCTAAAAATGGAAAATCTCTCTTCAGGATTTAAAAAGGGAGGATGCTGGCTGGTTTTGTGCAGACAGGGCACATACAGAGGTAGATGTTGGCTTCGTGTAACGTGGTTATCTTCGGGTTTGGCTTTTAAACAAAGCAAGCAAAAATTTGGGGCATATTTCAGCGTGGAGGTCAGAGAAATGTGTGTCTTCTCTAATGATAAGCAGAGGGCATCTGGTTACACCATCCATCAGTCTATTGCCTAGAGCAAGAGATATCCAAGTTTGACATGTCTGTTTTGGGAGGGGGAGGGAGGAGCAGAGAGATAACAGAGAGTGTTTTATTAAAATGCAGCAGCTGAAGTTGTTGGTTTCCTTTGTTTTGGTTTGTTAGGCTTCGGCTTTTTGTTTGTTTGTCGCTTTTTTCTCCCCCCAAAATCACTTTTAATTATATTTACTGTATTCACTCTTTGTGGGTGCTACCCAGAAAGCTGATCACCTGACACTGCCCAAAGGATGAACACATTAATTACCCAAAATATTAAAATAACTTGAGCATTAAGAATGTTTGAACACTATTTTTATTCTGGCTTTAAGTTACAGAAGATTCTAAAAGGGAGAAGTTCCTGCTCATTAATATTTTTAAAAAATCCTAAAAGGTATAAACCCCTTTATTTACACTCAAAGATATTGGCAGTGCTCTCCTATATTTGAACATGGGTCAGAATGTCAGTCCAGCTTGCTTATGATTTTAAGTTGCTACTATTTTGTTGATTTCACAACTAAAAATTTTTTGTTGATTGTGAATTCGCAAAATACATGTTGTGTTGCTAATCCTAATGAAAATAAGAATCATTGGGAATTAAAAAATGGTTCTCAGTTCTTAAATAGTATTGTGCATTTCTAATCTATGTTATTTTTTAGCTTTCTGATATTTTTTGTGCAATCTGTTCATACAGATTTCTAATTATTTTAAAACAGAAAAAGAGTACTGAACAGTTTTTTCTTTATTTCATTTTTCTGCATTATTCTTTTCCTTCACAGACTATTCAGGAAAGTGCTACATTGTGACATTTCTTTCAGATTTTGCCACTTACATCCCTTTTAAAGTGATCTTTTGACATCAATAAAATTGCTTCTTGCCTGGATTTTGTTTTCTCTTCAAAAGAAGAATTCCTTTAGAATGGGCTTTTTGTTTTCACGTCTAAATATCTTTGTATGTTCTCCTGGAATGCTCCTGATTTATTTTATGGAGTTGCAGCTTGCTTTGTGTACCTTGTTTGAAAGCAAACTTTGGGGAAATTTAGGTCAGGCTGGACACTGGGGCTTGGAACAACCTGGGATAGTGAAAAGTTCCCTGCCCATGGCAGAGGGTTGGAACTGGATGATCTTCGTTGTCCCTCCCAACCCAAACCATCCCATGATTGAAAATCTGCTGTGTTCATTTTTGTGGGAGATTTGGTCAGAAATGGATGTCATTAATTTTAAAAGGGATTTTATTATAAAATTATTAGTATTGGATTTTAGCTGTAAAAGCATTTCTGAAGCTAAGTGAAAACTTTCCTCTGAAGTTAAAACCTTCAGCACCAAAACATGTCCAGTTCAAGACAGATGCAGTTTTGAAAATCTTGTTGTTTAAAGATAACTCATTTTTTTACAGACAAAATTTGTTTTCTGTCTGTGTCTTGGTAGTAAAGGGCAAATATAAGTCTTTACTTAGCATTTAATAGAATTTAATAGAACTGGTCCTGGCAATGACTGATTTGGTTGTTTAGTAATAGGTAAAACAAGTCTCTGACTGGGCTTTTATATCAGCTGCATGAATAATCAAATTTCTGTTCAGTTTGGTTACAAAGCCAAATAAACACATATTTCTTCTTTTTTTTTTTTTTTTAACAATATGAATCAAAACTCTCTTTGTCCAATTTCCCCCTGGCTGGGGTATAGAAAAGCTGGAGCTATTCCTGTGAGTCTCACAGCACATTTATCACACTGAGGGAAAACCTTTGTTTGCACTATCAGCATATATTCAGCTAAAGCAATAAACCAGCAAGGATTAGATTTGAACACAACTGATTGATTTTGGTATCTAACACTGAATGTCTTCCTGGATATTATTATGCTCTTCAGAGCTGTGTTTTTTTTGCCTCAGACCCATTTGGAAACCTAATGCTCTTTTGAACCCAACATCTAATCAGGTTTCTCTGGCTCCTTAGGCAGATGTCTGTCTGTCTTTTTCTTTATTATTTTCCCCCCATTTTTTATAGAACTCATGGAACCATTCATACTTCTCCATTTGTATTGTAGTGAGCACCTTGTCCTGTGGGAGCAATTTTATAATAGTAAATATTATGGTCTCTTATGTTGCAGATGTAAAAATTAAAATAAGCTGGGACCAGAGCTGGTCTGATCTGTTTCTATTCACCACTTGCTACTGAGACAGGGATTTATAAAATCCCCCCAAAAGATAAGTCACTTAATTTCTGGCCTTTCAAAGCTTAATCACTGCAGTTTAAATGCAAATGCTATTATTTCTTCTATAGTTAAATGAAAATTAGCATTTCAATAATAGGTGCTGTTTGGGAAGCTGGAGTTTTCTTTCTTTATTTTTTTTTCCAGTGTCTTAAATTACAGAACTAAAAACTTGAGAAAACAAATGTTGAAAGCATCCAAAAGCATTCATGCTCTGTGCAGGTAATGAACTCATAGGTTTTGTGATTTATATCTTGTGGAAGAAGAAAGATTTTGATAAAATTATGTATTTTAAAATACATGTTCCCATTTTTTACCAATTTAGGTTTAAGCTGCTGGAAGTACAGCTCTGACATTTCTCAGGATGTTAATAAAGTGTTAAAACTTGACACTGAATTAAATAGAATATAGGAGTGTGTGGAGTCGTTGGTAGGTGTTTTGGAAGACTTTTAAAAAGATGTAAAGCATTTATATGTGTGAAGATAAAACCCCTCCAGCTGGCAAAAGGAAAAAAAAAAAGTAGAAAACATGAAGAAAATCTTGCCAATCCCTTCTGAAATAATAGGATTTATGGCTGGTTCTTGCAAACCATTTCTCTGACGTGTAGGCATTAGTTGGGATTTCTTTTCTTCATTCAAAGGTGTGGTCTGGTGTGCAATTCTTCTCTGAAATTGCCTTATCTATAATAATGTAGGGAATAATGTGTTGGTTACATTCTAAATGAGGAGGTTTGAGCCAAATTCATAGGAAAAGTAGCTCTAAACACTTCTCAGTTTTTGCACAGGCAATCACATTTTATGTTAATCTGCCTGGAGGATTTTCTTGAGAATGTAAAGAAGAGCATCTTTCAAAACAAGCAAGGTGGAAATACTCCCTTAGGGGAACAAGAAATTCAGCTTGTTAACCACAGGCTAATGAAATGCAGATTTAAATCTCCCAGTACCTGTCTTTTTCTAGGACCAGAAGTGTCTCAAAGAGGTTATATAGATATTTATTGCTTAAAATCACTTTCTGCCCAGAGATGGATGGATTATGGAGTTAGGATGGGATATATAATATTTATACTGGTTACTGTGGAGAATTTGAGATTAAACTTTTTGGACTTTGGCCACTTGCCAAGTGGTTTTCCTTGAAATCACTTGAAATCACTTGTATAGTGACAATATTTTTCTATCCCACCTGAAAAAATGGAAATGAAAGCATCTCAAACAATGGCAAAAATTGATAAATCACCAGGAATGACATGTTACTGCTTGACCACTCTTGAAAAATTTTCAAAAAAGCCTCTCCCTATCTGCTACTGTTCCTGGCAAAGAAATGCATGTTTTTTGTCCCCTAATGTTTTATAATCAATCTGTTCTGTGATTTATTTGGTGGGTTTTTTTGTGATAGGCATGTACCAAGAAGTACAGCTGCTGTAGACCTTTTATACAATATATTAAACTCCCTAAATTCCCAAAGGAATGTTAATTCTTTCTGTGGCTGCTGCTCTAGCTCTTCCATGTTATAGGATCTGTTGATCTGTCTTTTTTTTTTTTCTTTTTTTTTTTTTTGCTTACATTTGTGCCTCTGCACATCTTGTAGAGGCATCTCCTGGGAAACATCTTCTCTTTGTTCATGTTTTAGTCTTGAAATCAGTACTTGAATGTAGCTGTATTTTACAGATTGGTTATTTTGCTATAATTAAGCCTCATGAATATGAAGATTCGTGTAGTATTCCCATGGTGTCCTGGGAAGTTGGGTTTAGCCGTATGATTTCATTTCATCTCTCTGTAACCCATCATCGTGTCACTTTTGCAAAACTGAAATACCATGTTGGTTCTTAGGAAATACAGAGAATGCACTTGCCAAATTTGGGGTTTATTTCTAAGCCTAAGTAGAGGGACTTCAATAATTCTTCTCTGGAGTTGAGACAAAACTTTGCTGGGGGAGAGAGAGGGGAAAATAAGGTCAGTGAAAACCTTAAAATAATTTTGTTTGAAAATTTATCGTAATATTGACATTTAATAAAACCTCTAATAGTTGATAGTGTAGTTTATTGAACAAAGCCATGAATCAAAAGTTTGAAGACTTGATTGTATTTTTAAGACTATCCTTGGTCTTCTGTTTGTTTGTTTTGGGGAAAGACCCTATAGGCCCCTGCCTTTGGACTTGTTCCCACCTTGTTCTCTTTTTCTATTTTTGCCCCATTTGTTTTGTGTTTTTTCTTTTTCTTTTCTTTTCTTTTCTTTTTAAATATAATTTTTGTAAAAGAGTTAAAGCTTTTCTGGGCAGGTACCACCTTTCATTCCATGAATTCACAGTGAATTCCATGAATTCACAATACAAAGGACACCAATCTCAGCTTGCTTTTAGGTGTCATACGTACCCTGATAACAACAGAAGTTCAAAAGTATGCTTTTAAAAGTATTTCAGTTTTTTTTAAATGGTGGAGTGGTTTTTAGTTTATTGATTGCAGCAGAAGAATGAGCAGAAATAAATCTAAGCAGACTGGACCAAGTGCCTAAGGTGGAAGGAAGATATCTGAGACCCAGCAGAAGTCTTGCTGGACCCTTGTTGGTGATAAATAATAATGAAAATTTTATATTGCTCTGTCACTTTGCCTCTATAATTGTTTGCTTTGCAATTTACTCTCCTTGTTATGGATTAGTGAATATGAGAAGCTCTGACTTGGAAGTTAAAGCTTTGGTTCTTTGGAAAATTATTCTTACTCTATAGGTGGCTGAATCCTGGATCATGTATGAAGATTTTATATTAAACCTTTTATAAAGCAAATTACCTCTGTGAACAAAGGCTGGTTTTAGTTGTTTTACTGAGGATGAAATCTCTTCATTCAGGTCCTGGGACATTCTGCTTTTCCAGGCAGATGTAGTGACTTCAAAATTTTACCTCCAGCAAGTGATTTTAACCATCTAAAGATAACTAGATTAAAAATAGGCAGTCTTTTATTTTTCTTTTCCCCTTCAATAATATTTCTGAGTCAAACCCTGTTATAATTAGTTAATAGATAATTATATCTAGTTCTGCATAACTTGCTGATCACTTTCATAAGTTTCATCTCGTTTATATTCAGGGTATAATTCTAGCTTTCAGCAAAGTGCAATTGGAGTGTACGATAGGGAGGTCTCGTGCTAATCAGATTTACTCCTTCCCTCAAAATATAGTACAGAACATTAATTTCATGCTACTTCAAAATGTATTAGCCAAGTGGCAGTCCCATTCTGAATCACAGGAAAGCTGATCTGGGAATAAAAAAGAAAATGAAAAAAAAAAGACCCTCACAATTAAAGAAACCCATCCCCTCAAAAAACCCCTTGGCATCAAAAGATGCCAACATAATTTTCAGTTTTATAGAAAATAGGCCTTGTCTGAAAATTTGATCTTGATTTTTTTTTCCCCTTAATTTTTTTGAAGACTCAGAAAATATGTTAGAGAAGGAGTACTGTGATAATGGACTGTAACATTAAGTAATTGACTTACTGTCACGAAAGTAATTAAAAACATTTATCAGCATACAAAAACTACATGGAACTTTATTAAACAGATTACAAAAACAACCCCCTGGTCATGCAGGATACCTCAAAAAATCATGGGTTCTGTGGGTCTGTTCCTGGCTTAGTCAATATTTTTTTCTGCCATCCAGAAGAAAACGTGAAATGGTCCTTGTCAAATTGCTCAGGGGGCTGAATGTCAGGCAGTGAAAAAATATTGCCCTGAAAGGGTGTGACAGGCTGGGCACAAAAATTACCCTAAAAAAGTGAGATATTATTAGCTTCTAAATAGAAATTTGCCATTTGGATGTCCCACCTTGAAGGGGAAGGGAGCACCCAGGAGCTGTAAACGCTCTTGCTTGAAAGGAAAAACAAAAGTCAGAGGGTCTTCAAAAGAAACAGAGTTTTGTGACTGGATGACACACTTGGCATGGAAATTGGTGTGTTGGTTCCTGATCTCTTGGTATAAGCACACGGGTTTAGGTAAAGGGAAAAGAGAGGGAAAAATTTGAATTATGGAGCGGGAGAGAGAGAAAGAAAGGGAGAAAGACCTCACCAGTGTTAATCCAATGTCCAGGTTTGGGTAAAGGGAAAAGCAAGAGAAAAATATGAATTATAGGGGGGGAGAGAGAGAGAGAGAAGATTCACCAGTGTTGATCCAGTGTCCAGGGTCTTGGGATGCACATGCTCCCAGACTTTGGGGCACTTGACAGATAAATTTCCCCTGACTTGGAGATAAAGTTCTTGCTTTCCACTGCCAGTTAGTTCTCATGCACAGTCTGTTCTTCCAGACCTTTCTAGAAACGAGTTGGAGCCTTTTGGGACTCTTTGGTGGTCTTGACTCTCCCCAAAGTCCATGCCCACTCCTCAACCTGCTCTGTTCTGTGTTATGCTGATCTCCAGGAGCCAAAACAAGGACATTTGTTGCCCTAGCTCTGAATGGCCCCTTCTCCAGCCACAGCCTGTTCTTTCCCACAGAGTATTCTCACCAACAATTCTGCCAGGAACCACGGATGGGATGGGGTCTATTGGGCTTCCCAATACCTCTGAGGGTCCAGCCCTTGGCAGAGAAATGGCTTAAATTAATTAGTGAGACAGTATGATCCAGTGTGCCTTGAAAAATCAAAAAGATTTTAATAAGAGAAGAAAATAATACAAACACAAAGGCAAAGCCGAGCATAGTGCAGAGACAGGTCCCGTACCTGCTACAACACCTTGAAAATGCCTGAGTTTCTTTGTTCTCTCTCTTTAGTACTCAATAGTTCAGGTGGGCTAGTTGCATTTTTGCCCAATTGTCACCCTGATTTTCAGCCTTCTGATTGTTTGCATATTTCTACTGGAATTTCTCACACATTTTACATAAATAAAGTAGATTGTTTTCACATTCCTCTCTGTGATGGACTGCTGGTTTGACCACTGGGGTCGGAGGGGTGTTCCTCTCATCCCCCAAATCCTTGGTCAAATTCCAAATCCTATTTAAACCCCAAATCATAATAAACTTCCTCTTTCTCTGCTCACTTCTCAAGCTGAAGGTGAGGGTCGTTCTTTCATGTCGTAATTGCGACACCCAATGAAGCCAGCAACAGGTTTTGAGTTACACTTTCCAAGCCAAATCAATGCCTCTGTGCTGGCACTGAGCCAATTACTGACAGGACAGCAAAGAAGTTTCTGGGTCCTTTTACCTTATAAGAGATACAAGGGGTGAGTCTTAAACCTACAAGGCGTGAGTCTTAAATCTTTCCCTATTTGGAAACACCTGCTGGAGGTGTGGGGTGCATGCCAACATCGATCTCCCTTGGAATGTGCTCTGGGATCGTGTGGGTGCAGCCTGCCCTGCACTGGGTGTGCTAAAACTACTGAGCTGCCAATGGATTGAGTGAATATTAAGAAAAATCGAGGAGATGATAAAATTTTGCTTTTAGCTTCAGTGAGGCATGCAGCTGAATTCTGTATTCTGGATGAGGAAGCACCTGGGTGAGTCTAGAAAATGGTCTGGGTTATGGAAAAAATTATCCCAAGGTGAAGACAGTAGGAGGTTATTCTCCAGCTTCTTACTGAAGGAATTATTTTTTTAAAAATAGTCAGTTTAGTGAAGGAACTGGGCAGGAATTATTTATTCCCAGCTGACACGGCTGGAAGGACTGTGGTGATCCATCTGGAGCTCCTTACAGTGACAGGAGGAATAAATAAATGCAAGGTTCTCACAATGAAAGCAATCCTTTAACAATTAGTGTTTACCTCAAGATGAAGTGACTTGCAGAAAGATGTGCTGCAGCACAGGCAGAAATTATCAGCTTCCATCACTGGAGAAGGTTATGAGCTGTGATGACACAGATGTTTTTTTCTTCAGAGCTGTGTCTCCCTTTAAAAAAAAAACAAACAAAAAGAATCCCGGAGTTGTGTGTGCGCTGTCCAGGGTACTGACACGAGAGGCTTCTGTCTCTAAAATCAGGAAGTGCTGTTCAAGAACTTTAAATATGTCAGCTTAATATAAGAAAACTACACTGAAAACTAAATTAATGATAGCTGTGTCCCCCTCCCACAGATTGACATATTTGCTTCTGGGAATGTTTTGTTCATTGTGGGATACCCCCACCCTTCCCATTCCCCTTTCCACCTTTCTCCATGGGTTGAAGTATTTAATTCTGTGTGACCATTTGTCTATTGATTGGCCAGGCATGAAAAAAATCTGCATAAATTGTGGTGCAAAAAAATTTAATTTCAAAATAATAACTCTGCCCTGGAGCTACAGCTTCTCAAGGGTTACTTTTATTATATTACCCATGCCAGCTGCAAAAAAATGTTTTGTCAAGATGAGATGGTCCAATGTGTTATTTCATAATAGTTCTTTTTGTGATGTGCATCAGTGTTCTGAAGGGGTGGGGCTGAGAATCTTCCCCTCATTCTGCTTCTCTTATGGTAAATTCTAAACTGGATTTCAGAAGTGCTGCCTGCTTCTGAAATATCCTTTTCAGACAGAGATTCCTGCATGCAAGCTGGAATTCAGGATTAACTCTGCAGAGTGTTACAATATTCACAAGTTGTCCCATCCTGCAGCTAATTTACCCTGTCTTTGGAAAGCAATAATTTTGTTCTTTTCAGGGATATTTGTAAAAAAATGTTCTCCTGCTGAATCGTGACCAAACATGTTCCACACTGCTCATATTTGCCTTTTCACTTTATTATTTCTCTTTGGCTTGGGAAGCCACAACATCTGAGAGCCCAGAGAAGGTCATGCTCCCTACATATGTCAGGCTTGATTGGAATTCCATGCTTCCTTCTTGATTTTTTCTTTTCCCTGAGGACAGGCAGGCAGAAAGACCATATTTAATATTACAATTAACTCTCCTAAAGCAATCATGCTGCTAAAAAAAGGCAACAACAAAAAATATACAGGCAATTTTTGGTGGCAATATTGCAAAAATAAATTCCCCTGCTCTCTGAAAAGTGTGTGGATGAAACTGCAGGAATTGCTCAGGCCATCTTTTTGCACTGAAGTACATAACAATGCAATTTAGTTCAATCTTGTCAGCTTGAGGAGGTATTAAAGAAATCATGCAATTGTTTGACAGCCCAGGGACTGATGGAACAAGTGACAATCACTTTTTGCTCAATGCAGTTCGGGGAGAGCCCAGAAACTTTTGGAAAATAGAAATCCAGAGATATCAGTGGATCATGGAACTGAAGGGGCTGGTGGCATCACTGGGGCATAGAGTAGAAAAAAGCTTATGAAAAATTGGAAGTGATTAAATATAAACCCAAAACATTGGGGTTTGGGTTTATATTAAATAATAAACAAAATTTGTATTTATAAATTTATTAAATTTAAATTATTTTTTTTAAAAAATAACCCCAAAACAATGGGGTTTTGTTGATCAGCAGCATTGAGAGCACCATGCACTGACCTGAGTTGGATCTAACTGGCTTGGACAGTCAGTAGTTGTGGATGCAGTTCAGAATAGCAGCAAAATTAATAAATAGATTGACTTCATAGCTGCTGAACTTTTGAACCTATAGCTTAATGGAGATATTTTCCATGTGTCACAGATGATTGCTGGTTTATTTTTTCTGATTTTTGTTTTGTTTTGTTTTGTTTTGTTTGTTGCTGCTGTTTGGTTGAGGTTTTTGGGGTGGTTTTTTGGGTGATGGCTGAAAGAAAGCAGAAATTTTACCTGAAAGAATAAGGAAATGGAACATGATTGTTGCAAATTGCAGCTCTGTAATTCTGACAGAATTATTTTGAGGGATTTTGTTTTTCCAGCTAACCATTTAGCCCAGTGATGTAATTCAGGTCCAGAACTTTACACGTTTCCTGATATTTATTAAATTCAGCATGCAAAAGTGTACTGAGATCTATTACAAGACTTGGTGTGTGAAAGTAACAATTTGCATCACCTCATGTACGTAAATTATGTTATTTTCCTTCTGTTTTGGACAGAAAGGGGCAAGGTTTAGTCACACAGACCTAAATCCATCCATCAAAATGGAAGAGTTGGATAAGTAGGCTTGATACAGCATGGAGACAGCTTAGCTCTTCTAAAAATAAAATTTATGCTGTGGGGTGAATAGATCACAAACCAAATCAGATCTTATTCTTGTGGAATTTTCCAATGGATTTGAAATCTATTTGGATGGGACTAGAGAGCTTTTACAGACATTTTGCAGCACCTCTGATCAGGCAGCAAAAAGCAGTTTTCCTTTCAGTTCCTTCCCAGCCACACCTCCAATGTGACAGGTCCCCAACACATTGCCATGGAGTTTGAACAGCTCCTGTGAGCTGCTTACAACCCCAACAAACCTCTGCAGTGCACTAAAGAACATTTTGTACTGCTCAGTGTTAGGAATGCATAATTAACTCTCCAAAACCTAACAGGGCTGTACAAAATACCCTAAACAAAATGGATCCTCATTCTGTTTATATTCACTGTGCCAAACCTTTTTGTCATTGCATTACCAATTAAAAACATGAGGTCACTATGACACGAGCTTTGCATTTGCTTGTAGACCTGAATTTAAACTCCTGTCCTTGAACTGCCTGCAGATATTCTCCTGTTAAGAGTTTAAATTCAAGTATAAAGTCTAAGATGGAGGTTCATGTTTGCTGATGGGGATCCAGCAGCATTGAATTGACAGGTTTAGATGACAACTCTCCTGTTCTTGAGATAGAACCATAACTCCATCTGATGTCTCATGTCATCCTTGGTGAGATATAAACTTGATGGTGCTGAGGGTGGTGACAACATCTCATGGGCCACTGAAATTTGGGATGGTGTCTGTGACTCTCACCTGACACTGTCAGGGGACTGGCACAGAGGAGATTTTAAGATGGAAAAGGAAGAACAGGGAAGTGTAACAGCCAGGTGGGAGGAAGAATCCCGTGGCTGTTTTGGAGTGTGCAATGAGAAGGGCATAAAGTGCATGAGGTGAAGAATTGGGTTTGAAATGCTTGGGAAAAAATATCAGGATGGTGCAGACAGAGCAGACTCATGGAATGTTGGAAGTTCTTGTAGGGAACACAGTTTGGGTGTCCCTGTATTTACAGATGTAATACCAGGTCCATTCTATTTCACCTTTTCCTGCTTCTAGGATAATGGGATCACAAGTAATTGTGCCTGATGAGATTTTAATGTGAGCAGGTTTTTGGTGAGCAGTTTTACAGATTTCCCATTTGTACTTTGGTATTTCTGGGAAGTCAACCAGATTCCCCCTTGCTGACAAATACATAAATTCACCCATAAATCCACAACACTCCTATTTTCTTCCATCAGCTCAGTCAGTGTGTGTTATTTACCTGATAGTCAGCCTTTTTTTTTTTCCCCTTCACTTAACCTTGTCTGTCTTTCTCAACTCTTTCCATATGAAATATATTTGAAAGCTGATTTATTCTGTACTGGATAGGGAATACAAGGAGGCTCCTATTCTATGCATCATCCAGATTCTTTTTATTAAATCAGCCACATACACCAATAATCAAAAGAAAGACAATTTTCCAATTCTGTGGGCTGCTCAGCTGAGTCCTCAACTATATAATCCAGTCTCTGTGTTCAATTTCCCAGGCACTCATTGCTTTTGAAGCTCACAATCCTTTCCCAGCTTTGCATCTTTATCTGATGTCAACCTTTCTCCTTATCCACTGCCCTGTGTAAAATATGGAATACACTTTGCCCTTTCAAATGGACTTTGTTTAGCATGGCTGTCTCTGTGTTTCTTTAGGCACATATTTGTATTTACCCAGACATGTCATATTTACCAGGTAAGCATTAACAAGCCATCAGTTCCAAATGATGGACAGTTAACATGGTGAATAATTTAGAAATACCAGATAATTAGCTTCTTTGTGGCTTTGCTGAATCAACAATAACGTCCTGCTTTGGTTTTTCTGTTAAGGCCTGAAAAAGGTGTGACACCTCACTGGTTTGATCTGCTCTGCTTTCAAATTCAGTTACAGTATATATATATATATTTAATTGCAACCTTACCAAATCAATAGTGAGCAACATAAGCCATGTAGAATCATCTTTGCTCTTTCACCCCTTGCCCCTAGAATTAGCTCACCTGTGACAGCTGATGAGTTTTGGCAACAAATCTGTCAAGCTGCCAACAAAATCTGTGGCTATGAACATCTCTAAAGCATCCCTGTTTAAAGAAAGACTCCATGAAATCAGAGTTTTTAAATCTCAGTTCAAGCATGACTCTGACCTTGCCTTCCAACTCTTCTGCACAGAAAGTGTGACTGAAATTCTGTTTGTGCTTGCCAGGGGAAGTATTTGCTCAGCCACAATTATTCTGTTTTAACCTTGAAAAGCAAATGAGCGAAATATATCTATCTATATCTATATCATCTATATCTATATCTATATCTATATCTATATCTATATCTATATCTATATCTATATCTATATCTATATCTATATCT
>JBBMKD010000001.1:111860673-111887570 GCA_037834095.1 Argya squamiceps
TCCTCTCCAGGCTGAGCAGCCCCAGCTCCCTCAGCCTTTCCTGGGCACGGAGATGCTCCAGGCCCTTCCTCAGCTCCAGGAGCTCCTGTCCCTGCTCTACTGAGAAGACAGGGCTGGACACAACAGCCCAGACTATTTTAATTTAGGGAAATACTTTATTTTAAATAAATGTTGTGACCATAATGTAGATTTTTTTTCTCTTTCATCCACCATCAAATTTATTTGATTGCCTTCAAATTAGAAGGCCATATATAGGTCATTGCAGCATAGCTGAGAAAGCAGCAGAACTTCTGCATGCCAGAGATACCATCCTGTTGACAGTAAAACATTCTTGTTTTCTGTCATTTGAGCCCAACTGGGGAGTGAGAATCACCTGAAACTATAGCCTTGCCTGATTTGTGTACTTTGTGCAGTTGTTTTTCTGTCTCGGTTGCCACCTTCCTCCTCTCCATTGCCATCCTCACTGGAAGAGCAGAGATAAATATTCCCCCTCTTGCCACACATATAATAAATCACTCTGCTCCAAATTTCTCCTGAATGATGAAGAAATATCAATATTTCCTGTTGGAAATATCTCTGAAACTCTCACCTTTAAACCTGAGTTTAGGGGATACAGATGAAATACTAGCTGATGGTGTCATGGCAACCAGGAAATTGTAGAACACGATTCTCAGTGGCCAAATTCCCCTCAGCTCAGTGCCATGAACCTGCAGTAAGGCAAAACTGAAAGGCCCCAGCTGATGGCAGAAGGTGACACTTCAGATGTACTCACCAGATCACATCTACCTTAGTCTGGCAGCTGCAAGTCTGAGGGGAAAGTGCTCTGCTAAATGAGCCTCACATGATGTTTAATCCCAAGCGGCAACAAGGGCAGCTTTGAGCACTGTCTGCTTCAGAGGTGTGTTGCACTGGTTGCTTAGGTGACTGTTAAACACTCAAAAAACTGCTCTGTTTGTACACTCCAAGCTGGTGGCAGCTGTGGATCTGTTGATCAAGCACTTATATCTGTGTGCACTGGAGATAGAGTCTGCTTGCACAGAACTCTTTCAGAAATAGTGCAGATTTCATATTTACCTTTGTTAATCCATGTGCTTGGGGGATCATATTGGAAAAGGGGATCAGCAGGTGTTGGTGGGAGTGATGCCTTGGGAAGGCTGACCTGGAAAAAAGACTGGACAGAGCTGGAGAATAAAGTAGGTATTTATTGAAAGGCCTTTAAGGGTACACCTTGGGCAGGACAAGAGCCTGACTAGGGCTACACCCAAGGTGGACCCAAAATGGTCACAAAATGGACAACCAGTCACGAAGTGTCACATTTTTATAAGTTTTTGTCCATTTGCATATTGAGGTTTAATTGTCCAATTAAAGCTTTGGGTTATGAAGTTCCGTCCTTCTTGTTTTCTCTCTTCAGTCCACTGTTTATGGTTTTGGGCCTGAAACCTGTTGTCCTTGGTCTTCAGCAGGAAAAAGATTTGTTTTGTCTCCCTACTCTGTAAAGAGAGCTGACTAACAGTTAGTATGAGGCTCAGAACTGCACCCCTAGGCAGCACAGAACCTGAAAAACATGAAAGCTAAAACTTAAGGCATCAGGAGCAACACCACTCATGCACAAAGGAACAACCTGGAAGGTCAAAACACCCCATTTTGAGTTTCAAATTTTGGTGGTATTTACTTTTTATGAGCCCATATGAAGGCAAGATTAAATAGGTTTGATTTTGAGAATGTAATTTTTATAGCTGGGCTCCTATCACCTTTCTAAACTCTAGAATTTCCTTTTAAGAGATGATGCATTTGTTGTAGATGAAGCCTCTATTAATTTTTCTTTGTTTGAATCAGGTTTGTGGAACATGGAACACTCATTTTCTTTCCAAGTGATGCAAAGTATTATGAAATATATACATCAGATAAATATTTACCTTCATTAATTGTTTTAACTAGTTCATAAATGGAGAAGAAAAATGCTGTCTTTTAGCAAATTATTTTCAAAATCTCTGCCTTGCAACTTTTCTTCTTTATGATTCTCTAAGTCTCTGGGCATCTCTTTTTAAAAACTATATTATTTTTTAAAACTATATTCTCATACTCCTTGTTTTTTAAAACTACATTCTCATATTCCTAATTTATTCCATTAAACTGTGATTCCTATCTACAAACACCTTTAGGCCTTATTTTCTTAATGTTGCAAAATAAAACAGAAATTTTTCATAGTAAATTCCAAATTTCATATGTTAAGACAAAATGGTATTTTTGAAGCACCGGTTGTCAACTAATGGCACCTAAATTTTGCTTAGTTTAATGGCAGATATTAAGACTGGAATGGAATTTTATGGAGACAAAACTGTGTTGAGGAGGGCTCGTGTCAGTGCTGCCTCTGTTGTCCATGCATTGAGAAGACTGAAATGGGCTTTGGAGCATCCCTGCAAAGACAGAAGGAAAATCAGAGTGTTCTGACCTTTCTCTGATCTCCTCTATTTCCTCAGACTGATTTTGATCCCACATTGAGGTTGCACCTTTAAGCACCACATGCAATGGTTTTACCACGCAGCTGCCATTGCCAAGAATCATAAAACCAGATAAAGTGGTTGGAAGGGACTATAAAGATCACTCAGGTCCAACCTCCCCCTTCCATGGGCAGGGAACCTTCCACTGGATGGGATTCCTCAGAGCTCCATCCAACTTGGCCTTGAAGGCCGTAATAATAATAATAATAATTGTAATAATAATAATAATAATAGATAAATGATAAATGATAAACCACGTGGTGGGTGCATACAAGCCACATAGGAAGAGATACTTTTAACATGCAGTTTAAATACTTTAGTAATGTAAAAAAAAAAAAAATTAGAAAATCAGTACAGGATGAAAATTCAGGGTAACACAGAGAACTTGCTGGCCTGGAAAATTTATATGGACTTGCCACAAGGGCTTTTATAGGAAGAGTTCATAGTGCAGTTCATACTGAGCTCATTCAAGGAGCCCTTATTTTAGATCAGGAGGAGAAGGTGAATTTTCTGTGGTGCTGATAATGCATTACCTGTTGGGCAACTGACCCTTTTTCTGTGGTCACCCAGCAGCTGGGATGCCATCTGCATGGACTGGGGTGGCAGCTGCTCAGTGGGGGAAGAGCAAACACTCTTTGCAGCAGGAGAAGCAAAAAGCACCTTTCAGTCATGTTTGCTTTACCTTTCCCAGTGTTTGTCAACAGCAGATGTGTTCAGGAAGCCCAGGAAGTTGCCTGGAAGGGAAGAAGCGTGACTCAGTGTGTGACAATTGGTTTATGACTTTGAATTACAATTTTAAAAAGTTCATCCCCCTCAAAAACAGCATTAGAGGAGAAAAATCAGGCTGAGAACAATGTGTCCTTCATTATGAGCTATTTATTTCATACTGCACTTATATTTTTATTTAGAAGTCAGTGTTTATCACAAACTTCTCTCACTGTTCAAACTACAAAGTTTAATATGTGTGTTCAGAATTTCTTTACTATGCTATACATTGAATACTTTAAGACATTCTTATATATTCAGCTACTAAAAGCACAGAAATCTCTATTGCAATCTTACCAAAGCGTGTTAAAATAAACAGTTATTGTTCCCATCCTGGCAAAAAAATTGTAATAGCCGATATTTTCACCTCAGAGACTCTTCCAGGGAAACTGAAAATTTTGTAATTTCCTTTTAATTATCATATAAATTAGCTATGCTTCTGGGAAGGGTGGAGTTGGAGAGTCAAATGGTAAAGGTTTTGGTTATTTCACTCAGTTGTTAATATTTTAATGTTAGCTGCCATCTGTAGAAGAAAATGAGAGTCTGAAAATTCCTGCCTATTCAAATGCCTCAGGGACAGGTCAGGAAATAAAAATTGAGGAGATATTTAGCCATTGCAGGGTCATGCTATGAATTACAAAATATTAAAAGGCACAATCTTTTTTGTGGCAAGGCAAGACTAAAATGAAGGCAACAAAAGTCTACTTTAGCATCTCATAGTGCAAGCAAAGACATAAACTTTTACATAAAGTGTCCTCAACTTTGTTGAAAAATTATGAGCCTTGTAGGTGGTTAGCACTAAATTAGAATTTTCAGTATCTCATTTAGAATAACCCCAACTTGGGGTTGGGGAGATGGATATATTCCTCACTCAAAAACTCATAAAAATAAATAAAATATAGAAGGAAAGTGCAGGGCCTGAATCATCTTAGTGGTTGCCCCTCTGATTGGAAATATTGGAAGTGAAAGCTTTTCTCTTTTCTTTGTTTTTGAGTTTATTTTCTAACAAAACGCAGGGTGGACAAAGGATTTTTCTCAATTTCCTGTGATCCACAAAAAATTCCATGTACAATCTGAGGCCCAACATTAATTTCTTGTTATGAGTGTGAGGAAATTTCCAACTATACACTTGGGATGGGATTTTTTTCCTTAATATTTGGTGTCCACAGCTGGTTAAAGCAACAGAAATTCTCCAGTTCCCCAGGGAAAGGTAAAAGGACAGCCTTGTGCCTTAAGGACTTTATAAAACTCACTTTTTTTCCTCCCTCTGCCTCTCTCCACATTTTTTTGTAGTACCTTCTTCCTGCAGCATCTTCTGAAACCCTTTGAGGCAGCTGAAGGCTGATGGTAAAAAGGAAGAAATAGAAAAAATTAAAGAAAAAGGATTAAGAAAAGTTTAAAAGGGATGATGGGAAAAAGAAATAGGCAGGTCTGTTATGTCAATATATTAACAAAAATATGAAGGTTGGTAGTCCTAGAGCAGGAAATAGTATCCAGTTTGGAGTGGAGAGCTGTGCTTGTGAAAAAGTCAGTTTTCAGAGAGACAAGGGAGGGGAAAAAAAAACAGATTTAAAGAGATTTCCCTTTTCCTGCTGTTCTCTGCTTCCCTTTTCCTGTGAGTTCTCTGAGAAGGCTGCTGTTTCCTTTCCCCTTTGGAGCTGTTAAATTGCACAGGGAATGGCAGGAGTTGGTGTGCAGGTGTCACAGCACCAAAATGCCACAGTCTGCAAAGGAGGATCCCTCTAGGGATGGTCAGTGTGGGATTTAGCCCATCACACACAAACATCTACATGGGAAATGCCTGTCCCTGAGCCACTTTATCTTCTCATTACTGAACAGGAGAAACAGGCATTTCTGAGATGTGATTTTTGTTTTCAAGAGTAAGACACTTCAGTTTGGTTAGAGAAATCATTCCCAAAAATCATGTGTGTTTATCCAGTCAAGCATGGCTGGGCTGAAGAGCTTCAAACACATTAACAGAGAAGACAAGGAATATCAGAAGAGATGAATCCTGGTTTTGTGCTTAATTCTGAGGGGTCATGATTCCCTTCATGAAGAAGGAATCTCTTGACTCCCCTTGAAGCATTGTGAGGGACAAGATTTCCTGATTTTTTTTCTGGCCCTTGTGGGAAGGCTCTTGTGCCAATAAAATTTTTATAGAAAACCACATTACTCCTGAGCAAAAGGCACTATGGAAAACAGAGTACTGAGGCTCAGCCTGCCTGAATTGAAACCAATAACTTTATCAGTAATCCCCTAATGAATGCCATGGAAAAATATTTTGTCTTCCATATCATGGTCCATGGCTACCTCAATTGCAGAGATTTTGGTCATGGCTGCAGGTGATTTGCAGTGACAAGTTTAGAGGCAGTGATACTTTGTGAAACCAGCACTTTCCTTTGAAAGCATAATTTGATTGGGTAATCCAAAGACAGCTGGAGGATATTGAATTTCCTTGCTACTTTAGAATGAACTATGAGGCAATGTGGTGGCCTCAAGACACTGTCATTGCTTGGGGGAAAAAAGAAGTCCAATTCCCAGATAATTTTTAATGTGTTGTGGTTATTTGTAAGAGGCACTTGTTTCCTTAGGAACTTTTAGGAAATGGTTTCACTTGTAGGAGAATCTTTTGAGGAATGTCATGGAGAGCAATGAGCAGTGGCAGGAAAAACATGTGATGAACTGTCCATAAACCTCATTCCTCGTTTTCCTGAGCTGCTGTGAGGGAGAAAGTGGAGCTGGGGAGGTGTTTTTCAGGGTTTATTTCACGTCTCATTATCTTGCTCTGATTCTGTTGGCAAAAACTACAGTTAATATCCCCAAGCTGAGTCTGTGTTGCCCAGGATGGTGTTTGGTGAGGGATCTCTCTCTGTCCTCACCTCAACCCATGAACTTTTTGCTGTATTTTCTCTCCCCTGTCCAGCTGTGGAGGGAAGTGATAGAAAGGCTTTGGTAGGTGTGGGGCATCCATCCAGAGTCCACACAGTACACCATCCCCCATTGGCAAACTCTGATTAATTAAATTGCCCCTCTTTTAATGGGAAGACCCTACATTAAAGACCCCCTTTGTAGTGATGCACCCAACACCCCCAGCAGGTGCTTCCAAATAGGGAAAGGGGTTCAGTTTATCTTTAGACATTTTAGGAAGTTCACCTAGAAACTTCCATACCTAGCTGACTGAGATTGGCTCAGTGCTGGCACAGGGGCATGGATTGGGCTCTGAGAGTGTAACTCAAAACCCCTTGGTGATCTGACTGGCTGCAAGCCAGTTTATCTCTCCCAAAACATTCAGTATTTAAGAAAGAGCACAAAAGGAAGAAAAGGCTTTTTTGCAGATGTCTTAGCAAGGTGCAAGAAGTTTTCTCAGGCACCTGTGCGCGGCTTTTCATTTGTTTTCTGTAACGTTCGTTATTTTGATATTTTTACTTATTAAACCTTTTGATTTACAAAACACCTTCGAGGAGCAGCCTTGCTCAGATTTATTATAGCCACTTTTCTGCCAGACTGGCCCTCAGAAGTGTGGGTCAAACCCGTACCCCTTCTCATTAGGTTTCCTCATTTCTAGCAGCAAACCCAACCCAAACCAGAGCTTGGAAAAACCATTTGTTTGCAGAGAATAATTCCTCCCCGGTGTTTGTCACATATTTATTTTGTCTCAGCGCCATGAAAAGGGGTCTTGTTGCTGACTCAGAAGGTGCTCATTAGAGAAAGACTTCACCTTTCAGCTGCAAAGGATGTTTCCTTGAAATGATAATGTAATGAGCGTTAGATCAGCTGTGTGTAGCCGTTAGGCGATTCTTTTGATCGCTGGAAATGCATTTGTTAAAAAGCTACTTTATTGATTTCCTGGCTGGGTTTTTTTTTTTTTTTTTTTTTTGTACTGTTTGGATCATCTGTACACACAACACACATTACATTTTTTACCACTTCAAAGCTGTTAATAATTCCATGCTACTCAGGAGATTGAACATGAAATGGAGTGAATTCTTTCTGTGGAGAACTGTGTTGTTCCAACTTTGATGAAGGATTTTTGGCAACACGCTGAGTGTCTCCTTTAAAATGTTTTTAAAACAATCTGCCAGAATAAGAGCAGAGTGTGCTAAAGCAAAGGAATATTGCTCCTGGGGATATAAACATAGTGAGGGGCTGTGATTAAGGTTTGAGTAAGTCCAGAGGAGAAAATATCACTGAGGCTCAGTATAGATCTTCTTCCCTGCTAACTTGTCCACATTTACATTCCTCACTTCATTGTTTTTACGATGTATTTGCAGTAAAAGTTTAGACACACTGAGTGTGAAAGTGAAATGTGCTTCTACTGCTAGAACTATGCAAAATATCTCTAGTTAAGTCACAGAATCAGAATCAAAGAATCACTGAGGTAGGAAAAGACCTCCAAGACCATCAAGACCAAGCTGTGACCCATCCCCACCTTGTCCCCAGCCCAGAGCACTGAGTGCCACGTCCAGCCCTTCCTTGGACACCTCCAGGGATGAGCACTCCAAACCTCCCTGGGCAGCCCCTGCCAAGGCCTGACCACCTTTTCCAGGAAGAAATGTCCTGGGCTTTGCTGGCCTTGAATCTCTCACAGTTTTGGAAGTGGGTAATTGTGTTTAAGTGTGTTTTGTTTGATAAAGTCCCAACATATTTTATCTTTTTATTATTTCTTTCATGATGGCTTCAGTTTAGATTGCTAACCTGCTGATATTCTTTTGGGATTACAAATCTGGGGAGCTCTTCTTGAACTATTTAGATGAGCCTTGTGACTGGAACTCTTACAGAACTGTTTTAACTTCTGTGTTGTAATTTGTCATTGATTCTCTGACTAAGGACACTCATACTTCATTTCCTCCCTCTGAGTGGAGTTACTAACTTGTATTTCATGCCAAGATGATGCCAGTGTTGTCAGGAAACTTTTACACCTCTGTGATGTCTGTGAAATAAAATCTACAATTTGCCAATGTATTTACAAGGACATTCAAATGATCATGCTGCTTAATTAAGTGATTGGCTTTGGCTGAGTCCAGGATTAATTATTAAATCACAAGATAATGTCCTGACATGAGTTTTAAGGTTTTTTTCAGATGTTAAAATAAAAACACCCAAAATGAAGCTTTCCAGTCCTGTGAAATTATTGTAGTTATCAGGTATGAAATTATGAAAATGAAATTACTCAAGAGGACTTAAGCATATTTTCACTATTTTTGCATAAATGTTCACATATGTTCAGCATCCAAGGAACCCTAAGCATGAAGAATAGAATAGAAATATTTAGCAGAAGCCATTTAAATTTCTATACCTGACTCCCCTATCTATAAAATAGGGATAATAGACTTCCTTGCCTTTCAAAAGGATTGTGAAAATAAATATATTAAAGATTGCAAAGAACTGGAGTATTATGGTAATTGATACCACATGCCCAACTAAGATAGCTGGGAACAATTTCTGAGGAGGCAGGAGTTTTATTCACAGATTCCCAGAGTCATTAATGGAGTAAAGGACCTTTCAAATTCCCCTGGTCCAGCTCCCCACAAGGAGCAGGGCTGGCAAATCTTCCCCTTCTCAGTCTGAATGTTTGAATAGTAGGTATCTGACCTTGGAAAAGACTGAAGGTCATTAAACAAGTGCTTCTTAAATTTTATTTCATTGGCAAAATTCAAACAAAGCCAGGTAGAAAATAGAACACTCTTTTCAATTCTTGAAAAGGTACAGTGCACAATACAGGATAGTATTTGATGCTTTGTTTCTTTCATTTGTAAAGTCTTCAAAATAAAGTTTTTAGATTAATGACTTGTGAAATTTGTTCAATGTTAGAATTCCTTGTTTATTTCTTATTCAGTCTAAGGAAAATCTAGCCTGACCATTGCAATCCCAGAGCATTTTGATGTCAAAAATCAGTATTTGTCATTGGAAGATGAATATATTTCACAGAAAAGTATTGCCAACTTCTGTCCTTTTGTCTATTCTTTTCCTTATAAAATTAATTGAGATCTGTTTCTCCTAGGATGCTTCTTTAGTTACCTGTATTTAGATGTAATGATAGAGTGAAGAAAACCACTCTTGTTTCTGAGGGAGGGGTTTGATTGCTGGACTTGTGGCAGCTTTTTAAGTAGTTGAATTTCTTATAATTCCTCCTTGATCCCAGGAGTTTTATGTTAAGGCATTCACAAAAAATTCATATAAATCTTTAGGCTAGTGGATAACTGAAGCCAATCAGTCTTTAAAGTTTATCCTCTTGCTGGTGATCAAGGTCATTTCTAGGTGAAGCCTTTCCCAAGTGGCACTTGGGGACAAGGCTTAGGGGTGACCATGGTGGATAATTGTGAGTGTCTCTTCTAACCCTGATGATTCTCTGATTCTGTAAAAACAAAAACAAAAACAAAAACAAAAAAGCAAACAAGCAAACAACTCCCCACACCCCAAAACTAAGGCTGAGTTTTAATAACTGCTTTCCTGAATATTTATATTAAATCATGACAGTTTTTTGAGAGAGTTACTCACCTGATGGGTGTACTTTTTAAAAAGGCATGGTAAACATATAATATTTTGATCATATAATCATATGATCATATAATATGTTGATCTGTTTGTACAGTTTCACCCTTCAGAGACCAAAGCATCAATTTTAATAATTGATATTTTTACCCTTAAATCAGCTGTCACTCTCATTTCCCTATATTTCTTTTCAGATCATTGAGTCCTTCAGATATTTAATGGTCTGCAGAGAGCTTCTGCCCCATGTTTCTCTCTTTAGCTAAGCCTCATTAAGCATACAAAAAATATATGAATATATTCTGTTACTTTTCCGTATAGAAAGTTGCTTTCTTGTGACAGGTGTGTCAGGAGCATAAGTGTAGTGTATGACCCTAAGGTGGGATTAATGCCCCATCTCTTTGTTTCTTGTATGCCCTGGATAACACCCAAATTGGGAAGAATTTATTCAACCAGTCCTTCAGAGCAGTGGGGTCCATGAGCTTTGGAAATCAACTCATTTAATGTATAATTATTCTGAAGCCAAACAAAATTCATGATCTAGTTCTACTTTTTTTAGTTTTTTGGGGTGGTTTTTTGTTGGGTTTGGGTTTTTGGTTTTTTTTGGGTTTTTTTTTAGATTTTTTTACTATTGCTACTTCACCCTCTTGTTTGGTCCCTTCACTGTTTGAGCTATGTGGGGAACGCTGTGCATTTCCCACTGGAAACAGGAATGGTATAAGGCTGTGTTACCCTGTGTTTGTTAAAACTGCTGTCAATTTTGTTCTGACAACTGAAAATTGTTGTGTGTCTGGTCAGGTTACAAGCACCAAGGACTGTTTAGGAATGTGCACTGTGGAAACGTGGCTCAGAAAAAAAAAAACCAGAGGGAATGCAAAGTAGAGTTTCAAATGTGTGTGTTAACTGACAGGGAGGAGGAGGGAGGGAGGAGAAGTCACCTGCTCTGAGTGATGTGTGATGACTGCTAAAGAGGCTGGAAGGTGGCATGTTCAGCAAAGCACCTGCAGCCCCAAAAGGGTCTAGATCTCAAAGCTCTCAGTGCTCAAGAAGAGATCAGAAATCAAATCATGGAATCATAGAATGGTTTGGACAGGAAGATCAAGGTGATCTAGTGCAATCCTGCAATAATCAAGGGCACATGAAAATTTTCAACCAGATCAGGCTGCTCAAAGTTCCATCCAGCCTGACCTTGAGTGTTCCAGAGATGGGGCATCCACCATCTCTCTGAGAAGCATGTCCCAGTGTTTCACCACTCTTGTACAATTTTTTTTCTTATATCTAGTCTGAATCTTTCAGTTTAAAACAATTATCTCATGTCTGTCACTACTAGCTCTTCTCTGGACCTGCTCCAACAGGTCCATGTTTTTCTTGGACTGAGGACTCCAGAGACGGATGCAGTAATCCAGGTGGGATCTCACCAGAGTAGAACAGAGGTGCAGAATCACCTCCCTCAGGAGACTCTCTAAGTCTCTCTAATGATTTCTTCTGCAATAAAAGAGTTTTCTTGATCTACACTAAGTTTGAATTTCCGCTTCAAACCTGGGACAGAAGGAGCTGCTTTAGTTCTTGAACTGTTCCCAGGTGTATCAAAATCAGTAGTCTGCAATCAGCACCAGTGAGATCATGGCTGAATTCATGGTGTCACTCACTCTCTGTGCCAAAGAGACTGTGGCAAATCAGAGCTCAGATAAAAACGTTAAAAGAAAGCTCCCAGGTAATCTGACATCCTGAAAATGCACTTCACTGTGAATAAATACAAGAGTAGGATCTATCTTGTCTATCATAGACAATGTTTAGCTTTCAAGGATGATTTTAACATGAAATGATCACACACTTAAGGAAAAACTTTGCTAATTTCAAGAAAGTGCAATGAAGTCTGGAAACTATGGCCTTGAATGTTAGACTGCTTAAAACTGTTTAATTTTTAGAGTGTCTCCAAGGCCAAAGGTAGCCTGGGCTGATACAATTGTTGGAATACATTGGGAAGGGTTGTGGTAATTTCCCTACTTTATTGTCTCTCAGTCCGCTCCTCAGATAACCTTCTAAAAGGCAAGCTTAGGACAGCTAAGGGTAGTGAAGACAATGCCAAAATCCCCGAGGCAAAACTCCTGCACCCTGTGATAGGAGAGGTGAGGTTAGATGCTGATAAAGTTCATGAGAAATGTCCTTATGTAGGTTAATCGCTCTCTCAAAACAAGGGTAGGAGTGTTTTCTATTCCACCTGGCCTTTTTCCAATTTGCTTAATGTAATCAAAGTTTCATCAGAGTGAGCAGAATGATTGCAGCCAACTTAAATGGTTGTTAGACAGGGCTCAGTGGCCACATCTCCTCTGGTAAATAAAACAGGAGCAGGGAGTGAGGTGCACTGCCAGGCTGTCCTGTGCTGACTGTGCAAGCACTGCCTGGTTCTCACTGGGCTCCTGGGCATCATTTTGGCCAGGATCAGACAGATACTACAGCTCAGAGGAGACCAGGTACTTCCCAAGCACAATGTAGGGACAAGAGCACCCCAGGGATGGGTCCTGCCATCACCCGAAATACCACCCAAAGTACACCCATTTTGCATTTGTTTCACTGAATCCCATTTGTGGACTCCCAATCCCTGGAGGTCTCCAAGGCCAGGCTGGATGTGGCTCTGAGTGACCTGGTCTAGTGGAAGATGTCCCTGCACATGGCAGGTGTTTGGAACTGGATGGTCCTGAATGTCCCTTCCAACCCAAACCATTCTGTGATTCCGTGAGTATCATTTGTGACCTAAATGGTAAAATGGAAAAGGGTGTCTTAAAACTAAATTAATTTCTGTGTTATTTTGATAAAAAAGAAAGAAAAGCACATTTTTGGAGAGCAGCAGTTTGCCTCAAGAGCTTTACCAGCCCATGTCCTGCTGACTGAGTAAAAATACTTAGTATTTGTCCAGCACTGTTCTCACTTTGTTTCCTTGTGGGGCCATTTCTTCCCAGATAAGAAGTAGAGAAAGGATGGAAGTCTAAACAAATATGTCTTTGGGAGAACAACCTGATGACTCAAAGGGCTTGCTACAGCCAGTTTAGCATGTTCTTGGGTTGAGAATTGCTATTAATATCTGTCTGAATATTTTTCCCTCTGTTTGTGCCTTTTTTCCATCTGAACTCAGTCTTCTAGAAATCAACACTAAAGAAAAAAAAGGCAAAAGAGATCACTTTTGTAAACAGCAGAATCGAGCAGCCTATGGCCAAAGAAGGGCAGCAGAGTTGGGGAAGGGTCTGGATAACATCTCATCCTATGAGGAAGAACTGAGGGAGCTGGGCGTGTTTACCTGGAGAAGAGGAGGCTCAGAGGGGACCTCATTGCTCTCCACAACTCCCTGACAGGACGGGCAATGAGATGGGGCGTGGCCTCTTCTGCATTGTCCCAAGTGAAAGGATGAGAGGAAATCACCTAAATTAAACCAGGGAAGGTTCAGTGTAAATATTAGAAAGAAATTTTCACTGAAACAATGATCAGGCATTGGAATAAGTTGCCCAGAGAATTGGACTCACCATTTCAGTGTTCCAGAGGTGTTTGGATGTGGCCCTTGGGGACATGGTTTTTTGGGGGGTGATGGTGGTATTGAGGTGACAGTGGAACTGGATGATCCTGAAGGTCTCTTCCAACTTTGATTTTATGGAGCGCTGAGCAGTTGAGTTGCTGCCCTTTTTTCAGTCACAAAAGTAACTTAACAAAACGTTGCAATTACATCTCTGATTACTCTTTAAAGGCTTATGAGGGATTGTCTAAATTCATGGTAGTTGACAAGGAGTGAAGCTGAAATACCTCATTTAAAATGTTAAAAAAGGTCCCAGATGAAATAAACTAAAAGTGACTCAGGGAATCTGATACATTTTCACTATTCCATAGAGACTTCTTAGTTGGAGAAGATGGTTTATTAATGAATATGTGAAATCCTGGGACCACTCCTGTTTTATAGACTCCATTTTCACACGTTCTTTTCACACACAAATATGTTGTAAACTTAGTTTTACCTCTGCTTTTCAAACCCATAGGAAATGCTTACTGAAAAGAAAGAATAGAGCTCAAGGCCAGAAACCTGTCAGTATTATAATGAGGAGATGTTCTGTGCTTCCTAACCCTTTCTGTCTCCAGGGGAATGTTTTCTCCTCCAAGGTGAAATTTTGGAGGGCAAGTGCATGTGCATGTGCACACATAAATGCTAATGACAAAGGCTCAGCACCAAACCCTGGTTTTTCCCCCCACCTACAGCTAAAACACACTGGATTCACAGGCAGAGTCTGCTGCAGTTCATACTTGCCTGGAAAAATGGCCACGTTTCAGAACTCACTGACCCAGAAATGGGAGAAACAAAATCAGTCAGTGGCAGCAAATCTGACAGATCCCAGTGCTCTGCTGGCATGGGTGATGTTCTCTGCTTGCAGGCTCAGCCTGAATGATAACACCAGTGAGGAGACAAAACTGGAATGGGAATGTTGTATCTTTGCTGGCTCTTTCCTCATGTTCTGCAATCACTGGAAACAGATCTGGGTAAACAAAATTCTCAGTGCTGTTCAAGTGGTTGTGCAATCTTGAAAGCTTTGCTAAAGGAGGGCAACAGTCCTTGTGCTTAATACCTTGAAGGATCAGAAAAACTAAGTGGTAGCATTCTCAAATCTTAATCTTTTCCTTTTTTCTTAATTTTATAGAGGAGGATATGTTTTGGTTTTGCTTTTGCTGGGATTGTTTTTTACCATGCAAGTGATTCAGAACAGTGTATTGTACATGTATTTATGTAGTATTTATCTAAGAATCATAGAAGAACCTGGCTTGGAAGAGACCTTTAAAGTCATCTTGTTCCACCTCCCTGCCATGGGAAGGGACACCTTCCACTATCCCAGGTTGCTCCAAGCCCCATCCAATCTGGCCTTGGACACTTCCAGGGATGGTGCAGCACCATCTTCTCTGGGAAACTGGTTCTAATGCCTCACCACCCTCACAGGAAAGAATTTTTTTTCCTAACACCTAATCTACCCCTATTTTCTCTCAGTTTGAAGCCATTCCCCTTTGTTCTATCACTCCAGGCCCTTGCAAATTGTCTCTCCCCATCTTCCTTCATGGCTGCCTTCGGGCCCTGCAAGGCCACCCTGAGCTCAGGCCAAAGCTTCTCCTGTCCAGGCTGAACAATGCCAGCTGTGCCAGCCTTTCCTCCCAGCAGAGCTGCTCCATCCCTCTGCTCATCCTGGAGCCTCTTCTGGACTCTCTCCTTGAGCTCCACATCCTCCCTGTGCTGTTCTCTGTTTATTCAGAGAGTTACACAGCAGGAAGGCTCCCACACCATGTACTTGAGCAGCTTTTTGAGAAAGTTCTTGTTAGAATTAGCCTGAGCAATGCAATTCCATGGACCTGTACAGCAAAGCATGGCTGGTGCCAACAAGACATCATCTGTACCAGGGAAGTTGAGGAACTGCAAGTAGTTAAATCATGTTGCCATGAACCCATTAAATGCCAGAAAGAGGAAAACATGCTTTTCTAAAAAGTCAGGTAGGTGTTTTGATGCAGATAAATGTCCTCTCTAGCTTCCTGAGGAAAATGCTGTTGGTGTGTTGGGTGTTAGATTGGGATACATTGGCACATAAACATCATGCACTTGTTAATGAACTTTTTTATCTCCATGTCAGTTATTTTCTTTCTGTCCCTACTCTCACTGTTTGCTGCCAGGACTGAATGAGAGGTTACCCTGCTCTGATACATGATACATGTACTTCTCATGTCCTTCTGATTTCTTTCCCCAGTCTTATTTTCCTATGGTAAATTTGAGGAGCTGTGTGTTTTCACCTAAGCTGAGTAGATTTTCACACAAGATAAAGAAATGACTGATTAACTTTGCAGTTCCAGTGTAAAACTATTTCTGACTCAATTGTTGTGAAAATGGAATAGCTCCTCTTTCTCCATTTCCCTGACTTGAAAATGTTGACTCTTTTGAAGAGATGAATACATTTCTATTTGAATATTTTAACTTGGAGGGGAAAATTAACTGAAAGGAGTGCCAATGTAAATGTTTTCACATGAAACAGGGTGCGTGCATGTGAAGGGAAAATGCATTAAAGTGACAGGAGGTGGCTGGATGCATCAAAAGGGATCAGATCTGACGTACACTGAATTACGACAGCAGAATGTTAACTTTTTATATTGTGTCTGGAAGGGGAAGAGATCTATCAGTATGCAAATTGACTTCATGCCAAACCAAGCACCTTCTAGTATGCAAAATGAAGGGGGGTGTGTGTGAGGCTTGTAGCCCAATTCAGGTTCAAAGGGTTACTTTGAAGCAACGTGTGTTGTATCAGCAGAAATTGTCATGGGTGAATATAGAGCAAACATCTATCTGCTGTCACTGAGTTGCAGGAAAAGGTGGGATATGCTGGTCTGTTTTATGAAGAAGAAAATTAAGAGTAACTTTTGACAAGATAACTAGATGCTGTTTAAAAATACAGCAATATACTTAGAGAATAAGGTAACTGGAGGGTGTTGGGAGGAGGAGCAGGCTGGGGATGAGCAGCAGAGGTGGCACTTCAGCTCGTGTGACACAGGTGGCTCTGTGTCCACAGAGTGCTGCATGAACTGGCTGTAGTCACTCAGCCACATGGGAAATTCTGTGTGTACAGGGGCTTCCTGAGCAGGGAATGCAGAGGTGGAATCAGGAATGGGCTGGAGCAAATTGTACATCAAAGGAAGCTGCAGCAGAAATAAGCACAGGAGCTGCTGCACTGCTCTGCCCACCTCGGTGATCACAAAGAAGAAACAGAAATCAAAAAAGCCCTTCGGAGCTTTTCTGGACTTGCTGATGCTAAAAGACAGAGATGGTGTAGCCTTCCAGAGTCTGAATGTTTCTATTCTGAGGGTGGCAAGGGAGCATTTCCTCTCAGCTTAGCACTGAGGAAAGCTGGGAAATGTTACTGTGCCGGCCACAGGAAATATAGCCCACAGCCAGACACCATAACTCTGTTTAACTCAGGGATGTTATTTTTGGACCTGCCATGGAATCTGTCTCTTCTTGTTCTTTACCATACCTAATGACAGGAAAATGGCTACAGGGTGCCCTGCTTGCATGTTTTTCAGTGTCAGTGCAGTGCTCTCTGTGCTCTGGAAGCCTCTCTGTGCCAACAAGGGGAGGTTTCTCACCTGTGGTTTATTTTGCAGCCATAAGGTGAGGGGATGCAGAATGTGGGTGACATCAGTTTGATCTTGCTCCTTCAGCTGGCCTTCATTCTGCCTTCAGAATTCACTTTGTGTAGAGAAAGGAGGACAGATGCATCCAGCTGTGATTTTTAGACGCTGCCTCTTACAGTGCTCAGGATTCTGGAGGGAACGAGCTTTCTTGCTGCCTCAGTTCTAGTACAGAGAAGAGTTGTTATCCCATTTAATTCCTTTTTATGCAGTCAGGAATGCCTGTCTTCCCTGGCAATAACGATTTGTTTTTATGGCACCTGCTTTGGGAGGCAGCCAGATTACTTTCCTATTGCCAACTTGTAATCTCTGCCTCAGCGTGCATCACGTTCAGATATCAGGTTTGATTTTTGGCATGTTTTTATTTCTTTCTTTCTTTCTTAAAAAAAAAATACAAAACCCTGAAACAAACAAACAGCAAAGTATCCTGAGATAATAATCAATTTGCTAACAAGAAAGTTTTTAGCAGCTAGTGAAGTGCACCTTCTTCTAGCTATTTCTGGTGTGGATTTGTGTTCACTAAAAAATGCCACAGCTCTGCTAAGAAGGACCAGCCCCTTCCCTGCTATTTATTTCTTTTTAGAAATGGCTGTCTGCCTGCTGGGTGCAGGATCTGAGGATCTGGACTTGTGCATCCAATAATTGCACCAAGCAGCCACTCAGTGCATGGATTTAGCAGTGGCAACAGAGGTTAAATACAGGCAGTGCTGGATGGTTTAATAATTTTTCATATTACCTGCTCTTGTATTTTAAATGGTACTGACAATGCAGCATATTATCTTCCACATATGATGGATAGAGTTGCTCAAATGATCCAAGCAAAACTGACAAGAGCATTACAAAGTACAAGTAGAAAATAAACCTTCACTGACCACAAATTGGTGTGAGTTGTATACAATCTGAGGGAGGGAGTATTCTCTCTTGCTGCAAACGATTTGCACATTGCACATTTCTTTTGCCTAATGAATAATGCCTCATCAAACATGCTTTACGTGTGAGATCAGTGCACATTTAACCAAGAGTTAATTAAGTTAACAGGGTTTAGAAATGAACATAATGCACGGTTTGGAATTTTCATTCTGGCATGATTTGCATTTGGCTGAAACACCGTGTAATTGGCAAAGCCCCACGAAGGTGTGTTGCTCTTTTCATGCTCTAAATGAATGTTAACTATGCTCGGGGCTTTGGATGACTTAATTGGTTAATTGTTTCTGGACATCCCTAGGATGTGGGTGAGTCCAAAGCTAAAAAGAATCCAGCTGTAGAGGCAGTCAAAGGAAGAGGAAAAGAGGTTACTGGGTTAAAAGCAGTTTGGGGAAAGAAGACAGGGAGGAGATGCTGCATCTGTGAGCATTGAGTTGCAGAGGAAACAGTAGGAAACCAAACCCACACGGACTAAGCATTCAAACTGCCTTGTTTTGCCAGGGGCCAAATGATGAGCTCTGATTTACTCATTAAATGGAGGCTTTTACTTCCCTTTGAATCCTTAAATAGACAAATAGTGCTGGGGGAAAAAAATTAAAAGTTTGAAATTTCAGACAGTTTTTTTTCAGTGTTTGCCATGTTCCACCATCTTTTACCAAACAAACTAAAAATGAAATAAAGAAATGGTGATGCCATGCCAAGAGCTCTGCTGTTAGAAATAACAGGAATATAGCATGGGATAGCCACTGTGCTCTGGGAGTCCTGAGGGAAGCTCAGAAAGGCCAGGCTGCCTAAGGGAGCAGAGGACATGTGAGTCTGGCCTCTGAGCAGGGACCAGCACTGAGCAGTGGAGTTAATGTCACTTTCTGCCTGTAATGTACATCAGGGATGCCCAGCTCAACAGAGCACTTGGTAAAAAAAAAAAAAAAAAACCAAAAAAAACCCAGGCTGTCAGGACAGGTTCCAGTTTCCACTTCCCACCAATGTCTGCTTCCTCAATTTCGTCCTGCAGCAATGCCCTTCCAGCAAGGTCCTGCCCTGCTGTCCTTCCCAGGATCTGACTTCTCTCACCCATTTCAGAGCTGTACCAGTTTGTTTAGGAAAAGAAGACATCCAGCTTTCTTCTGGGGCTTTCTGCTCTAGAGATGGTTTTGTTTACCTGTGCACACTTGGGCCAGCTCACCTTGCAGGCAGCCAAGGGTGTTTTCCTGCCCTCTTCTCCCAGGGAACAAGGGACAGGACAAAAGGAAATGGCATCAAGCTGCACTAGGGGAGGTTCAGGCTGGACATCAGGAGGAATTTCTTCATGGGGAGGGTTGGACAACCATTGGAAGGGGCTGCCCAGAGAGGTTTGGAGTCCCCATCCCTGGAGGTGTCCAAGGAAGGACTGGATGTGGCACCAGTGCTCTGGGTGACCAGGTGGGCATCAGGCACAGGTTGGACTCGATGACTTTGAAGGTCTTTGATTCTGGGATTCTATGAGCCAAACAGCAGCTGTGGCCTTTCCTGATGGGCTTCAGGCATCCTGCAAGGATGTCACTGGCTATGAAGGAGACTTTTCATCCCTGGAGAGGAAAACCCAGCGTGGGGGATGTCCCACGCTATTATCAGGCTGAACGAGCTGTTCTGTAAATCTCAGTGTTGGCATAGGCAGGAGTGAGCACATCATGCCACTGGGCTATATGTATGGCTATATTTAGTTTTTTGGGTGTCTGAGAGCAAGTTAAAGGATTTTCCCTAGCATTTAGGCTTGTAAAGTTTGAAAAAAACCCCAAAAAAACCCCAAAGAACAAAAAAACAACCCACAGAACAAATCCAGTTTAAGGTGCAGAAACGCGGTGTTGTTTTTTTTTTTGTGTGTGTGTGTGTGTGTGTGTGCTGCGTAATTTATTGTTTATCACTTCACATTTCTCATCGGCCTTTTTATTTCTGGTTTCTTTGTATTTACGGCCTCCCAGACTCATTAGCTCGGCAGTGCCATCCCGCTCGGCTGGTGCTGACAGGCTGTCAGGGCGCTGCGGAGCCCCGTCAGTGACAAACACTGACTCACCGCCCGGCGCCGGCCCACAAACCACCACCGGGGGAAAAAAAAAAAACAAAAAAAAATAACAAACCCGACCTCCGAGGAGTACCAGAAACTCCTCCAGCTCCTGCCCTCCCCTGTGTCTGCCTCTTCCTCTCACCCCTGCTCCCACAGCCGCTGCTCCCAAGGTGACTGAGTGGAGTTCCCCGAGATGCTGAGGGCTTTGTCGGGGCCCACACAACAGAGCAGCCATTAATGGATGTTAATTTTTTTCTGCCTTTTCCTCTTCTCCTAGTTGTACCTAATCTCTCTCTCTCCACATAGGTGTTGATGCCTTTTTGGGATACCTGAAAACTGAGGGCAGACAAAATTAAGGGAATAAAAAAAAGAGGTTATATTTATTGAAGGGCCTTCAGGTACATTTCAGGCAGATGAAGTCCCCCATGGGCTATACCCAAAAATGGACAACAGGTTTTCACGCTTTTACAAGTTTGGTCCATTTGCATATTGGGGGTTAATCTTCCAATTACAGCTTCAAGTAATGAAGTAATTTACCTCAAGTTTGCTCCCCACTTTCATTTGAGTTTCCCACTGCCTGGGACAGGCAGTGGGACAGTGAGCCCTTGATTCTCAGGCCTGCAGAGGAATTGTGTTGTCTGACCAAAATGGGAAGGCAGCAGCTAACACTCTATACAACATCAAGAGTTATACACTAAAGAATTAGAAAATTACAAATATATGAAAAATATAAAAGCTAAAATCCTAAGGCATCACTGTGTTCTCTGGGAATACCGTTGTTCCCAGTGTCAGCTGGGCACTTGGAGAATGCTGGAGGAACAGTGAATTTTGCACATCTCTGGGAAGGGTTACAGACAGGGACATCACTGGGGCTGGTGCAGCTCAGAGCAGCTGGAAAAAATCTGAAAGCTTCATTGCATTCAGTGCCTTAAAAAAAAAAAAATCAGTTGTGTGATTATTTCTTTGCTGAAAGGTTTGGAGGGTGGTCACAGTGCAGTGGAAAACACTACATCAAGTTGATGGGAAGAACCTAGAGGAGGTGAGTGGTGTCACTTGCCAGGGGAACTAATTTTATTTTCCGGAGAGGGAGGAAAAAGGAAGGTCATGCAGTACAAAGCTGGGCAGAGGCTGAAATTGCATTTTGCCACTTAATTAACAAGCAGCCAATCTATAACCTGGAGCTGTCCTGCAGCCCCATAATTGGGAGCTGAACCCGTTTTCTCCAGTCCTCAGAGCTCCCCACACATGACATGAGGTATCAGAGTGTGTGACAGATCACCAGTGTGGGACACCTGAGCTGTCACATGTGCCACCCCTAGCTGATCAGTTTAATTCCCCTAATTAATTATTGATACGTTCTGAGGCATCCATTGCTTTTATTTTTAAAATTTAATTTTGATTAATGATCGGAGGAATGCAATGGTTTATGTGGAAAAAAAAAAGCAAGAGGGATAAAAGAGCCTTCCTCAATTAAACCTGTTATTTGGGGTGGTTTTGCTGGGAAATATTCAAATGAATATTTCAGAGGACTTCGTTAAAAAAAAAGAAAAGGAGCCCACAAAACATCAGTCTCATAAGATGATGAAAAATGGAAGAAATGCTGATGGAAAACACTAAGAAATAGAGGGCAGATGAATCTGGGGGAAGAGCATTTCAATAAATGGATTTCTGCTCTCCTCAGAAGGTCTGCTTTCCTAACCTGCATCTGCAGGCAGCACTGACTGGAGAAATGAGATGACAGCTCCTCCCTCCCCCCTCTGACTGTGCCCCTGAGGACTCGAAGATGTTTGATTTGATATGCTTTTGAGTCCTCCCCCCACTATCTCCAATCTCCAGGGATATTTTATTACTCAACACTGTTAAAATTTATATGTTGTTATCCCACTACTTCAGCTGAGTTTGTGCTTTATTTTTTTTTCCCTTCGTCAAAAGGTAAAGCAAGTAGAGGATCCAAAATGTGCACAAACCTAAGTTTTTAAGGGCAAGATGTAAGCAAATATAGGTTTCAGGAAGCAAAGGCTTCTGCAGGCTCCAGGTTCTGCTTTTCCATGGATCACTGGGTTAACTAAAGCCCATGAGAAGGCTCTCGGTGGTGTGATGGTTGTGACAGGTATTAGATTGGAGGGAAAAATAGACAAAAAGAACTATCATTCAAAATTACACGAGGTTGGTGCTTTAAAAAGGGAAGAAAAGTCCTGAGTGTAGGCAGAAAATGTTGCTTATGGTTTACTACTGCTTCAGGTTTGCCATTATGGGTGGGCAGTAGTAAATCAGATGCTCACCCTTTTCTTCTCAAGTTCATTTAGTCATAGAATTTTTAAAAAAATGATCAAATTTCCTCTCCTGGAGGAGAAAAAAGGAAGAGCTAAAATTAAACCTAACAGCCTCTTTGAGTGATCACAGACTGATGTTTATAATTTTTCAAGACTATGGGGAAGACCATGAGATTTAGTGTATGGATACCCTTAATGTTCTTTGATGGGCCAATATTTGGGGTGGGCATTTCATTACAGGAAGAGCTGATGAATGATGTAGACAGGTGAATGATGTATTGTAAAAATAAGCTTAGTGAAGCTGCCAGAAGCAGCCCTTGGTTGTGAAAATCTGGCAGAAATTGCCCGTGCAGCAATTAAGACCTGCTTGGGTGTCAGTGGAATATCAGCCCCATTAGCCATTGTTTTTAATGCTGCTGCATCCTGATAGGAAAGGGACAAAGCAGCTCCCTGGACACAAGACCTGCATGAAGGTGTCTTTATTGTGTAGTTTTCAGCTGTGGAATATTGACAGCAGGTGCTTTTTTGGTTGTTGTTGTGTTTGTTTTTTTTTTAACCTTAAATAAAAGGGAGTGGAGGGGAATAGTATAGGAGAGGGAGTAGCAACAGTTTGTCCCATGAGGTACCTGAGTGCTCAGTTCCACTCTTGGTGTTGTGATTTCATAATTTCAGGTGTCAACACACTGAGGATTTTTGTTTGTTGATGATGCATTGCTGACTCCTATAAAACCATGAGAGAAATCTGGTCAGGGTTGTGCCTAATGGAGAAACCCTGGATCAGCATTTTATTGGTGCCCTTTTGTGGGGACAGGTTATCCACGATGCTGTGACAAAGCTCACATCTGACTACCATCCCTCCTGTTCAGGTTTAGCACCTCCAAGAAGCCCATAGAAAGTCACATGGCTCAACTCCTCTTATAATGAAATATAAACTGAGATTTAGGTTAGAATTTCACAGTTTCATCATTCCTGGTGTCTGTTTTATCTACAACAATGAGGCCTCATTTCCCAGTTCTGCTGCAGTCTCAGAAATGCCACTGCCTGAGTTTATATTCATGTTTCATTTTCAGGGCTGTGCTCATGGGCTAGAAAATAATTAAATAATGAAGCTTTAGATTTAGAGGCAGTATTGCAGCAAATTCTGCAAGCCTGGGGTCAGAACAAACAAGGTTTTTGAGCCTCTGTCTAATTTTGGGGAAGCATAGAGGTGCAGGAAGATTTTTATGAGCTAGAGGCCAAAAGGAACTCTGTAATTTGTCTTCCAAACTTCTGTTAGAAGTTGAATCTAGGTGGGTGCACAGGCTTCTTCTTTATTTAGAGCTCAAATGTTAATTTTTAGTTGAATCCAAAGGTTCTTTTGGAAACACATGGAATGCAAGCTGCAAGCAGCCACAGTGCTGAGGGGGATGCAGAGAGGAAAATCTGTATTTGAATTCCTCTGGCTGAGACAGTGCTCAACATGAGCTGGTTTAGGTTTTTTCCCTTTTCCCTGGAACATTGCAGTAAGGAGCCCCTCTCCTTTTTGATAAGATTGAGTTGCAAATGGATTAGTTTGAAGAACTCGGAATAAATGAGATCTGCAAAAGGTTCCTCTTTCCTCTTAGGGTTAATCTCCCCCCCTTCCACTTTCATTTTCGTGCTGCAATATCAACAAAGACTTGACTACACTAAAATCAAAGCAGCTGGGGAGGGGGGGAATAGAGAAAAGCAAACAGAAGGTCAGCCATTGTATTTATTCCTGCACATATTTGCTTATTTTTTCTCCCCTTGTGGTTCCTTTATATGATTTTTAGCAGTTTCCATCAGGTGGGTACATTGTCTGATGCAGTGTCATTACGTTGTAGAGATTGCAGCACTTCTGCAGTTTCCTGGATGTCATTCTGCCAGATATGTGAGCCTACAGCAGTTTGCATTTGTTACCCTTTCTGGTGTGCTCAAAATATCTCCCAGTATTCATGTACAGATATGAAAGATTGCTTCCCATAGAGATGAATTGAACCGTCTTGTCACACCTATAAAAATCAATGTATTTTTGGAAAGGGTAGACATATGAGGAATAAAGCTGAATCCAGATATTCTCAGCATTTTATAGTGCTGTCAAAACTCTGAATTATTGCGACAGAAGTCATGGATCTTAAAATGAGCATTTTCAGCATAGTCTCCATTTTGGTGGAGGGAATCTCCAATTAGGAAAGCTGGGATTTGTGATTCCACTGGTAATGTCTGCATTTCACACACAACTTGTGCTATGTGTCTTGTTCCATGACATCTGCCTGTGATTAATCACCGCTTTTCTCATGACTCAGAAAGAAATACAAATGTCTGACAAATAATTTTTTTTTTCTCTACCCTTCTCCTTGCTCTGTAGGTCTTTGCTGAACAAGTATGTCTGCTTTGTTTTTTTTCTTTTTTTTTTTCCTGAGCTGTGTTTTCTATTCCTTACGCTGTTTTACAGTGGTAGTGAATGCAGAAATGCTGCAAAGCACCTGGGGAAAATCCTCACCTGGAGCATGCTCAGCTCCTGCACCCTGCCTGGCATAAAACTAGAGACAAGCTGAGGCAGAGGAAATAAAGAAAATCATGTATTTGACGGGAGAAGGCAGTTTGCTGCAACAGATCTATCTCATTAGTGCTGTGATGACATTAGATGCCAGGATATTCCATTTTAACTAGATCATAAATTCGACTTTGCCTAAAGGATCCATCATCAGTGATGTCTGTGTTCTCAATCTCAACTTTGGCCTCCCTCCTCCCCAGACAGGTTTTATCCAGAAAGGGGAACTTGGTGCTCTTGCAAATTAGGACTGGAGTGCAAAGCAGGATTCTTGTTGCCTCCCTCCTGTTGACAAATGTTCTTTCTTTTAATCTAGCTAGCTGACAAGGAAATGAATTAAACATTAGCTGACTTGGTGAACTAAGTGTTGAAAATCCTTTCCTTGTGAAAGGAAAAAGCATTTCACCTGGCAGGTGTTTAACAGCCATTTGGTAGGTCAAGATTAAAGGAAAACGGGATAATTTTGTTTTATTAAAAATGGAAGAAACCAGCAAACTTTTTCTTGAACATCTTTTCTGTAGCAATTGCTTTCCTAATGAAAATCTCGTTCTCCAACTGCAGCAATCACAAATGTCATTTTACACTCTTTAGGGGAAAAAGCAGACAGGCAGAGACACAAGAATAAGTAGTGGAGGTAATTAATCAATTTAAAGAGAAGTGATATGGAAAAACTGCTGCATGCTGGTAGCTTTACCTAACTACTACCACAAAGCTATCAATAAAATTCTTGAGTATTTATCAGAATTTTATATTATTAAGCGAATCCCATGGTAACACTACTGTTGTAACTGCACACCTGCTTGTATAGCTCCCTCCCGGGGTAGAAGTGAGGTTTATGATGGGGATTTGCCTCTTGAGTGGCATCTCAATGCTTCTAAAAACCAAAAAAATTGAGTAGTTTCAGCTGATTGATGCTATAAGGTGCCCATTTCACAAGTTAGATAAGTACAGATGTGAACTGAGGTAGATGAAATACTCTAAAGCATATATGGCATTACCAAGCCAAGCCAAACTGATCTTCATTAAAAATTTCCTGTACATATGGGATAATTTTTTTTACTGCTGTAAAAATTCTGTCATTAATTTAAGTTCTTTTTTTGTATCTTTGTGGAAAAGTGTGCTGAAAGGCACAACTGAAATGGTGAGGTTAGGAAGAGTAAGCTGAAGATGCTAAGGTCTCAGTTACTACAAAATCCTTTACTTTTCCTATAAGCACAGCTGGATAATTTTAGGATCATAGGTACAGACAGCATCAAAAAAAAAAATACAACTGCAGTGGCCACTTTCACAGTAATGAGAGCAGAACTCCTTTTTTTATCCATGGGATGCTTTACTGGGGAGTTCCTCCTGTACTTGCCTGCTCACAGTTCAGTGAGGCTCTTTCAGGTTTGTTTTGTTCTCTCCTCACTTGGGCAGGTTTGATTTTTCCAGCTTGTGCCAGCCCTTCTGATCCAGGAAATCCCAAGAGGTGGAAGTTGCACTTTGGAGCAGGGGATAATTTTCACTCCATAACAATCCTGGATAATATAAAGGGAACTCTTTGAAGCAGATCCCACCGGAGTATGAGGCTGTGTGAGTTAAAGCTGTGACACCCCCTTCCAGACAATATCCCTCTGGCAGGGACGAGGACAGGATTTGTCCCTGCAAGGAAGGAGAGCAGTGCCTTACTTCTCCATGTGTGAAAAGTTGCCTCCAATTAAGATATCAGACAATATTTCAGAACAAACGCTGATGTCTATACATAAGGGAGAGAGCTCTTGGCAGCTGAATAACAATACCTCCTCAGTCCACTGCCTTTTGAAAGGGAAGCACAACTTCCCTTCTTGTCCTTATCTGAACTGTGCTTATGAGACAAGAAACATCCCTCCTGCTTTTATTTTCTCATGTACTCAGCATAATCTGATAAAAGTGAAAGAATCAAAATCCATCACCTGATGTGGAGAAGTGTCATTTACTGCCTTATGGAGCTCTCAGTTTGCAGCTGCCTAGACAGGCTTTCCCTTAGGAGGGCTTAACCTGAGGCTGGTTGGTCTTTCCCCTCCAGGTGAGAAATGTCCCATGGTGTTTGGAGCACAGATAGTTCCCTTCCCTTCCCTTCCCTTCCCTTCCCTTCCCTTCCCTTCCCTTCCCTTCCCTTCCCTTCCCTTCCCTTCCCT
>JBBMKD010000001.1:111887880-111927129 GCA_037834095.1 Argya squamiceps
AGGGACCTAAAAAATCATCCAATTCCAACCCCCTTCCATGGGCAGGGACCCCTTCCACTATCCCAGGTTGCTCCAAGCCTTATCTAGCCTGGTCTTGGACATTTCCAGGGATGAGGCATCCACAACTTCCCTGGGAAACCTGTGCCAGGGCACCACCACCCTCATGGTAAAGAATTTCCTCCATATGTCTACCCTAAATTTCCCACAGCATGTGGGCAGTTTACAAATAACAACAACAACAACCAACAACAGCAACAACAACAATAATAATAATAGTAATAATAATAAAGTGTGTTTCCTTTCAAGCATTTTCCTTGGAGTGGGATTCTTTTTAAAACACATTTGGCTGTGGGTGCATTGATCCTGTCTCCCAAACTGTCTGGTGGGCTAAGGACCATGAGGACCAGGCAAGAATTATAGCTGTGACCCTTAACACAGGACCTGACATTCCAGGTTCATCCTTTTGCATGTGAAGGATGATGCTGGGACCTGAATCCATGGGAACAGCTTTGTTGCACATGTGACTGTGTATGAGTCAAACACAATCCTGCTTTTTACAGTTATTTCCCTCAGTGTTTTCCTTTCTATTGGTAGATTTATTGTAATTATCCAGACTAAACTGAATCCTGGGCTCTTCAGGCCACATCAGGTGCTTCACATCCCCTGGGTAGGATGCACCTATGGATGCTCCATGCAATCCATTCCTGCCCGTGGGCTGTGCAATCCCACAGTGAGCTGGGAAAGGATCTTGAGAGCTCACCTGTGCCATCCCCTGCCTGAGGGCAGGATCTCCTGACACCTCTGCCATTTCTGAGGGATGCTGAGCTTTCCCTGTGCTTCTTCCTTCTGATTAAACTGTTCTCCTGAACTGAAACTAAATCCACCCAGTCAAACCATGGTGGATGGAGCAAATCTTTTCTCTCTTCCACTCCCCACTTTGGAAACTGCTGGTTTATCTTCCAAAATATTTTCTTGTTTAGACTAAACAACATCCACTCCTCCAGCCTTTCTTTCCATGCCCTGTTTTCTAGACCTTCTCAGGTTGTCATGTCTAGCATTTAATACTTTAATTACTTGTTTATCCAGGTCAATACTTGCAGCATTTTACTACTAAATTCTCATGATACATGGCCAAATTTAGATATCTCTTCAGGACACATCTAAAAAGAAAAAAAACCCAAAAACCCATGTGCTTATTTATGTCTGGTACAGTTTTCAAACCCTGGCATGAAAGATTCAGATTGTTGTGTACCCTAGCGCAGAACTGTTGCTGATATAAAACAATTTTCTGCTCAGGGTGGTGGCAACCAAGCAAAACCTCTCATAGTCAGTGGCATTTTGGTCTCTTGGCAGGTGCTGTGGACCTTGCCTTCAGTACAGGATGATGACCTTTGTGTAAAATAATTTGGCATCCTGAAAAATGTGTTAAAATGTCACCTGCCTTTGTTCTGTCATTCCACTGCTCCAGCATTTCACACAAAGGATTTTTGGTTCTGCTTCTTTGAAATCTCAGACATTTTGATATGAGAAGTTTCAAGATAAGGGGCAGGGCATATTTTGTACTAAAGTGCCACAACAGATCAAAATGCTGAGGATGCTCATTGCATCAGATAGCCCTGATTATGCTCACCCTCTGTCTCCACCAGCCTTTCCTGGTGATGGACTTGGATCCACATTTGGGTTGAAGAGGTTGATTCATGACTGTGAATAGCTGGACATGCTGGTTAAACAGAGGAAGCTGAAAAAGGAAACAATAAAAAAAGGAAACAATGAAAAAGCATTTACTGAGGCCTGCTGGGTGATTAGGTAGGCCATAGACATGAATTAGATTTTAAACTATTATTTTTAGAGCACTGGACATTTGAGTCATGGAGATAAAACCCTGTATCTTCAGCAAGACAGATGCTTGCTGTCGAGAGAGGGATCCTGGCAGTTCAGCAGAGAGTGCTTTACCAGTTTCTTAGGAGCAGCCAGCATTCACTTGGATGGCCAGAAATCTACCTGATAACCACAAACACAGGGCTCAGGAAATAAAAGATTTTTAGTGGGACTAAATTTAGTGGGATTTTTAGTGAGGTTTTTTAGCTGGCGTGCACTTTGATACAATGGGATTGTGTATAGATTGCAGAATATCTTCACTGAAAATCATAAAGATGCTTTAGTGTGGCTGCTGCATTCACTGAGGAATTTCCTTCACCATATATTTTTTTAGGCTAATATTTTATTTGATCATCTGCAAAACTTAATGCAGCCCTGGAAAACAAATGGCAGATGACATTTTGGTTGTTCTCAGACACAGTGCCTTGCATCTCAAAAAGATGGAAATATTGGAACAAGAAGTGTTTGTTTTTGCTGTGGTTCTGCTGTTGATAAATGTTCTGTCTTTTCATCTTGCTTCAGGAAGAAAGCATGAATTAAACATTAATTGAACTGTATTGACTGCCAACATGTAGAAATCTTATTGTAGACGTTGGAGAGTGCAGAAGGCTGCAGGGCAGATTGCTGTTCCCTCATTGATTATTTCAGTGGTAAAAAAGACTTGTTGACAGAGCGCTGTTCTTATGTGAATGATATTTACTTCCCAGAGTCTTCCTGCAGAGGTGAGAAACACAGCAAAGACAGCATGCCATAGATGTTCTGTGTGACACCACGGGGCAGGGAGCAGCCATCTCACCTTCCATTCTCATCTGCCTCTAATAACATTAATGCTTTTGGCATTCCTAAGGAAAAAGATATTGCAGAAAATTATGTCCTATGAGTGACTGCCAATTTTCTTTGCTGTTTGCCTTTGTTTTTCAGGGGGTGTTTTTTTATTTTTATTGTTGTTGCTGCTGCAAACCTCTGTGCTTTTCCTTTCTGGTGGCTCCCACCCTTGTACAGTAATAGGCTTTCCAGTACCCATAGTAACGCAGATTGAAGATGATGGGCAAAGAATCCCAAAGCTGAGATTCCTGGCCCTGGATGACGGCACTGGAATTTAAACAAAACACAGAGTAGGCTCTGCAGGAAGAGACCCCTTCAGCACTGGCTCAGGGGGGGTGAATGGAAGGTTTCAAGACATGCTGTGACTTGGAGATTTCCATAATGTACCTGTGGAAGGGAATCTGGCTGAAGAGATGCTTTTGCTTTTGGGGCTGGACAGGCAGGTTTTGCTATAAAAACAGCCTAAAAATAAATACAGCTCTGGCAAACTGCTGGTGCTCAGAGCAGGTGGTCGTACACTGCATATGAAAAATAACGAATCCTCCACAAGAATTGCACAAAAAGGCTTTTCTGGATGAAATTTTTTGCTTCTTTTCCCATGGTGGTTGTTACCATTAACCCTGTAGGATGCAGTAGCATTTTAATATAATAAATCACACATAATTTTCATTGTTTCTCTCTGCAATACAGGCCACTAAATAATCCTTTTTGCCTGTGTTATTTTTTTGTTTTTTCCTTTTTAGCATAAATATGTAAGAATTAATACTAGAAATTCTGCAGGAGTTTTGATTTTAGTGATACTGAACATTTAACACCTGTGCTGACAAATCTTTTGGAACCACAGTAGGTACAAATCCTGTTTTAATCTTCCATTCCAGTTGTGCTCATCATCACCTTGCTTAAGTTTTAACAGTTGCTAACAAGTTTATAATGCACCTCGTACATTCTTTTCATGTTACTGATGCTGGATTTTCTTGCTTCTCTCCTTCCTCCCACGCATTTTCTGATTGCATTCACTTCTTGCTGAGTTGCATTGGCTGCAAACACTTGCTGTTATTCTCAGGGCAAGGGTGATGCATTGAATCAGTGGACTTAAATCTCCCTGGATCTCATGAAATCAACCTTAAGCATAAGCAAACACCAGCAGGGATAAGAAAGAAATAATAATTTATCCCTTCATTCAGAGAAGTCCATCCTCCAGGATTTCCAGTCAGGCTGATCGTTGGTGAATTACTGATGGAGAAATTCAATAGTTTGCTTCAGGAATGTAAGGATTGATGTTTTGATAAGCAAGAGCCATGAAAAAGGGCATTTTTGACACATTTTTGCAGGATCTCTTATGCCTCTTGCTGGATGCTTCAGGCATCAGGTGCTCAGAAGAAGAATTAAAATGGATTCTTGATTTTGCATCATTTTGGGCAAATAGAATTGATGCCCCTGCATAAAATGCCAGAGCCAGCTAATTTTGTTTGGAGAATATACAAGATATTGGGAGTCTAAATGGCTCCTGCCTCACGTCTTTCTCTGCTAGAGGAGAGGTCACAGATTACAGTGAATCCAAATTTACCTGGTGAAGACAACAGATTAACACATCAATACACATCCAACTCTGCCTAAAGCACTGCAACCTCCTTCCTCAAAGCATAAATCCTTTATTAATGTCAGGTGATTTGGCTTGGATTAAAATCAAATTACAGAATCCCAGAATCCCTGAGGCTGGAAAAGCCCTCCCAGCCCATGGAGTCCCAGCTGTGCCCCATCCCCACCTTGTCCCCAGCCCAGAGCTCTGAGTGCCACCTCCAGGCCTTCCTTGGGCACCTCCAGGGTTGGGCACTCCAAACCTCCCTGGATATCTGAAGGTTTCTCAGTCTAGAAAAGGTCTGAGCACTCTGAGCAGTGAGGCACTGCCACATCTTCTCTCTGCCACAATTTACCATATGGAATTTTTTGTTTAAAAGAGGGGAGTTGGATGTGAGCTGAAGAAAACCGTCGCCCCCTTCGCTCCCAACAAGGTACCTTATTTCAGCCTTTGTGCTGACATCCTTGCTGTTATTCAAATTAGTATTTGTCTGATGGCTCTGAGCACTTTGCTTACTCTGGCTTGTAAAATGCCTGAGTTCATTCAATCAAACATTAATTCAGTCCTCAAAAGATCCTTGTGCTCCAGATTGATTGTATAGTTTGCATTAAACCAGCACACTGGTGTAATCCCAACTGCTACAAGCAGCTGCTTTTAATTGTCTCCAATGGTGACCTGTCAAAAATTGATCCTCATCTTATTCTGAAACCACAGTCACTACTTTCTAATGTAATTACCCAGGTGAGCCCCAGAAAGGAAGATAAATGCATGATTATAAATTCTAGCATACAGAATTGAGTAATTATCAGTATGAAGCTTAAAAACCTGAACTGTCCTTTTCTTCCTTTTGTTTTTGCCTGTGCTTACAGTGGAGTAATGAACTGTACTTAAAGATCCACAGCAAGGACCATCCTTTTTGCATAAATGAGAAATAACACCCCGAATATCTTTGAAATCATCAATGTATTCTGTTGTTTAAATGAAAGTGTGAGGCCTTTTGAAAGTTGATTTTGCAATGTAGTTATTACATAGAGTTATTTTTTGTCTGTTACCTGCAAATACTCCACATGAGGTTTAAAAGGATGATTTGAATGCCAAGTCACTCCTCTGGTTGCACTTTATGCATGTCGTGACTCTCCATTTTTCCAAAATCAACAACTCCATGGTGCAAAAGGGTCTGGGAATGGTTATAAATTTTGGTCTGCAGTAACTTTTACCTGAAGGAATGGTTTGGGCTGTGATATTGGGTATATTTCCTTCAACGGCTTTGAAATCTGTAGGACGTGCTGTACTAATTAAAGATATGAAATATTTGCTTCTTGGGGAGAATTTTGCTCTCATTAGTCTTGCAAGGTTATTATAAGACAACATGGTGAAGAAATTATACATATGTCACTGGCCAGAAAGGCTCCTCTCCAACTGCCATTGGCCAGGCCATTCTAAATACAAAGACATGAATAATTTAAAGGCAAATGACATTTGTTGCCATTTACTGAGCATCCTTATCAATAATGTCCCCATGTTTCTATATCATGGGATGGTTTGGGTTGGAAGGGACCTTAAAAATCCTCCAGTTCCACCCCTGCCACGAGCAGGGACATCTTCCATCTCTCAGGGTGCTCCAAGCCCTGTCCAACATGGCCTTGGACACTTCCAGGGATGGGAATAGCCCTCTAAATATGTATTTTTCTGCTAAAACCTTTCAGCTGAATTCTCCGATCTTTAAAACCTAAAAACTGCAGAAATTTCTGTTTAGGAGGCATTGGATCAGTGAGCACTTAAGTTTTCCAAGGTTTTCCTTTGTGCAAGGATTAATTCACCTCCACATAGGAACGGTATATTTGTATTTATTTACTGATTAATTTAATAAGGCTCAACTACCAGTTTGTCACTACAATGCAATGTATCATTAAATATGAAAAATGGGAGGGATGCGTGCCTTTGAAACTCTTTCTGGGAAGAAATTAAATTAGTGCTCATACATTGTGCTTTTTGTATAATCTGCTTTCTGTATGTCCCTAATTACCACTAATGTGGGGGTTTTTTGTGTTAGAAAAGCATAAACAGACACCTTATTGCAAACATGGATGGATTTTATAGCTCAGTGGAAAATATTTAACTTTAGTATTTATTGAATTTTCTTAGTGTCACTAATCTTTTAACTTCTTCAGTAGTTAGAAAATTCCAGAAAGCCACACTACTTCTTCAAGGAAAATGTCCTTGTGTGAAGTAAATCTGCTTGTGATCAGTGCTTTTTGTCTGTTTTTCCCAATTTTTTACTGGTAGCCTTGAGGAAACTATAACTAATTTCCTGTTTCTTATATCCTGATTTAGATGTTCCCTTATGTTTGCATTTTTCTGCATATTCATTGCAGTAACTCAGTTTCACTCCGATGTTTCTGCAGTTTATTATCTCACCTTTTATTCATTTGAAAATAAAACATGATTTAAACCTGCAGCACCCTTAATTGGCTAAACACAATCCATTGTTCTGTCCTGAAACATTATTCTTTGCTCTCCAGATCAGATTCATTGCAGCCATGCCACTTTTGCCTGTGGCAGTTGAAGATTCCTGATTTTTTTTTTTTTTTTCCTCCACACGCTAATGCTATTAAACCTGGGTTGGGTGGTTTTGTTGGGTTGGTTTTTTTCTCTCTCTTTTATTTTTTTTCTTCTCTTTTTTTCTTTATTTTCTCTCTTTTTCTTTTTTTTTTTTTTTTTCAATTTTATTTTCCCAGGCAGCTTCAATTTGCAAAGGCTGAGCAGGTCAATCCATTGTCCTTGCTGGCGGCCCCAGATGCTGCTGGGCTGCTGCACAATAGGCAGCCTTTGGGGGTCAGAGCCTGCATGAGGCTGATAACAGAGCTGTTCCAGGCTGGAAAACACCATGATTAACCAGCTTCACTCTGCCTCAGCGTGGGGCTGGAGCCCAGGGGCAAATCCTAAAGATGCCACATTCTGGGATCTCTTCTGCCTCACCTTTTTCTGTAAGGATGGAGGCGGCAAACTGAGAAATCAGAACACTGCTGATTGGATTTTAATATTTTTTAAAATGATTTTTAATTGAAATCTACGATAAATAAGATTGAAACCTGTAATAAATAATTCTGTGTGTGAAGGGCAGATTTCAGATTTGCTGCCTCATTTGCAGGTGCAGCCTCTGCACAGCTCTGCTGTCAGTGACACGATGGAGCTTCCTGATTTCCATCCACACCAACCCACCTCCCTCTCCCTGGCCCTGGGATGGACCAAGCCCTTGGCAGGGCCTGACTGGGCAGTGGGAAAGGTGGGAAAAGCCCTGGGGGTTTGGGACAAAGAGCTGGACACGAGGCCCCAGCATGTCCTGGCACTGCAGGTCCTACAGCAGGTCCCACTTGGGCAGGAGGAAGAGCAAAACCAAGGAATGAGCTTGGGTGTGAAGGAACAGCTTTTTCCCATGAGAACAGCTGGATGCTGGTGTGGATTTCTTTCTGTACAAGGCCTTTCAAGGATAAAGTGTCCAATTGAGAAATGACACCTAAATTATTTTTACTTTTAACCCAATAACCAACCATCCGTTGCCTGCAATGTGGAATTTTCTATCTAATTACAAAATATCACCCAAACCCATGAAGAAGGAGGTGAAAAAGAAGGATTTAACCTACGCCCTAAAATCCTCATCTTGCTTTATATATATATTACTATATTCTAAACCCTTCAAGTTTTCCACCCTGTGATATCACACACTTCTATTCAAACTACACACCCACAATCCCAGTGCTGTCACTCAATTTTGGAAGCCTTCTCCAAGGCCTCAGGTCAAATGCAGTGTTTTCTTGGGGCTCAGTGCCTGTCAGCACAGAAAGCCTGAAATTCTCAGTGCCCAGGGTTCCAACATGGATTATCCAGAGAGTTTGTCCTGTCTCCATCCTTGCTGGTTTTCAAGTCCCAACTGGATTCATGTGTCTCAGAGCTGGCCTTGTTGTGAGCATGAGGTTGGACTGGAGACCCCTGTTGCTCATCTCTTTTCCTTTCAAATATTGTGAGAATAGTATTTGAAAATACGATTTTAAAATTTCTTTGAAATATTTAAACACTATGAGAATAGTATTTAAATATAAATCAAATACCAGTACTAAATACTACAAAATACTACTACTAAATACTATGAAAATAGTTTTGAAAATAATCACCTTGAGGCATTAGAAGCAAAAAGAAACAAACAAAAAAACCCAAAACAAAAAACAACAACAACAACCAAGAAACCACAAACAAAAAAAAAAAACCCCAAACTGGCAAAATTTTAAGTCAAAATGTGGGAGAAAATATTTCTGCAGATTTAAAAGACTTTCAAGTGCCCAGATTACTTACAAAAAAGGCCAGGCCAGGTTGTATGGAGCTTGGCACAACCTGGGATAGTGGAAGATGTCTCTGTCCATGGCAGGTGGTGGAATGAGATGATCTTTAAGGTTCTTTCCAGTCCAAATCACTCTGTGATTAAATGAATGAGTGTAGGGATCATTTCTGATGTAAAGAACGCAGATATTAGAGTAACCTCAAATACTGCAGTTTGGTCATTGGTGTTATTACAAAAAATTAAAAAAATTAAAAATCATTAACAAAGTAACTTTATGAAGTTCTGTTGAGAAAACAAAAGATAAAGCAGGCAAGAAATAAAGATATGGGATGAAAACAAATCAGAAAGGGGTTTTTTTGAAGTCTTACATGGTGAAAAAAGGAGTAGAGAGGAGCAGTTTTTTACTGGTGGGGAAAAAAGATCAAAAGGAAAAAGAAAAAAGATCAAAGAAAGATCACCATATTCTAGAAACCTACAAATACAGAAGTATGTCCTACAGAATAAGAATCAATCACTTCATATGAGCAAATATGCCAGAGGAAAAATAAAGATTAAACTGAAATAGTTTCATTAATAAATGAAAAAGGTAAAATACTGTTGGTTTTAGATGTTTTAGCTAATTAAGCACTTCAAGAAGTATCTTCATGTGGAATGATAAGGAATACATACAAGAACGAATTCAGTGATTTAGTCAAAGCTGATGCAAAACTGAAAAACTGTCTCTATTTTGTGGTATTGTCACGTTTTAATTCTCTTCTCCACTTGCCAGATAAGGTGAGATAACCCAATTTCTCTGCAGGAACACATTCCCAAATTCTTGTTATTTTGACAAAACCCACAGCATTCCTACTTCATCACAAAGCCAGAGAATTAAAACTGGCCACACTGTCAAATAAGCAGGGGGGAAAATTCATGTTTGCTGGGTTATAACTGCCAGGTGCACTGGAATTTTAAGATGCAGATACCTTTTCCTTGTGTTATATGCTCAACAAAGCTCCACCATCCTAAATTAGAGAATAAAATAAAAACAGAGGCAGAATTACTGCAGATTCCTCAGATTGAGGAGAGGTAGACTGGATACAGCTTATAAAATTTTTAAAATGTTGAGAGCTGCTTAACAACAAATAGAGTTGTAAAAGAAGAGTTAAAAGATATTTGCTTCACAGAACTCCTGCTTTATTAAAACCTTTGGTACACTTATTGAATAAATTAATCTTAGGGGAATTAAATCAGAATTCAACAGCCAGTATTCTCACAGGAGCAATGTACACATGCATCCCTGGAGTTCTTTGGTTTTTAAACAGTCTGTTTTCTTTTGATATTTCTTCTGATGTTTCATTTTCAAAAATACTGATGAGATACAGTTTGGTATTTTTTTGAAGTTGGTAAAAGGATGAGAAAATTTGTTTGGTTGCTCTCATGCAATTTTTTATTTATTTAAATGAATGCTGGTGAATAGAAAGGTACCTCAGCCATTTTAGATATAAATAGACTTTTTGTCTGACTGACTTAGTTTTAGACCTTTACCACTAGGCAGAAAACAAAACAAAAATTGTACTTCAATGTCCTCTTCAATCTAGCTTATTATAAGTTTAAATCAATAGATCCTTACAGTTACTGACTTATTTTCCATCTTGAATAGCAAATCCATTAAAAGTTCACCTGAAGTTTTGCACCTCTGATTTCCTGTCTAGTTTCATTTTCCTGGTTGGATTCCATCAGTTTCCTTTGGGTTGCCTGTTAAGAATCAGCAAGGAATGCAAATCCAATTCTATACATGTCCCCACCATATTCCACTTTTCCACATTCTTATTTGGATTTCCAAAGCAAAATATCTGCCAAAGGGAGAAAAGTCAAGTTATGCAGGAGGAATAGAAATCCTTTTAAATGGCCTCTTGGGAATTTTCAAGTTTTTCAAGAAATCAACGAGTCTAAAGCTCTCAACCTGTGTGGGGTTATTTACTGGAGAAAGGAGAAAAATGTACAATAATATTAATATTCAATGAAAGCATCATTTAAATAAACAGAAATAACAGTATTTAGGTAAGGAAATAACAGTTAAGTGATATCTAAATTCCTAGAAATAAAGTCTAAGAGGGAAAGAACAGGAAGAAAGTATAACACCTCCTATTGGAGCCTGATTATCTACGATGAGGAATTTTACTGTACTAAATTGGATTTGTTATAGAAAATCTAGGGAAAACAACTTGTGACATAGCTTTTTTTTTTATCTATGAGAGCTGGAAAAAAGCAGTCAAGAAATGTTTTCTTGATTGTGTCTAAATAAAATCAGCACAAAATCTGTTCCAAGACCTCAACTGAATAATTATGGTATGACTTTTTTGGGTTCAAAAACCTCAGGTCTCATAATAGAAGAACATAAGGCAAAGACCAGCTGGCATAATTTTGTTCTCCCTGGCACATTTCTTTTTACACTGGACTAATTTTGTTTATTTCTTTGGAGCTATTTGCAAACAGTGACAATGAGAAGACAAGGAAGCCCAGAAACCAAAAAATACCGTCAGGTGCCTCTCAGTCAGATCACAACCTCTCTGCCTGTCCTAAAACACATTTCATGTGCAGTTGTGGGGGGAGGATTGTACAGACAATGCTCTCAGGTGAAATCCTAGCACTGCTGTGACTGTAGGAGAGATTTGGGGGGCGTAGATGCCTTGAACACTGTGGTATTTTCAGAAATGTTTGGATCTTATTTATCTACATCTTTGACATCTCAGCAACAAATATGGTACTTTGTTCTGCTTCCCTCTGTTCCCAGTGGTTTCCTAAGCACAGACTTTGAGTTTTCAGGTGGACATTTTGAGCAGACAGACCAATTTTTTCTTTTAAAATTTTTGTTTCCTTTTGAGAAGTCCTTCAGATGCTTAGAGAAGGATGAAAAACATCCATATGGGAAAGAAAAGCACTCATTGGTGGGACTATGAAATAGCTGCAGCAACTCTAATGTGTTCAGAATACATCTCAAGTTTGTTGTTCTTGCCTTCAGTAAATATTTAAGTTCGTCTTACACTTCAAAATTGCCCCAAGTCAGACTCCTCCTGACAAAATTTCTTGTGAACAGCTGGGTGCTTTTGCAAAACAAAGTTATTTGTTATGTGGTAAAAGGGTGCTCACCCAAAACTCACAATAAAGCAAGAACAGAGAAGATCCAGGTCCCACAGATGATCAAATGCCAATAGCCAGCAGAACAGTTTTGGAGATTAACTGCTTCTCTTGTATGATTGATAAAATGTGAATAATGAAATTACTCCCTAAAATATCTAGAGCTGTGCATCCAGGTTAGGTTTATTCTCTCACCTGACCACTCCTCTCACTTTACAGGAGGATATGGTCAGCTCTGTTGTGTGATCAACTTTGCATGATGAGACTCTGAATATTAAATTTTTCCTTTGGGCAATAATAAAAAAAACGTTGATTTGGAATTAGTTTTCTTTGGGATGTGACAGTCAGTAGAATTCTTCATGAACATATCAGGGAGAGCATGAATCCATCTGTTGGGGAGGGTTTAGTAAACTGGATCTACCAACAGAGGAAGTGAGAGGTAGAAATTGCATTTGATAGGTGTGGGAGGGGAGGGGTAACAACATTTTAAGCTTCCAGGTCATCTCTTTTTTCTCCCTCATTGCTGATGAGATTGTGTTTTTCCTTAAAATTCCCCCAAATTCCTTCTCTCTCTGAAAGTTCTTTTGTGGTGAGTCTACATTGTTATTTTCCTCTCTATTCCCCTTATATTCCTCTCTATTCTTCACAATATTGTTACAAAATGATCACAGGAAAACCCCTGTGGTTTGTTCACAGAGCAACACACAAAGAATTGTAATAGTTAAAAGAGTTATTTTAGGGTGCATCCACCAGGTTCTGATGAATCAAACGATACCTTTAGGGCAGCAGCAAGGCATTTTAATTACCACAAGCACACATTTGGAAAGAAAATACCAGCTATCTTTATTAACAGCTGTAATAATGACACCTTTGGGACTACCTTGATTAGAAATGTGATGGAAGGAAAGTCATCAAGAAAACTCCTGTGACTCTGAGTTATTTTTGAGTCTTACCTACAGCACCTAAGTAGGTTTCAATGTTTATTTTACAGAAAATATTTTCACCAACTCTGCCTTTTTTATGAAACATGAAAAGTGAATACCCATTGTGTTGAAGTTATCCCTTAAATTCTCAGGTCAGTCAAAGTGAAAACCTCCATAAAAGTCACTAAAATCAAGCCCCAAACTGCAGGCTTTCTTCTCTTGTCTAACGTGTTGGATTGGTTGTCATCATAAGAAATACAGTTGTCCTTTAATCCAAACACCATTTTATGCACATAATAAAAGTGATTTCTACCCAGTAGTCACATCCAGCCATTGCTTCATAAATTCTCACCAACCCCATGTTGTTGTCCCTGATGAAGGACGTTCCTTCACTGGAAGCCAAGAGCAATCAGGTATTAAAATTGCTTCCAGCAGGCACTCACGTGGTGAATTATGAAACAAACAACTGTAGCACCAGAATTAACAGAGAACAACTGACTAGAACAACTAAACCACAGCAGACTTAGCAGCCAAGCCTTTATCTTGCTGTGATGCTTTCTGAAATAAAACATAAAACCCCTCTGTGTGTGTGCACACATATATAAATAAATGTGTGTGCACATGAAAGTGCAATGCTTCTCAAAATATTTTAGGAAATAATTTCCCTGTGAAAGACAGATGAAAGTCTTTTGGCAATTTAATTCATCGGGGAATGATGAATAACCTCAGCCATTACTAAACGAAGGGTGAAATCAGGTGATAGTAAATAATAATAATCATACTGCAGGCTGATTACCAGACAACTATTCAATAAACCTGGTTTATTGCAGCAGAGAAACCACTTTCCTGGAGCAGTTATGACCACTGCTAAATCAGATTTCTACATAATGTGTCAATTCAGATTCCATAAAACCATATTGCTCCGACTCTGAACACCATGTTTTTTAAGGACAGTTAAAACATGGCCAGACAGGGCTGCCTCTCCCTCCAAGTTCTTGCAGGGTTCTCAGCAGTTTAAAACTGAGCTCAGAGGGTCCTCACTGCCATTGCCTTAAGGTTTATTGTGTAAAAACAATGTATAAAGTTCTTTTAATGTTTTCTACAGTACATTTCTCTACCTTGGAAAACCAATTTCTGCTTTCCTTGGAAATATTGGAAGGGAAGAGTGCTTGCTGTAGTGGGACAGGGAAGGAAGTGGCAGCCTGTCTGTCATGGAAAGGCTCCATCATCTCCCAAAAAAGCTATGATGGTCTCCTCCCTCAGATGAACTATAGAAATGTGTGACTGATTTCACCTCCCTGACTGGCGGCATGTTCCTTGAAAAAACATAACACTCCCTTCTGGAAAGGTCCTCCTTCCTCCATTGATTAGATGCTGCCCACTTGATCACCTCAAAAAGCCGGACAAGGTGGATCTCCTCCATTTGCAGCAGCCCTCTTGTTAGAAAGTAAAAATGAGCCAAGACACAGACTTCTTGTTCATCACAGCATGAAAAGGGTCCTGGTTTATTCCTCTTCACAGCTCAGCCATCCTGGCTCCAACCATTCACTGACCCTGGCTGCAGCAAGCTCCTGCTGTAGGTTTCCCTTAAAGCCTCTGACTGCTGGTTATTTCCTGCTGAACTATGGCTGGAGGTATCAGTGTGCAGGCTGTGACTGCAGGCTTTCACCTGGCTAGACTGTGACTGCAGGTTCCAACAACAGGCTCTACCTGCAGACCCAGACTGGCCTCACAGCAGTGACTCTCTCTCCTCAGGATCCTTCTTCTTCATGCTTCTCTCACTCATGAGTCTCCTCAAGGTTCCTCCTCCATGACCCAACCCCCATCACCAGCTAACCCACTCCTTTTTATCACACTTATCTTTGTTGGATATACCTGCGACTCATCAGGGGTGAGGCTGTATTGGGTAATTAACACAGCTCGTACTTATCAGGGGCAAGGTCACCTGTATTCTCTTCTCCTACATCATCCTAGATTTACAGGTCTTTGAAGTGGATCTGTGATCTAACTTCAGTTGGAAGACTTTGATCTGAACCACTTTGCTGGTGTTTTCTGTCTCTGCAATGTGGTCCTAAACTGGTGTTGATGGGGCAACCATTCCACAGGGATTTTGGCCTTCCTGCAGGATATTCACCTGGCCCAGCTGCTGATGTCATTTTTTGGCTGCCCTTGGTCTACTATCAGAGAAAACAAAGAGAGATCTGTGTCCTGGTGTTCCTTAGTCCCGTTATTTAGTCTGGCTGTCCTTCCATTTTGGAAAGGAACATTAACAATCCCTTTGGTTCCACAAATTCCCCCATGGATGGATGGAAAGGAATGGGGAGGAACAGCCATTCCTCTTTTCCCCACCTCAGTAATAAGCAACTCCTGAGGGCAACTGAACGACACTGCTCAGAGATTTATATCCCCAGAGATCCATATCCCATTTAGGGAATATGATATAATTGGTTTGACAGATGTGGCAGGGTCAGGGAGAGGCAGAGGGAGTTGTTGGGAGCAGAACTATGAGTAAATATGTGGAGGGGAGGGAATTCAGTGCACTGGAGGAAAATGCAGGAGTACAGGGGAGAAAGGAGTGCTGGTAGATAAGCTGAAAAGAAATGGGAAAAGATTATTTGGGAAAAAAAGAGAAAAGTGGGAGAACAAAATCTGAGGGAAGGCCAGAATGAGCTGGTGGGGAAAGGGAGAATTTCAAGGAGGAGAAACGTCTTGGGGGAGTAAGAGTCCTAGGGTAATGATAGAAGTTCCTAAACTGACGAGAAACTAACCTAAGTGTAAACTGTCTCCTGAAAAAAAGAGTGAAGGCTCACTAAAACACATCCTAAACAGAAAGGAGAAAGGAATGAAATTAAAAGGTGACTTTCTAATTTTCTAGAGCAGTTAATGTCAACATTTTATAATAACATGAAATCTGTATTAACACATTTCAGTGTCTTGACACAATGCAATTAAAAATTTCCCAGACAAGAGCACTCTGATAACCCTCAGTGCCACAGAAGCAAAGGCAGCCCTCAAGCTTCGGGAGCCTTTTAGGGATCTCAGCTGTACAACATAAGCTTCACGAAGTCCAGGCTGAACTCTTACACTTGACATAATATCCAATAGGAAGCCAATTTAGGGGACAGGTACACTATATCCAGGCTTTAGCTTCCTCCAGGCTGATAATTTTATGTTTAGGCTGATTGGTTAGGCCAACCAGGAGATAACGGTGACTTTTCTAAATCTGGGACCACTTTTTGGTTTGTTTCTTTTTTCTCTTCTTTTTTATTTTATTTTTGAGGGCAGAGGTGATATGAAGGTATCAGCTGTGACTCATGAAAAAATCCCACCTGTTTAGGGATTGCAAATTCAGATTAGGAGCTAATCCCAGCTGATGGGGATAATGTTTACATTGCAGTTGTAGTACAATCAGGTAATTTTCTTTATTTTTGTTAAAAAAATGAGCTGTATGTTTCTGTTGTGCCATTTATTCTGCTTTTTGAGCTTTTTTCTGGTGTTCTTCCACAGCTTTCTAGTCAGAAAGAGACTTTATCTCTTAATTTTTATAAAAATCAACTTAATTGCTCTATTACATTGAATTTAAAAACCTAAGGGATAGGGTTAGAAAGAATACTATATAAACAATCTAATAATAAAATTAACATTCATGCTGAAATTAATATTATGGTGCTCTTAAGCAATACCTGCGAAGCTTCCATTGCCATGAAATATTTTAACTATAACAAATACTTCCCTGCTTCTCTCAAACTTCACAGATTTGTACATTTTTATGAACTCTGTGCTTTTTATCCTTCCACACATAAATAGTGGCTTTATTTCCTCAGGTCTACAGGATCAGTCATTTTATGACCTCAAATGTCTGTGTGTCTTTGTGTGGCAGAAAACAGAACAGGATCTGGCTGGCAGAGTTAGGAATTATAAAGATTACAAGATTATGACAATATTTAGTTATTACAAGGTTTAACTGCCACAGTTTAACCCTTTCAAAGTGTCACATCTGTCTTGGAGTGAACCAGCTTTCCTCTATTGGATAAGGCAGAAGGGAAGCACCTGGCCATGAGTGAGACTGGCTCATCCTGGGAGATTCCAGAACTGCCTTGGAGGGGGGAAAAATGTCATGAAAAACCCTGAATTATCTCAGAGCAGCTCAAACATGCCCTGAACAAAGCACTTTGCTTTGATAAGAATGATTCAGTTGACTAAGATTTTTTGTGTGTGTGGTATTTTTTTTTGTTTGTTTTGTGGTTTTTTGTGTGTTTGGGTTTTTTTCTGTAGAAAATTTGAGCAAATCTTTCATTTTGAGGAGCTTCAATGAGTAGAAGTTCTGGGGGCTTTAGGTGTTGGGGTTTTTTTTCCCCCCAGAGAGATTTCTGGTTTAGACCCTCTGCTATTCTGCAGTCTTTGATGGGAAGTCGATGTTTATCTGAATTTTGGGGAAGCCCAGCAGTTCTGGAATAACTCCTCTGGAGTAAATGAGGATTTTTCACAGTGTTCCCTGTTCATCTGCACTGAATCCTGGAGAAGAAACTGGGATTTACCAGTTATTCCTGGAGGTTCTGACCTACTTTAGACAATCTAGAAAATCTGGAATATCCTTGATTTTAAACATAATGAGCTGAAGTGCACAACTGCATTCACTGGTATTTTTATATGCTTCTCCTCAGAAATCAAGAGGAATCTCAACATTTAGAGGCTGGGAGCTAAACTCACTTTGGTGTTGTGGCTCTCACTTTTTTTCCCTTTAATTTTTTATTTTCTCTTCCCTCTGTGGGTTGCAATAATTTCATTGACAGGAGTGTGGTGTGCACATATGGGAATTATAACATTATTTGGGATGATCTGTGTAGAACAAGCCTTAAAATATGGACAAGAGAGAAGCTTCTGTGTGGGTTTAAGTGAGCAGAATACATTTGTGAGCTGAGTTTTATTAAGCAGAGATCTAATTTTTTTTTGCACTAACTCATACAAACTCTCCTGTAATTTAAAATTATAAAGAAGTGTAATAATAAAAAAATCAAAATAAATAGATAAAACAGTTGTTACTTTTGACCAGATCTTGCCTAATTAAAATTAGTCACTGAAGTTCAGTTAGAGCTACACAGTGGAAGTAAAAATCAGCACTGAAAAAAAAAAACTGAATAAAAGTTATTTTGTATATATTAACTGTTTCATTGTGTTACAATGTGTAGCAGGCATGAAAAATGAAATTTATTATTAGAATAAACACCCTACAGAGCATTAGAGCTTCTTTTTGGTTTTGTTTTTTTTTCTTGAAAATGCTCCTAGGTACAAAATTATCTCCTCTATTCATGATGGAATAGGATCTTGTTTAAAAACCTGGAAGTATAAAATTAAGATGTTAAATATTAGAATGAGTCTACTGAAATGTCCCATTCAGGAATTCCCATCTTGCCCAGGAGTTATGGACATAATGCACTTTTCTGGCACATCTATATGAATTTGCCTTAAAGAGATTACTTCTAAGGACAGCTAGGCATGTATATAGATCTAAAAGAGGATAAAAAATCAAATTAAACAGCTTCATTTGAGACAAGGAGGTTATGAGGCCACAGGCATTTGCCCTGGAGGACGTGCTGTTTGTAGCTTTACACATTGACTCTTCAGCTTTTAAAATGCAGCCTGGAATCTTAATTGGATTTATGAGTTGGCAAAGCCAGTAAGGCAGTGGGCTTAAGGACAGCACTAATTCTGAAATAATCTTCATCTCAGTACAGAAAGATACGTGAGACCGGATCCCTGTAACTTTTCATTTTCTTCAAATTATAAGTAAAATAAAATCTAAGTGTAAGGCTGTCGAGCTCCCTTTGCTTTAAAAAAAATTTTAAAATTAAAGAAATGGTTCTGCTCTATTTTTTGCTAATTTATTGAAAAGTAACTAAAATGGAAATAGAGACATTAATAAAACTGGTAATGAAAGAATTTGAGGAGTGGACAAAGGATGTGATCCTCATTTGCATGAACCTCTAACATAATGACATTAAAGATATCTTTTAACTGACAAAATGTAGAGATGGTGTTGTTTAATGACTGTCCTAGATGAGATTTTACCTTTTTGTGTTAAAAATAAAAAAATGACCCTTAAAAACAATGTCTTGAAGACAAACTTTTAATCTGGACTCAGCCAATATCACCCAGCTTTTCTAAGATGGAGAACCCATTCTAAGATTGAGAAAACATTTAGAGCAGTCTGTGTACCAAGCAGACAGTTCTTTATTGCTGTATTAAAAATGTGCATGTTTATTTTAACGAGTAGATTATTAGTTATAACATCTCACTCAAGTTTAAATATTTTACCAGTTATTTTTAAAGCATCTGAATTTCATTTAGTGCATCAGAAGTCCCAGGAGACATGCCACTAAGAGCTTTTTCAGAGTTTTTGATGTGTCTTGGAGAAAGCTTGATTTTTTTTTATTTTTTTAAGAATTTCTTTTCTAAGAGATCTAAGTGAATAAAAGAAATTAAAGAGGAGCTCGAAGACAAAAAGGAAGAGCCCTAAAAGGAAATTTTTGTTGGCAGATGTGCAGGTTTTTCCCTTCTGCAGATATGGATTTCTTTGGGAGATGCACCAAGTGCTGCTTTAATGAAGAGAGCTGCAGTTGGCAGGTGGGCAAAGTGCTGACTTTGGCAGGTCGATGCTGGTTCTTCATCTCATGAATTGTTATTTAATTGCACAATATTACTTTCTAGCCAGTGATTGAAACAAATCAGGGCTGGCAAAGGGAATAAATTAAAAAGAATGCAAGCACAGCTGAATGAGCATGACACTCCAAAACATTTTGGAGGTGCTGAGGACACTGAAGTTGTTCATCAGGAAGAGATGGGCATGAGTCCATCCACTCCAAAGACTCTTGGGTGACCCTTTTGGTGACTTCTTTTTGTCCCTCCCACCCAGCAGCAGCCAAATCTCTGTCCCTCACTCCACATAAATGAAATTATTTTCTCTGCTACAGGAGAAGCATGACCCACAAAGTGTCTCCCACCCTACTCCACTGGCCCAGTTCCTGCAGCTCTGGGAGTCAGTGGAGCACTGGAGCTCAGCTCCTGGGCTTCTTGCCCTGCATGAACTTCAGGGGTAAATGTCAGCCAGCTCTTAAGCTATCAGTGGATTTCTCATCAAACTTTAAGACCCTGGTAAAGCTCTTTACTGCTGCTGTGGCAGTGATCAACGTGCTCTATGTATTTCCATTTTGGAAGATAAAAACACAGGGGCTTGACCAAAATAAAGCAAGCTCAGAAGTGCTGTGATCTTAGAAGTCTTTAAATTTCTCTAATATAAACAGTCAATAAGAAGCTTTGTCCTCTTAATCCTTGCTGGTTTTTAGACAATTTGTTGTCTTACAATTAGGTACAGATGGTTTGGAGCTGTAATGCTGATAAAAAAAAAGAAAAGATAGAAAGAAAAAAAAAAAAAAAAAGGATGCTTAGGATTGCTTCAATTTCCGGGTTGGATTTTACCAGTAATCCATGTCTGAAACATAAGAAATCTGGTTTTATCTGATTTTTAATGCTAGTTTACAGATCACTGACATATTTCAGTGATTACAGTATGTGCATGAAATAATGCTATTATCATATTTAGAGCAGGAATGAATCTGTGGGAAGGCTCTGTAGCAGCATCCAGCTCTTCAATCTGTGCTGCTTATGGCAGAACTTGCTGCTTTCATTTAACCATGCTAAAAAGGGGTTTGTGACACAGGCAAGGTTCAATTTTACAGCTGGAATAGCACTGTCAAGGATTTGGGTAACATGGGGGAAAGTCTCCAGTGTGATTACTTAATGTGGGGAAAATAGCTGAAGACTCCCAGAATGACTCACTTGCCAACATCTTTTTAGGAAGTTCTGTCTTTCTGTTCTGAAAACACAGACATGAGCAAATGTAGAAGTTGAGAGGCTGTGAAACACTTTTAACTGTGTCAGAGCAGGATGGGAAGTTGTGGTAGGATTCAAAAATCCACTTTGCCATGAGTCTATAAATTAGATATTTTAAGCTGGTAAAAGAAGACCACTTCTACAAACTATAGCATTTCTATAGTAATTATTTGCTCTTTTAATTGTAGATAGTCCTATCTCTTTTCAGCCTCTTTCAACAAATCCTCATGGCTTGGTCTTTATTAGTAGCTGAGCTGGTATTTTGCTTGGGCCTGATGGGTACTCTGTGAGAAGGTATGAACTACCCAAGATATTAAAAACTGATGCTGAATTAGTTCTCCTGTTCAAAGCAATTTTTGGTACAGGTGTTGAAGGCTGTCTTTTCTGATGAAGCAAAAGGCTTTTTAAGCTAAAGACAGCAATGTTTATTATTAATTGATGGTCCTACTCTTCAATGCTTGGACAGCAAAATTTAAGGGACTATCTAATGTGAATTTACTTTTGTCTGTTAACTTGCAGCATTGATACAAGAGGAATTTTGTGGTGCTTTTCTAAATTATCCAACATCAGTGATTTAATAAAACATAAAACAAAATTGGACCTGGGGGTGCTCCTGGAGGAGGGGAGCAGGGAAGGACTCAGCAGAGGGAAGCCCACAGATAAACAGCCAAGACTGTTTTGAACAAGCTGTGCTGGAGGTGTTCCCTGCTCCCTGCCCTCTCCTGGCATCTCTGCACACTGACAGGAGCTGAAAGGCCAGAAAATATGGGAGTTTTCAGTGGTGCTCTGCAGCAGCAGGCATCCATCCAGCGTGGCAGTCTTTAGGTGTGCTGGTTTAAGGTTTTTTCCTGGCTTGCCTGCTGCTTTCAGCATTCCTGCTGGCTGCACTGCTCCTGTCTGTTCCTCAGCTCCTGGTTTAAACACTGCCAAGTGAGACAAGTGAAATTCACCTTTCCCTTTATAATCAGGGCAGGAGGAATGTCTGTCACTTCTGTCTCCACCAGCATCAACTTACTCCTCACTTCTAGCATTTCTTCCAGCCTTTTACTCTGGTCCTGCTCCCTTGAAGTGGTGAGTTTGGGCTTTAAGAACTATTTATTTCAGCCACAGATAAACCACCAGAGAGAAAATCCACAGAAATTAATGCCTTGTGAACAGAATCAAAGAGAAGCCCTAAGTGACATCATGCTCAGGGACAATTGTTTTTATTATATTTTTTTTATTCAAAAGCTGAATATCATGGAGAAGAGGAGCAATGGCTGATCTAAGCCCAGGATCCATGTACCTGGATGTATTTGTCATTATTTTCAGCCTGGTTCAAAGAAGGGTTCTGGCAGCACAGCTCCTGTTGTGATGCCATTCTCCAAATCTGTCAGTGAAGGATCTTCTCAAAGAAATTGGCCAAGTCAGTGTTTAGACAAAAATCCAGTAAATAAACACATTCAGAGCTTTACAGGCATGCTGAAAGTTGTAGCGATGTCCATTTCAATTATTTGGAATGATTTTGTCTAAGGAAAAAAGAAGAGAAATCACTTACCTGGTTTGGCTTTGCCACAGTAGCTAAACAAACCCTGCAACACGCAGAGGTGGAGAAATGTGTGCTTAGTTTTCATTTTAGTTTTTGTTTTCAAAGGAAGGAGTGGTCATGTTTGTAAAACATTCAGGTGCCCTGGTGAGGAAAACAATATAAAAATAACAGCTTAAAGATGAGGAAGCACCAGTTTCATTCAACTGCAGTTCACACCTTCAGAGACCAAGTAAATATTTTAAGAACATTCCTGGGTTTTGATGCTTGACGGCTCTCCTTATAAATACAAATAACAGAAAATCAAAAAGAAGAAAAATTAACATTATAGCAAAATGTTGCCAGAGGCCTGCTGCCACATCCATAATTCATAGGGAGCCTGCAAGAGACTGCAGCTTTCTGCTCTCTTCTGAAGATGGTGATGTTGTGCACTCCGTTTACTTGATGCTTGCATGTTTTTTTCCAATCTGATGCTCAAACAAAACAGTATTTTGCCCTCTCTAGGTTAAATAGAAGTACTTTCATTTGATGCAGAACATTATGATTAGAGATTTTATATTCTGAAACACAGAGGAAGAGAGGGATTTCTTGCAACTTTATAAAAAAACCCATTATGTTTATATAATGGTATGATGGAAAGCTTCATTATAATTTCAGACCCACTGTTCTTTAAAGCCACTCTGGCCTGAATTTTATTTCTCAAGCCAGGGACAACTCCAAGAGGTACAATGACAATGTGATTTTATGATCATTTGCAAAGTGTGCTGAACAGTGCCTCAGAAAGCACAGCCCATGTCTGATGGTGTGATTACTGCTCTGGTGGGATCTGCCCAAAGTGGGTTATTTTCCTGTTAGCAGAGAAGTCAGGCAAGACAGATCCCTGCTCTGTTCCTTCCCAGCTCACTCAGAGCTGTGGATGCTGTCCTGAAGTACAGATTGGTACTATTTGGGTATAGGGTTCTAAGATCTGGGATCGTCTTTACTGTAGCTGCTTTGTAATATTCCCATATTTCTGAAACCATGCCTGGTTGTGCCAATTTTTATTTCCTTTATCTGAAAAAAAAAAAGTCTGTTTAAATTCTTCTTTCTATGGACACTGTTGAATCTTTAGCTTCTGTCTGGCCCAGTAACTTGAATTTTTACAGAATTAAGTGAATCTGTGTTGACCCATTATAAGTTTTGGCTATTTATTTCAAGGGAGTGAATTATTTAATGATACAAATATTCTAATCCTGCAGATAGAAGTGGTGGAGAGAAACGTGGAAAGATAATCTGGAGGAGTATTGTAGGAAATCCAGGCTGTGTAGAATAAAACACAGGTGGTCCAACTGGGTACAAGAATGTCTTGTTTCAATGATTTATGTCTGCCTATAGGTAATGATGTGGGATAATTGAATACAAGACACAGCAGAAGGAAAAAAAAATTCCATTTTTTAAAATCCCTCTTTCTAGTTTATATCAGCGAGATGAGATTTATAACTGAGGCCTCTAAATTCAACGTGGCTCGCTGCCAGGGAGATCCAAACCAGAGCCTGGCTTCTGCAGCATCAGAGCTGGGCAGGGAACAAGCCACTGCATCTTTAAGAAGTGCTTATTTGGCATTTACTTATTTAGTTAAAGATCATTGCCAGGCAGAACTCCCGTGGGAGGAGTGGATGGTTCACTGGGCCTCATGGGGAGGGCGGTAATTAAACTCTGAAGGCAAGCAATGATGTTAAGCTAAAAGCTCATCTTTAAATAGTAATACACTTGCAATGTAAAGTGGAAGGCCCTCGGGTGCCTGTTGACACAGCGTTAGGAGCTGGCACTTTTTTATATAAAAGCTAAATTGAAGAAACTGTTATGAGCTCATCTGCATAAAGCAATATGATTCTGCCTGAGGGTGTGGGCAACAGGGAGTGATTAGCAAAACGTCTTTTTCCCTGCTACACTGTTGCTCTGATAACATGCCACTTGTCACTGAGAAATTTGAGATACCATATGCCAACCTGCATCTACAGAGACCCCCTTGCTGATTGCACATCGAAGAATTTCCTCTTCAACACATGAGGAGCTGTCAGAAAGCATTTCTGAGGCTGCATGAGACATGCTGGAAAGAAAAATCTCGTGTTGCCTTCCTTATTCCTCCTTTATGAGTTGCATCCAGCCCTTCCTAGTGAACTTTTTATGGGAAGAGAAACGCATTTACACAGGAAGAACTGGGGATTCTCTGCTGACTTTCATCTTCTCCTCATCCCATGTGGGTTGGAATTGCTTATACAAACTAACCTGCAGCAATTTGGGGCTCTGCTTCTGATAGAGAAGCTTGATTTCCATGGAGATGTGGATGGGGCATTCACTTTGCTAAGCAGCAATTTGGATTTTTTGTGTCTGTGCCTCCTGGGACAAGGTGGGGGTGGTCAATGGAATGGCATTGATAATTAGGAGAAAATGAGTATCAAGCAATAATATAATTTCCTGTCATGGCAGTTGCAGAGATCAATGACTTAAAATAAATGAAAAAAGGAATACCATAAACTTCCAGTCAAGTGGCAATTTTCTGTTTTGAGGTAAAAGTCTTTTTTTCTGTCGTAACAAAGCAACCCCAGTGGTTTTTTTCCTCAGCATTTTGATTTTTGCATCTGGTGTTGAGTGGAATATTTAATTAGTATATGTAGTAAGTGCGAGTCTGAGCAAGTAAACTTTTTCTTCAGAAACATAATGCATCCTAAAAAATGTTGTTATTCACATGCTGTGCCTCACTGTGCCTGTTTGCTGTGGAGATGCTGATGTTGGTCACTTCTAATTTTCATTACATGGAAAGAGATTGGCTTCATTGCACTTCATACACTGACGATCGTTTCCTAAAAAAAGAGACCCTGGGGCCTTTGGAACACCGTTTTTCAGAATACAAAGAAATTTATATTTGAAAGGGTCCCATCCTGGTCACCAAGATCCTCCAATATTTAACCCCTGTGTGTTCACAGAGACGTATCCCTTTCTAATTGGTTTGTCAAGCTATAACTTCCTGAAAAATCACTTCCTGGCCAAACCACCACAACCCCTCTTTTCTTTTCATGAACATCCCTATTTGAAATTCCAGACACAGAGTGAATAGTTGAACAACTCATCATTAACTCATTGATTCTCATACAAGACTTGTAGGGAGCAAAACCATTTCCATCTCTTCAGCATGAGCTGAACAGTCCAAAATGATCCTATCCACCATGAAAAGATTCCCAGTTCTAAGGTCTACTACTTGTAGGCTTGTACTGGTGATGATTTTTCCAGTAATAAACTAGATATTGGCAGGATGCTGAGGCCAAACCAGGCTTTCAGCTTAGGAAAGTTTGGTTCGAGTGTTTAGCAGAAATTCACAGATTTTGGGGCATGGTCAGTGTGAGAGGAATGTGAAAGAAGATCCCCTCCTGAGAAGGACTGAAGCAGAATGACAGGTTAGATTTGGGAAGCTGGTGTGCCTATTATGGCAATGCTGTTCCCAGCCTGTGCATCCAGGGTTCAGTGCCCCAGGCTGGCTGTGTGCTGAGTGTGAGGGGGAGGGTTGTTTATTCTCCTTCTCCTGTCATGCCACTCATGACAAGAAGAGACATGGAAAGCTCAAGGGGCTAATCAGTTTTTAGGCTCTGACCCATATTTTGAGTTGGCAGTAATTATGAAATGTAGGAATTCTCATGTCTGATTATACCCATGGACCTGCAGCACTCCCACGTTTGCTCCAGACCTTGTGTGGATGAGCAGTGAGCAGGGACTTTATATTTGAAAGAAATTAAATTGTGGAAATCAATGGAATTGAGGTGATCATGGAAGTGAAAAGACTCAGGGGTTTGTGGGGGGTATTTTTGGTTTGTTTGGTAGAGATATTTTTGGGTTTTTTGGTTGTTTTTTTAGTTAAATTTCTTTTTTTAGCTGTGCCAGATTGTTGGAGATAATAGGGAAAGAGGAAGACAAATGCACAGCCTGGCCCCCAGAACTTTGAAAAGATAAGACCAAGCTGGTTTTGGCACTGTAGAAGAACAGACCTGGAGACTTGCTTTCCACTCTGATACATGAGAAACTCCTGCATCTCTTGACCTCTGATGCTTTCATTGTCAAGGAGGGGCTGTTTTGCACAGCCAAAGCTGGAAAAGGCAAACCTGTTGCAATTCTTGATGAATATGATTGCTGAACAGTAAAATTGCCCATTTTGAGACTTCATAAAACTCATGTGACTGTAGAAAGCATCAAGACAAAATCCACACAATCAAGTGGACTCACTCTCTTTAACTGTGCTTCCATTTTTTTCCCTGTTGATCCAGAGAATGGGTTGAAAAGTCCTGAAGTGGGAATCAGAAGTGCTCTCAAACACAACAAGGAGGTCTCAGCTTCATTTTACACTGTAGAACTGCTAATTTCTCATCTGGGTAAACAGTGGGAAGAGGCACTTTCTGCTGTGGCTCTTCTTTGTGTGCCTTTAGACTTGATTTTAATGCAGATTGAGAAGGGCATCTGCTCGTAGCACTTGTAAGCTTAGGACATTATATTAAAAGAAAAATATCCTTTAATGTATCATGAGACAAAGCTTAAAAAAATCCTGTTAGTGTCAGTGATGGTGCTTATTTCTCTTGTCCTCCCTTTCTCTGTTCTTCTTTTTGCTCTAGCGGCTTTGACCATTGATGCTAATTAGTACTGAAAAGGACATTTTTGGCAAGGCTTTTAAATACAGCTTTTATCTTCTCTAGCAACAGACAAAGTTGTATTTAATGGTATTTGACATCTAAGAGTGACTGCAAGGTCTTTTTTCTGTTGATTTTTTTCTTTCGTAAAGGAGTTCCTTATTCTTCTAATTTATTAGGAAATCAGATGCACTTTTATTCTCAACAAACTTCTATACTTAGCTGAGAACATGCTGTGTTTATATGACTGTACAGTATTAAAAAGCAAGTGATAATTATGTCAATGTTGCACTGAGTGTTCCTTTTATTAGTTTTCCCCTGCATATTCTGCTGAGCTACCAGATATCTTTTCAAATAACAAAATTATGTCTTTTCTTTTCTGAAAGGTTTTAAGGCAACTCCTCTCAGCACCATCTACATATTGGCCTGTACAGAATAGTTGATACATATTTGCTAGGGACTCTTGGGAAACAGTTGATCCAAATAATTGCTGCAGGTGTTTCCTACTTGCCCCTCACTGCTGTCTTCGGAGGCAGCATTACCAGATGTAGCTGTGCCAATCTTAGGTGATAAGAACTGCCACTGGATCAAAATTTCTAGAAGCAGCAGCAATTAAATGACTACGGCTTTCAGAAAGTGTGGAGTGACTGGGAATTTAACAAGAATCCTACAAGGAGGCACCTTTCCTTTTCTCTTTCTTGATGGGTGTGTCCCAAATCGAGGCAATCTTCTGCTTCTCCAAACCAATAATTTGTCACACTTTAAATCATTTTTATTTTAAACTGCCAAAACCCAGCTGAACAGGATGAGGAACACAGGATGGAAAGAGCATGTCCTGTAAAGCACCAGGCATATTTTGGATTCAGCTGCTGTGTAGGTCTAGACGTGGTCACGGGGTGGCAATCAATACTGTGCAGAAATAAACCGTCATTTTCCTCTTCCACGGCCGTAATTCTTCTAAACCATCAGAGCTCCCATTAGGATTTTGGGATGCAGGGAAGGCAGTCCTTCAGCCTGGAGCTCTTGGGAGCAGTTTTCAGGCCCCTTGCCCTCAGTGTCCCTCTGCAGTGCAGCTGCCTGGACCCGCGGCACGCGATGGGCCGCAAACCCTCCCGTGGACTTCCGTGAACTTTTGGCTCGGGTTCTTGGCCCTGCAGGGGCTGCAGCCATCTGTCACCAGAGAGTGATCTAACCCGGCCTGGCAAACAGGCCCAGGGGAAGGCAATCTAAAGATGAGCTTCCTCTCGTTTTTTGCGTTTCTCAGCTGCCCAGCATGCCCTGCCACAGCCGCGAGGAGTGATTACTGTTGGACTGAATCACGGATATGGCATGTCAGCAAAATCCCAGGATTCCCCCCCATCCCAATTCCCTGTGTGCAGGTTTGACTTTTGAGGCTGGCTCCCCTGAAATAACTTTCAGTTGCATCCTATTATTTTTTCCCAGAAACATTTTTTGATCTCTAAAGCAGTTAAACAACACACCGTTCCCCACAGCCTTATTGGAATCACAGTCTGGATGTTTCCCTACAGGTCAGGTTAGTTTGACATCCACATTTCTCAGAAGACAGAAAAGATTTATTTTGGTCAGCTTTTTGCATTGGAGCAGGTACAACTGGATTATAAAGCTGTGCACAGGAAATATTATTATAATAATAATAATAATAAAATGCAATTTGGTTCTCAACTTTCACTCCCCACGGGGCAACTTGTAGGCCCTGCTAGAACAATAATTCATTACCCCTGGGAAGGGCAAATCTTCAAGGAATTCGTCTGCTGGTAAAAAATATGATCCAAACTTCAGCTTCCATATTTTTTGAACAGGCAGAAAACAAGAGTTTAGCATAATTTTCCTCAAAAAATGCTTTGGGAACGCTAATTTTTTTCACTTTTATTGGAGCATTAAAATGGCATACTTTGAAATCTGGAACTTATTTTCCATATTCTGTGAAGAACGTTGACTTGTCAGCTTTTAGCCTCCATAAAGAATTAACAGATGATGAAATGTAATAATTTCTCATGATCTGAAAATTCAGTATTTTGTTTATCATCAGAAGTGGGATTTTCTGTTGGATTTCTTTTTTTTTTTTTCTCAGTTTAAATATGTCTGTAGGAAGTGGGTGATGCATCAGGAACCCATCCCAACTGATGCACATCCTAATAACTGGCATGGTGCTCATAATCGTTCACAACCTGAATTAGACATAAAATATTTCCCACATGAAATGTAATTACCATGACTCAATAATCACTGTGAAAATAACTGTTTTCCCTTTCTATATATAGAAGTTTTCTTTGGAGATGAGAAGAATAATCAGCATTTGCCAGGTGGGACAATCCCAATATTCTGGAATTGAAATTTGCAGCAGTTATCATCAACTCAGGTGTTTAAATGTGCATTTAAACTGGTGCTTTGGGGAACAGCAGAATTTGGGATAATACTGTCACTAGAGTGATATTTTTTCATGAAAGACCTTTAAATAAGCTTTTTGAGCCCAAATCAAGGGCCCAGTGGAGCCTCTGAAAAGTCTCCCATTGGGTTGAAGAGGATTTGGGCCATTGGCTTTCAGAGCCACAGTCCTGCAGCTTCTCAGGGGTATGGGAGATAAAAAATTATCTACTTTTAGATTGTAGGGCCAGCTTTTCATCCAGGCTTTAGTTGGGATCACATTTTCCAACAGGTGCTTGAAGTTTTCCTATGAAATCATGGAGAGAAATCATGGGGGTTTACATCCCCAGTGTTGGTGCCTGCATTTAAATTTAAATTAAGAGCACGGGAGGAGAGGAATACAAAAGTCTGTTAAAGGCATTAAGGAACCTTCTCCAATAGCAAAATGTTGCATGTAATCTCAGATAAATATATGAATTTCTAATTTTCTGGATCTTTGCCAGAAACATCTGAGTTTTCAATGAACCGATTAAATAAGACTTCTAAACATATGCATTTTGTATGTACATAAGTTCATATATAAAATAAGAGGGAAATGGGATTTCTCTCTGAGAAAAGAAACTTTACTTTTCAAATGTTGTTATTTCTTTTTACTGATAATACCTAAAATTATTCTTAATAGTAATGAGGATATTTAACTAATCTAATAACCGAGATTTCTGCATAAAGATGAGTCAAACGTTTTTATGTTTCACATTGGCTAAAGATGAAATATAGCAGAGTATTCATTACTATCACAAATGTCTGGACTAAACTGAACAAGTAGTTGCACTGAAATAAAAAACTTCCCTTTTTGCCCAGAGCCAGGGTACTATTTGCAGGTTTTTTGTTCTCTACAATGTTACCATGGCCTTATCCCGGGGCTTTTTAAATGGAATTCCACTGCCTATAGGAGGTAATAAAAGAAAGTACAAAGCATGAAGACCAGTGTCATATCAATCAGTGCAATTAACATGCAAGAAAGACAACATGAAACATCTTTATTCTGCATTTAAATGAGGCACACACTCCAAGGAGACAGAGACTGGCTTCTTCCAGCTACTAACAGCCACAGAAAATAGGATGTGGTGGAGAGTAATACATGAGTATTACTACTAGAACCTTGTTTATTAGAACTTGGACATGGATAAAAAAGTAAGAGCAAGTTCTCACCACCTATTTTGTTTGGCATTATCCAACTTTTTACTTTTATAATCCAAATAAATCACAAATATAATTCTTTTGTCCATTTTCCAGAAAGAATGCTTAAATAATATCTTTTTCATATGCAAAAGTATATGAATATACTTTTCATATTCATATTTTAGGTCCCCTATGAATTCTCAGTTGGATTTTGAATATGTAGCATTGTCCTTGGAGGAAAGAGTGGCAGGAAAAGGATATTTTTCTTCATTTGGCTTTAGCAACATCTGGGTTTTAGGAAAAGTCTGTGTACCTATCATTTCAGAGAAGAATCTGAAGGTGTATTCAAGTTCAGACAAAGACCCCCCTTCACCAGTTTTAGACATTTTCCATCCCAGTTTGTTTTCTGGTTTTTCCTGCATTTTGTCCTTTTTATTTTGCTGGTTCCCTTTCCATGATCCACCTGCTGTGAGACCTTCTGTTGCCCAGACCTCTTTATCCAGGCTGGGTGTGTTTTTCCCTTTCCCACATCCCTGGAATGGGAGCACAGAGGAATATCAGTGGCACAAACTCTGGGGTCTCCATCTGCCCTGCTGATACCCACGGAGGAGCAGCCACAGGAATTACTCTGTTTGCCCCAGGAATACAGAACACCCAGGATATTTTGAGTTAGCTTGTCACCAACTTCTGTTGACAACAGATATCTCTACTTTGATTGGAGTACAGAATAGTAATTTCAGTGACAAAAACATGATTGTAAACTGTAATCCAGAAGTAATTACATTGCAAAATACTCTCCATTTCTCAGTGAGTTTTCATATTTGCAGAGAAGTTATTGCTGTGTTTCAACAACCTAAAACCATATTTTTGTTTCCTTGTGGCACTTCTGTTACGCATTTCTTGGTACCTTGGTAAAGGCACATGCACAGCACACAGAAAGACTTAAAAAAATCTGAAACAACAAAACAATTCAGCATATTTTCTTTCTTTCTTGTTGCATATACATAAATATTCTGTCTTGGAGCTACCTGCTACTTCAAAGCTTATCAAGAGAGTATGTGAGAGGAAAGTATTATCTCACAGAAATAAGAGAGACAAATCAGAGAGGGAAGAGAAATGTGAGTTGAACCAAACCTTATGTTCTTCCATTTTAGTTTCTTTGTTCCTTCATTCTGGTCTTCTTGCTGATGTCTTGCTGTCCTAATTGTCTTTGGTTCTCACAGTAACTATCATTTTAGGCCATCAAGTCATATTAAATAAATAAGGATGTCAAGTAAAGGAGAGTTAAAGAAACTAGGCAGGAGGTAGACTAAAAAAAGGAAATGGTTCCTATCAGTAAATCTGTTGTGTAAAACATTGATAATTAATTTGTACCTGGATATCTAAGATGCTTTTTTTAGACTATAAATGGACATATTCATGCATCCTGCTTAGCTCTGATTTTTTTTTTTTTAATGACATGCTTTAATCATTGGAGCCAAAAACAGTGATTTCTGCTATAGGTGCAAATTACAGCAAATTTAGTTTCTTCAGAGTCAAGTGATATCACTGGGGTGTAACAGTGCCAGAATTGTGGAAAACTGAGAGCAGCTAAATAACAGAAACACCAAACGTGCTCTCGTTCAGGCTTGTCTGAAGAGAGTTCACAATATCCAGAGATGTTAATAGCTATTCACAGCTTGGTTGTCACTATTATTTGTTTCTCTTTCACTTGTGAATGCATATGGTTTCAGAATGTCAAGCTTGCTCCTAAATGCCTCCCAGATATGATGGCATTTTAGGAAAAATGAAGCTTATTACAGAGGAGAGGAAGATTTCCCTTAGATCTGGTACCAGTAAAGATGGCTAAGATTAGGGCAAAGAAAACCAGGTTAATTACCTACTTATTCCCTCTTTTCCTGTTCAGATTTTGTTTGAATTTCTGTCCATTTCGTTTAAGTAGTCAAGATGGTATTATGTGTATGTGTCCCTGATAGAAATGCTAATGTTCATAACAGCTTTGAACTTTGAACCAGAGGTTTTATCATCCTGACAAAGTGCATTTATTTTTAAATGGGTAATATTTTAGATAGAGATCACTCTATCTCTCTATTAGTTTGGAAATTAGGTTAGAGATGCCAACTATTTCCCTCCTACTCATGTCTCACAGTATCGTAAATTACATTTAAGGGCTTGTCCAGAATCCAATCCAATTCAACCCCCTGTTCAGAAAAGATCTAATTTAGATCAGGTTTCTCAGGGCCATGACTGGTCAAATCCAGAACACTTCTGAGGACAGAGGTCCCACAGCTTCTCTGGGCCTCTCTTCCAGTATTTAACCATCCCCATGAAAAAAACAACAGCAGAAAAACGGTCTTAGCACAGCTCCAAAACCACAGAGTTCCTGTGTCTGTGTATTCTCTGATCATACAGGTCTGTTTCTGCCCTCTTTCCTAATGCTTTGGGAACCACTCTTGACTTCTATTGATCTGGCAAGCTACAAGGTCATCTGAAAAGAGAAAAAAAAATTAAGATACGTTGCATTATATTTTCTCAATGTGCAGGTGCAGGAGCAAAATCTGTTGCCACACTGCAATACACTCTGTGTGGGTGGAGTAAAGCTCAGTACCTGCTGGGAAAATTTCCATTAAATCCTCCAAGCATATGAGAATTTGCTGCTTTATTGCCATAAACAAATAACATCTCCTGAACAGCAACACCAGTATCAGGACTTTGCATTCAAGTGCAAAGAGGTGAAGCAAAACTTTACTGCAGTTCAGCTTTAAAGAGCCTGATGGCAATCCATGCTTTTCATCTTTCAAGGGAATTTCCTCTGACTCCCACTGCTCTCCTTTTTTTTATTTTCTACTCAGCCAGAGGTGTAGGTGAGTGGTTCAGAGTTTTGCTGACACACCAACACCTATAAAATAATATGTTGTACTGATGCGTGAAAAGCACTCAGCATTAAGTTCTTGAAATAATCAATTATTTAGCAGCTCATCACATTTACTGTCCATTGAAGGCTCTTTAGAGCAATAATAAGGTCACTGCAATCAGATTCTCTGCTTTTGGCATTTCATCTGCAAAGCCTGCACGTATCCACCAAAAAAAAAAAAATTCCTCAAAAAAATCCTTGGCTACAGTTTGGAATCTGTTCTAGTCTCAGCAGGAGATGATTGCTTTTTAATTCTATCTATCTGGATATCTGCTTGTGCAGTGAAGTCCTCTGGCAGAGGGATCTCTGGTCATTAGAAACAGTGGCTGTTTATTGGCTTCACTGGCCTTGAGTCAGGCCTGGGGAATGGTTTTGGAAAGCTTGTTGGAAAATTGCATCCAAGGAGGTTTGGGAAGCAGCCTTTCTGGGTTAAAAAAAGAATACCCTTTAAGCATTTCATGGCATATCTCTCCTAGAGGAAGAGATGCTACTGGAAGAACAGCAGGCAGTAAATGAATCTGAAATATTGGCATTTACAAGTTCTTGGTGTTTCCTCAATTTTTTTTTTTTTTTTTTTTTTTTCCATCTTTACTTTTAAAGCACAAAGGAATAATCTTCAAGGATCTGTGATTCACAACTGTTGTTTATTTTGCCAGACTTCTCAAGCAGCCTACATCCAGTGCTAGTGATACTGCGTGGGATTGAAGAATTATCCTTAGATAATCATAAATAAGAAAAAAAAATAGGAATTATTTCATATTGATCATTAGATGAAGGGTGTGAAAATCAGTGAAATTTGGAGAAGGGCTGTGGAATGACAAGGGCATTTTGCTGTTGGCTGTAACTTTGTGCTGCTCTGTTCAGGTGCTGGCAGTGCCCACAGCTGTGGGAGTGACTGTCCTTCTTCATGGTCACAGCCAACTTCTGCAGCCCTGCCTTCATGTCTTATTGATCCAAAATTCCTAAACATATCTTAATGAGCTAAAAAAATGGGCATTAATGTCCTTTTTTTCTCCTTCCCATGTGTTCTTTGAGATGTATGAGGGGGATTTGAAACCCAACTTGCTCTAAGCCAAGATCTTTTCTCAACTCAAGTTGAAATGCTGGATGTAGCTTCAACTGCTTGATGTAGCTGATGATGGCAGCAGGAGAGCTAACAACAGAACGAAGTGGGATAAGGAAATAAAAAGTTGTTAAACTGAGAAGAAGAAAAATGGGGTGTTTTTTTTGAGTTACTGTCCATTTTTATTGTGCATGTATTAGATAAATACCCGAGATAAAAAATATGTAAAAAAATTCAAAAAAAATCCAGGGGATTCATGCAGAATAATCGAAGCCCAGGTTAGACTCTGTTAAAGTTATAAATGCAAGCAGAAACAGATGTATTAACTCGTAGCCAGGCAGGCTGCTGGGTTGACAAAAAATGTGATGTGAGGCTGTGGAGAGAATCCTGCACTGAATGTCAGCAGAGAAATATTTATTGGTGCTACATTACATTTTTGGATGCAATACCACGGCCTAAACACAGTGTCATTTAAAAATACAGGGCTAGAAGTCATTAAATACAAGTAGGATGTTTGAAATACAATTTGTTCTTAGTGGTGTCTTGCTATTCATTTGTCCTTCGTGTTCATATTGTATTAAAAAAGTAGGAGGCTGGATTGAGGTTCATCACCACACAACCCACAAAAACTGGTGAATTTACCATAAGATTATTTTGGCAAAAGCAACAAGGGCTGGGGTAAATCTCAGCTCAAGTTTAGAGGCCACAATTCTAGAACCAAAGTAAAACATTTAGGCTGATCTGGGGGAAAAAGTGACTTTGTTGATAAATAAATCTGAGGTAGTACAGTTACTGTTGAGGCCTGAAATAATCTGAATATTCTGTTAGATGTGATAAATGCAATTTCTTGTTGTACATAATGTGCTGAGATGGCCCAGGATCCTGCAAGGTCAGATCAGCAGTGAGTCACAGATCTGCCTCCTCCTTAGCCTTTGTAGAAAGCAAAACCTCTTTATCTGCAATATTAGAGTAGAAAAAAAGCCTTAAACTCTAAGTTTGTGCAGTGTAAATGCAGGCAAAAAGGGCTTCCTTTGTCCTTGATGTGTCTGATAGAAAATTTAGGCCTCGTTCTTGTGTTAGACTGTGGTTTCATACTTTGCACTGGGAATATAAAAGAAAATTATAAAACCCAGCAGGAATGCTCATTTATGGGGGAAAAAAATAAAAGCAATAATTAGAACAGGAATGAAATTCTTGTTCTGCTGCAAACCATGGTGTTTTTCCTGTTGATTCCAGTGTGACAAAATTCCAATCAGAATCACAAATGAGTCCATAAATAGGTTTTTTACAAGGAAATAGCCTTTCTTCTTCTTTCTTTCAATATTTCCTTACTCGCAGGCTGATATGCAGTTGTGAAATCTTCTATCCCATTAAGCAAATCAGGTAAACATGGGTCTGCCTAAATGCACATATGAACAAAATGATTTTTCCATGTTTTTAGGCTAAGATGTGTCCTCAGATATCTACATTAATCTTTAAGCTAAGGAGAGAGTAAATGGGAAGTGCTGGTGCATGTGGTTAAATATTTATTAAAGCAGATGTGGAACTAAATGAGGAAAGGTAAAGAAAATGTGAAGACCTAGAGGGGAAATGGTGTTTACATTTATCTAAATCTGAAGAATTTCAGCAAGAAGAAGAAGCCTCATTTTTTTTCTTCCTTGATTGGTCTGTAGCTGTTAAATGAAACTGTTACAGTAAATTGGAAGATCTTGCCTTTCCCCTGAGGTTTGAGGGGGAGATGAAATTAACACAATATAAAAAAGAGTGAATTCAACTACCACAATAAAAAATCCAGACTAACAACCCCCCCAAAAATCCTCCATGCTTTTCCACAAAGCGCTTATCAGTTTTTAAGTTCTTATACAAAGGACACAAACCCTCCTGGCTTCTGGCAAGGCTTGTGCTTCTAATCTGTGCTGATGAAAATCCCAACCTGCTGTGGATTTGTCTCTCACCAACATCCCTCTTAGTGCAGAAATCACTTGTACTTAGCCCATGTGTTTTTAACTTCTTATTGTGGTTTTTCTGTCTGCAAGGAGCGTGGTCCTACTTCTCAAGCATCAAAAGTTCTTGGCTTTTTTTTTTTTTTTGTCAAACTGAGGTAAATTCTCAGGTTTTCAGCTCCTTGGCTTTTGGGTGAAATCTTTAAGGGAGCACAGCAAATCAGCATGACTGACTGTGTCAATGATGCCACCCTTCTGTGAATTATCCCTCTGTGAAAACATGATTTGCAGCAGCTTCAGTGACTTCATACTCAGGCAATTTGAAGAGTCCAAGGTTCAGGCACTGTCTCATGAAAGGACAATTATTTCGTGACTGTATGGGAATGTCTCCTTGATTTTTTTTTTTTTTTTAAGATGGAGACAGGCTGGGGTGGGGAGGTCTCTCTGGGAACTACATCATCTCAGGGCACATAAATTTCACTGCTTGGGCTCCTGTTGTTGTGCAACTGGAGAGTCCTACCATATGTGCAAAAGTATAAATTCCTTTATTGCATATTTGGAAGCCTTATCTGCATTTATTATGTCCTTCTATGCTACAGATTGTGCTAATAAAAATGTTGGTGAAAGCAAACAGAACTGTCCCTGCTGCTTTTTGAAAGAGGCCCATTATTGTGAAGTTTGATCAGTATGAAACATTCAATGGAAAATATATGGCAGTCATCAACAGATGAGGATGAAATGTGGATTTTTTATTTTTCACCTTCTTCCCATTTAGGAAGAAAAACTCAAGTGTTTTTTCCATAAATGACCATTGTCTGAAATAGATGCAAATAGCTCTCAAGCTCCCTCCAAGAGTCCTCCTTGTCTTTTATTCTTTTGGAGATTGTTCTTGAGCTGATTTCTGTGCTTGGGCAAACCCAAATATGCAAAGACAGGGAAAAAAAAAAAAAGAAAGAAAAAAAGTTATTCAATTTCCATGGCAACATCAATTCCCATTCTGCAGGTAAAACAGCTGCCAGTTAGTCCACTCACTGAAGAAAAGCTCCTGAAGGCTTTTCATACTGTAACATTTGGCCAAAAATAACTTGGCATGCCACACTTTTCCCACAAACCCAGAGAGAGAGGGAGATTAAACTGACTGGCAAGCAGACTGTCAACTCATTTAGTGTCTTTGTGCTAGGAGGAAGAAAACAGTCTCCAAACATTTGAGAGGGAAAAGAGGGGATGTTTATGGCTGGCACATTATTTTCATGACCTAAAATGTAAAATATTTATGCCGTTGAAAGGAATATGAAATATCTTCTGTGTGGTTCACCCCAAGGGCACCAGGTAATTTGTTTTTCAGCAGAAAACTGTTATAATTACATACATTCTGATTTAGAATTAATTAGCATTTTTTTAAGTTACAGTGACAAAACTAGGCAGCTCCTTGAAATTAATTCTAATGGAAGTAAATCAGTTTCTCTTAGACTTTGTGGTGGTGTTTGCTGAGGAAGAACAAAATTATTACTTTCATAATCCTTTTATGATGATGTTCTGTCAGTAATTAGATATTACCACCTGATACTAAAATTGGTAGCACTGTTACCTGTCTTTAGGAGATCTTAATGTGGAGCAGGTGTTGCTTGAGCTCTTCATAGCAGAATTTGATAGGAGGCAGTGAGAAAAAAAGTAAGGCTTTTTTTGGCAAGTGCAGAGGAAGTGTTTAGACCTGTAATTACGACTGATTAACTTAATTAAAAACTGAGACAGACAATCCTGAGTTGATTTTTTAGAAACCTGTGCAAATAGGCCGTCAGGAAGGAGAGTTGGTGTGATGGTTTTTTTAATGGTTGTCTTGGGAAAGTGAAAATCAGCTCAGGCTGGAAGGAGAAAATGTGCAATTTACCACTTAAACTTGGGTAGAAATGAAGGGATTCCTGAAGGCCAGTGGTTACAATCAGTATAACTTAAATTAAGAAAGGAAGTAATTAAAATTAATGATAGCTTTTTGGTTTTTTGGGGTTTTTTTTGAGAGAGATTCTGGTTTTATTTATTATCGAAGCTCTACAGAGCAGCCCAGTGGAGTTTACTGGTGGGTTCTTTCTTCATAAAGTAGCTGACCTGCCAGGTGAGTTAGATTTGGGTATAAGTTAGATTTAGGTTCACAAAACAAGCTAATTTAGGGTTATGTGGCAATTAGGGTTTTAAAACCTCTCTGCTGATTTTAACAGATTTATGCAGCATTCTTCCCTTTAGTTCTAACCACCACAATCATGCTCACGTAGGTAAATGGGCACATTCACAGACTGAAGTGTTCCAAACCTTCAGAATAAAAGATTGTTTACATACGGACATAAAAAAGTAACCCCTCCCCGTGCTGTTTTTCTTTCTTGTGTTGATCACCACTCTTGGATGATATTACAATATTGTAGAGTGTATTTAAACCACTGGGAATGACTTTCAGTCCAGTAATGTATTCACTGTGTGGTTTTTCACCTTAGCTTTTGGATTTCTCACTAATTTTTTGATAACGTTGGATGTTTTGGTAAATTAATTTTTCATTTGTAATTCTGCTTAATTCACTTATGGCCAATTTGAGTTTGTTTTAACTATTATCTATACCATAGCAAATAGTAAGATGCAGGCCTTGATGATCTGAAGATGCAAATGTTGCCACCCAAACACCATCACATTCCCTGGGGAATCCTCTGCACTGGCATTATCTTCCAGTGAGTGTATTCCTTTAGGAATTCTGCCTTCAAAACTCTTCTCACACATGCCTTGGGAATGCATCCAGCAGTACTACTGGGTTTTATGTTGTTTTTAGAGCTAATATATATGATGATCGTGTGTTTAAAAGTGATCATTATGTATTTTACTTGTGGCCTATGTGTCCAGGGAGTGTTTTATGGATCTTTTACCATGAGGGGACTCAAGGGTGTGCCTTCAGATATTAAAATGGGGGAAGGGAAGGGAAAAGAAAGGAAAAGGAAAAGGAAAAGGAAAAGGAAAAGGAAAAGGAAAAGGAAAAGGAAAAGGAAAAGGAAAAGGA
>JBBMKD010000001.1:111927229-111951523 GCA_037834095.1 Argya squamiceps
AAGGAAAAGGAAAAGGAAAAGGAAAAGGAAAAGGAAAAGGAAAAGGAAAAGGAAAAGGAAAAGGAAAAGGAAAAGAACTCTGGTACCAGCCCTTCCAGTGGGCAATCCACACTGGGATAGTCCCAGAACGCTCTTCCCATTAGGCAAGGGTGATTAGCTTTTACCAAACCCACAAACACAGCATGTGAGAATGACGTGCAAAGGAGGCATAAACATTCCCGGGGAATCCTGGCTGCTGGCAGTCCTCCTCTCCATGACCTGTAACTCACCACTGTTCTGTCATTTAAAGGAGCATCAGGCAGTTCCCATCTTGTTCACGCCGTTAGGTGCTGCCATCAACCATCAGAACACACATCAGTGCAACCTGGATGATTTTAATGGGATCTGTAAATACAGGAGCAATTCAGAGAAGGCAGCTCACATTTTTGGTAATGCACCATTAAAAGGCAGAAAGAAGAATAATAGGGAAAACAGCAGGGCCATTCATTCACCTCATTTTCATTAGGAAACACAATGTGCTGCATCTCTGGTCATTCTGAGAAAAAACAACCTTGCCAAGGAAAGTGTTGGTGCCTCAGTCATTAAGCAGAAGTGAATTTAATTCTGCAGAGTGCTCAGAAAGTTGCAGCCTCTTTTTCTGGTTTCTGCAAAACCAAAATCTGGTTATTGTTCTGACCCATTTCTTTCCTGTTTCTCGTAGAAATTTTTCTGTAGAAATTTGTATATCCTACCAGTACTATTTGAGGGACCTTACTGTATTTTCTGCATTAGGTGCTTGATTTATCTTCCCAGTTCTGGGATGTAGAGAGGTGTGAGCCATGAACTCTGCTGGAAATTACTGATTTCCTTCATAAATGTTCAAGCAATTCAAAATGGCAGTCAACTGCAGATATTAAAATGCATTTAAAAAAAAAAAAAAAAAAAAGAAAGGAAAAGAGCTCTCTGGTACCAGTTACCAGTAACAGCAGGAATTAAATGAGTGGAAAGCCTGTAGGAAGGAGTTCACATCTGGAAAACTCAGAAGTGGGGCACCTTATGGAGATTTAGCCCCTGTAACACATTCACCCCTTGGCTGGTGCTGTGCTGGGGTCGAGTGAGGATCTTCTGCCTCTCTCTCTCTCACAAAGGCCAAATATAGATTGCCACTACTGCTGAGCAGTTTGCAATCTTCAGTGAGTGACTGACCCAGATTTTCTTGTGGCTCTTCCTTCATGGCATGGCTTAAAGGCTGTAACCTCATCCTCCCTCCCCAGGCCACCGATCCCATCCTCTCCAAGGCAGAATGTCGGTCTGAATTTCTCTAATCTCCAACCCACAACTTGGCAAAGCCATTTTTATCTCCTAGTTTCTCTGCTGCTGTGGAGTTCTGTCTCCTCCAAATACAGGCAAGAAAATAAACATCCCTGGTCAATGTACTTTAAAACTTGTAAATTGTTTTAATGGATTGTATGGATTAGAACAAGGCTTAATTGATGGGTAAAGGGGTAAAATTTAACAATACATAAATATATAATTTTATATTATAATATATAATATATTATTATATTATATTATATTATATTATATTATATTATATTATATTATATTATATTATATTATACTATATTATATTACAATTTTATATTATACATAAAACCAAAAATATATAATATATAAAAATATATTCTATGTTTATATCTAACAATACATAAAATATAATTTTATGCCTGGTAATGAGATGTTAGACATAAGATAGAATGGGCATACACAGAGATAGGAACTTGTTCCATAAAGAAATGCCCCAGAAAATGAGACATTTGCTTAAAAAATAAACTCAAGCAGCACATTACATATGTTTGCCTTAATAAACCTTAACAGAAATTTTAAGTGCATAAGTCTTAGGAATCCCAAATACTCAGTGTTCTATAGTCTGTTCTCTACCAAGTCTCTCATTTCCTCCCAGAAAATATTGAATTTTGACTGGTATTTAAAGGTGATATATATATTTTTTTTTAGGGATAGCCTAACTGTTGCCAAATTAACAAGTTGTATTTTTCCCATGCATATAATTTTATGCATGGGAAAAATGCATATAATCTAAAATGCATATAATATAAAATTCCCATAATAAAATTATCATAGCAAAATCATGGTAATAATCCATGTTCTGCAAAACAAGAGCACAGTTTATTTTAAACATAGGAAGAGTGATCATAGGGAAGATGCAGTAAAGTATATTGAACTACAGCATTCACTATTAACAGAAAGCAGACTTTTAAAAAAATTCTACTGAAAAAGTAATTGAAGTAATATATTGCATTTATAGGAAAAAACACTGATTGTGTAACTGATTTGATGTTATGTTTCTATTCAATATACACTTTCCAATATAGCCATCCTTTTTCCTAACAGAATGAAATACATTTTTCTTTGGAATCTACTTTTCCTTCCTTTTTTGACTGCAGAAAAAGTGACAAGATCATTTTCTTTTATAAAATAAATATCCTGGTAATTTGTGGCTTACTGAAACAATATTTCTTGGACCCATTTCCACCCATCTATCTCCCAAGTGCTTGTTAACAGGACTGTGTTCACCATGTTCACCTGATGTGGACACACATCTCACATTAAAATTTGTGTTGGCAGAGGTTTGTGAGAGTTTGAGAACTTTTTCCTCACTGTGATGCAAAGGTGGAGTTGCAGGCTATGAAATGTATTCCCTGAGGGTCTCAGTTCTCTGCATTCCCAGCAGAGAGAGCCTGGGGATGGATCTAAGGGAGTTTCCTTCCTTTGTGGTTGAACTGAGCACATTTTGGTGTTGGCCCAGCCCATCCTGCCCTTTGACACATCCCTGGTGGAGCCTGAAGCAGAGAAGTGCAGGTTTGTGACAGGACAATCACAAGAAATCAAATGCAGCCTGCCAGACTTTCCTTTTTCCCCCTGTTTTGCAGAAGCATCATTTTAGGAGCACATTAATCTGATCTGACAAGGAGTCGATCTGAAAATAAAACAAGTCCAAGCATATGAACATGGCCATTAAACCAAGTTCTCTGCAGAGCAATGCACTCAGAAGTTAATTACAGCTGAATCTTCCTTGACCTTTGACCTTTTCATCTCTTGGCATTTTTTGTACATTTGTTTCTGGCTGAAAGCAAGAAGCTGAAAGAGCTGGTTAAAATCCCACAATAACACAGTATCACTAATTGCTTTTCCTTCAGGTTAAGGACGTGCAGGTTAGCACTGGTGTTTGGCACTTGCAGCATCTCATTAGTGAAACCTACAGGACCAGCTCCTGGAATATAAGATCAGCTGTCTAAATCAAGTATTCTTAATTACTTGGAATCCTTCTTTTTTTTCCCCACACTCGAGAGCAAGTGGAGTGTTGCTGTTATTGTCTCAGTGCACGAGTGTTTGGTGGTAGAGATAAGTCTGAAACAAAGCCCTGACAGGAGTAATTCATCTTCAAGATTAAGGGAGCAATTCTGCGGGTTCGTTACGTATTAATGAAACACGAGTGTGGTACATGGTAATGAATGTTCCCCCAGCAGCCTGAAAAGGTGTTCTGCTGCAGCACAACTCCTCTGAGTGCGGTTGTTTCCACTCACCCTGAGAGCCTGTCACCAGTCCTCTTAATTTATATCATCCTGTGTTGCCATGCACTTGAATGAGATTAACACCAAGCGTTTATTATTGCTTGTTCTCATTAATTGCAAATATATGTTTGTCCCTTAACAATCAGCAAAGTGTGGTGTGAAAATGTTTTTCCTCACTGGTGCCTGAGAAACTGCAAGTGGCACTAAGAGGGTTTTGGGTTTCTTTGATTAGAAGAGCACTCTTTATCACTGTCACTGGGCAAGGCCCCAAGTGACCTTGTTTGGTGAGTGGAAGTCCCAGGGGAAGAGTTTAATTGGAGTCCTGGAAACTGAAAGTTACTCTCTTGCCCACCATCTGTGCATTGGGCTGGTTGATCACCAGCACAGGCTACTGCAAGGAGGTTTGAAATGAGGGAAACTCAACCAGGACAACACCATCAGAGTCAGATTTTAGTGCTGTGAATTAGAGCACCAGTAAAAAAAAAAAAAAAAAGCAGATGTTACAGTCAGGAAGACTGCCATCTCTTAAAAATGATGGAAAAGCAATTTAGGTTAAGTCCCTTGTTTCTAGAGATTACAAAGTATGTAGTGTGAAATTCATTAACAGCTTGGGGAAACAGCTACCACTGCTTTTGGCCCAAAGGATTTCTGCAAAGTATCGTAGCAGTAAGCAACTTTTAAAAATTAAAGAGGAGAAATCTCCACAACTTTAATTGAAGTTCAATATTTTCCATGGTTTCTAAGGGATTTGTCTTGCTGATTCTACTCAAACCCTCTACCTAGTCTTAAAGATTAGAAAAAATATATAATGCCAGTGCAGCATGAATTTTTTGTTGCTCAAAGATGTGATTTTTCTTCTTTTGTAAAGAAGATCATTTCAGAAAGAATGCTGATTCAATCACTGGCGTTATATACTCAAACCTGCACTTATCACCAATGAATATCACTCTAAAAGAGTATTTTCAAAATAATAAGAATGGGAAAGCTCTGGTCTCTTTCCTAGAGTTGACAGATAATATAAAAATACGCAGCCAGGTTTATCACCAAATCAGCTCTATCACTACTAGCAGTATCTGGGGAATGCCTGTACATACAGACATAAAAAGAAAAGGTTCTGTAATATGAAAGTATTTTTAGTTTGTAGCTGGATGAGTGAGACAACTTTTGGAAATTAGGGATGAGGAGATTAGAAAGAGGCCATCCCCATATTATGAAAAACGAGCACCTGCCTTCCTTTCCCTTCACTGGTTTACGTATTCACCCAAAGTGAGAGAAAGTCCTTGAATTAGGCTGAAGAAGATTTCATTGTTTTAAAGGAGTATACTTGACATTACATCAGTAAATTTCGGCAAATACGGGAGCACTTCACTGTGTCTGGGTAAAAGTAACTGGGGAAGTCCTTTTGCTGACATTGTTTTTATTTGAATTGTGATGTCTCAAGCCTTGCAATGTCTCAAGCTTTGATTTGCTTTCAGTTTAGGAGCTGTAATTAAAGGACAAGTGGTTCAGCCGTAAAAAATTCCTTTTCCTACGGTTTTCGTCTATTAGGCATTTGCAACCTCCAAAATGCCATTTCTGCAAGTGTAGAACATCACAGGGTTTTAAACTGAATTGGAACTTTCTTTGGAAAAGTTTTCCACTTTAAATTTCATGGTTTTTTGTAGGTATGTGACATGCTAAGTATCAAAGCTCTGCTGGGTAAGACTAAAGATGTGTCAGCTCAATGAGAAAATGAGCACTTGCTTGCTTGCTTATTCTAATTATTGCATGACAGTGATAAGAGGCAGCACTTTCATGTCAGAAATTTGTTAATAGTTTTCCTTTGGTAATTCAGAATGGTTGATGACTAAAGTAACTGGAATTTGCCTGTCAAAGTTGTAGTCCCAGCCAAGGCTGCTGTGTCTGCAATAACACAGAGGTAGATCAAGTCAAAACAATTCGTGTAGCAAGTTACTGATGTCCTGATGTAAGCCTTCAGGGCCAAAAAAGACAAAAAAAAGGGGAAAAAAAGAGTGAGAAAAAGCAATTAGATATTATGATATGTGAGAGGACTATATACTTGCACAAATAATAAAGGTGGAAGGAATAAATTCTTATCTTGTTTGCCCTTCTGGATAGCATAAACCATACGATTTAATGCAGATTACAATAACTAAACAGTTTAACTCAAGTATTGAAATATGTTGGTTTCCTTGACACTATAAAAGCTGAGATAATAACTATATTTCACCTCATAGTTCAGTGTAATTAAGTTTGAATTTACATTTTCTGTTTGATGCACAAATATGCAAATATACCCAAATCTAACTTACAGTAATAAATAATGATCAGATGGAAAAACACTGAAAGAAGGAAAAATTTTAGTTTCTTCTTTGGGAGCTGCTGAAATTTGGGCTGGGGAAATAGCTGTCTCTTGGCTTGGCAGCAAACTTAAAAATGGAAGAGGAGAAAAAACCCCAATCAAAATGGAACTCAGAAAATGATCTGCTGGACTTGCACTGGGGTAGCAGAGTGAGGAGAGGGAGACACTGCCTTTCCCAAACCCTTTGAGTTGTGGTGTTGTAAAACAGGTCACATTGGTATCAGCTTGGGAGAAACTTACTGTTAACTGACATCCCTAAAATGTGTGAAGCAGGCAGATTTGGAATCTCAGAGCTGGGTGGAAATGATGAGTCTTTCCTGCTGCACAGAGACAACAAATTCCTGGAGGGAAAACCAGGGAGGGGAAGTGCCAGCCTTGCCTTGATCCTGAGGGGGCACAGGCCCTGCCCAAGGTGCTGTGGGCATTGAGGGCCTCCCTTGCAGTGACCAGCTGGCCCTTCCATGAGTTACAGAATCCCAGAATCATCAAAGCTGGAAGAGCCCTTCAGGACCATCCAGTGCCATCCCAACAGCACCAGCATCAGCCCAAACCCTGTCCCCAAGGGCCACCTCCAGACTCCTCCTGACCACTCCCCCAGACAGTGACTCCAAACCTCCCTGGGCAGTTCATCCCAAGGCCTGACCACTCTGCCAGGGAAATTTTTTTTCCCCAGTTTCCAAGCTGAGCCTCCCCTGGTGCAATTTGAGGCCTTTTCCTCTTCTCCTTTCCCTTGGGACACAGTAGCACAGCCCAACCCCCCCGGCTGGGACTGTCAGGGACTTGTGCAGCGCCACAAGGTCCCCCCTGAGGCTCATTTTCTCCAGGCTGAGCCCCTTCCCCAGCTCCTTCAGCCATTCCTCATAATTCACATATTCCAGACTCTTTCCCAGCTCTATTCCCTTCTCTGGACATGTTCCAGCCCTTCAATGCCTTTTTAGAAATTAAGGGCTCAAAACTGGACACAGAACATGAGGTGTGGCCTCACCAGTGCTAAGAGCAGTGCAGGGATGACAGAAGCCAGTGATCACTTCACCCACACTTGATGGCAAAAAAAAGGAATTCCCATGCAAAATGAAGAGGCATTTTTAAAAAGGGTCATCTGAAAGCACAAAATCTTTGCAGGCATCATGGCTACAAGATGAAATATCATGTATTTGGGACAATGTCATCTGTTAAAAAGCTATCATCTATCAAATGCTGCAGTGGTCAAACAAAAGGCTAAAGAAGGATAACAAAAAGAAAGAAATCATCCTTCAGAAACTTAATGTTATGTCCAAAACCAGAAAATAGGGAATAACTCAAACTCTGGTAGTTTTTATTGTGTGGAAACATAGCATGTCACAGGCCACTGAGATTTTTAGAAACAACTTGAAAAGGTATTGAGGAATGAATGAATTTATTCACAGACACAACAGAAATAAAACTTCTGCCAGAGTGTACAGAGGGCTGATAGATTAGGAATGTGTGAAAGGGCTGCTAAGAGAAGATAAGGCTGTACCAAAAAACCCACAAAGGATCAGTTGCCAAAAAAGAGGTCTATGGAACAAATAGGCAAAATTAATGTTAGCAACCAGATACTCAAAAGCATTGAAGTATCAGAAAAAACCCCAACGAAATGACATAAGAAGTGCCAAAAGGCATCATCAAGAGAAACTCAGAACTGTTGAGGAAGAAGAGTTCTGCACCTGTATAAAAACCTATCCAAGAATCAGGTCTTGGTTTTAAGAGAGTTCTTAGGGAGGGTGAAAGGTGTGAAGGGTGAGGTGGCAGAGGCTCAGGATAGATTCAGAAAAACCTGACACACTTGGTTCTTATGGATCTGCTTGTGCAGAATAATCCTATAGTGTAAAACTTAATTATTATGTAGTGTAGACAGGAGACAACAAAAAATCCCAGGTGCCAGGGAAGATGTGGTAACAAATTAATATTCTCTTTCTCTCTGCTCCCTCCTCTTTCCCCCTGCAAAAGAATGAGCAATCAGATTGCATTATCTGGTGGAAGATTGGAATGAGCAGTGGGATGCACGTCCTCACACCTCACATAATTAAGCTGAGAACCTTATTGCACAGAATGTCACAGACACTATGAATTTACATGGATTTGGAAAGTGCTTGGACAAATTCATGGCAGGAAACATCCCATTGGGGACTATCCAGTGCAGAGATGCCATCAGAAGCTCAGGAGGGCCCTAAGCTACAGACTGCTAGAAAAAGGGAAAGTATTCTGAATTATCAGTATGTGCTTGCCCTGTTCTTACAGTCTTTATTAGGCCATCCACCACATTCATTTTTAGAGACTGGATGATCTGATGCAGTCTGGCTGCCTCTTTTAAATATATATAAAAATACATTTTTATGAAAAGCCTGGCTTTTATGATGATTTTTATTTTTTTTTTTCAAAATTCCCTAGCAAAGGAGCTCCTTTATGCAGTGGATCAAATATAAAACATGTAGGAGACACAGGTCCAGGTCATTCCCTGTCAGAATGGAATCAATCCTTTATTGTTTTCCTGTTCAGGAGGAAACCCATAGTCACAGGTATAGGTTATTTACATTCATAGAATATAAAGTACATTTTTTGTCTCTCTTGTCGACACTTTCATTTTATGTAAATAAGGAAATGTTCAGTAATACACATTCTGGAACCACTGAATCCTCTTAAATGATTTTTGAAACCACTGTAACACCTTCCCTCTCCCCCTCTCTGCTTCAGTTGCTACTTTAAGATGAGTGTGAAGTCAGAGCCACCCTGAAAAAAAATACCCCACAAAAAAATCAACAGCAATGGACAGGAGGCTTATTGCAGATTTGAAAGAATTATCAACTTCATTCAATCAGTTATGCAAAGCAGAGAAAAAAATCCAAATATGCTTACCAGGCTGGAGGTCAGGGTACCCTCCAAGGAGGGGAAGATTTGTGTTTTGAGCTTATTTAGGCAGAAAAGAAATTGATCATCTGTGTATTGAAGTGTTCAAACCACTGAACTACAGTTTTGTGAAAATCAGCTTTTAACACTCTTTTATATTTATGAGAAAGTCTTTAGTGAATGTCAACCAAATTTGCAACTAGGCTGAGTCTGACCAGATTGTCTCAGATTGTCTTGTCTTTGGCAAACAGCATTTTCAGAAAATCCCTGCTTAGATCTATTCAGAATTTTCTTATTCAGTGGTTCCAGGAAGAATAAAATCTTGCTTATTTTATCAGGATTAGATTAAAAATCTTAAGTTTTCCCATTTCTATCAGGAACTCCAAACCAAAGTTTTGGTAAACTGGTAGTGTTGTAATAATGACACAGAAAATTTGCTTCTAAAATTTTGAAAATATAAAAAGGGGCAGTGAGTAATACTCAGAATTATAAACTATCACCTCAATACTGATTTCACAGCTTGAAATTCTCCATTGGGTTGTTAAGGGTTTTTTGTTTGCTACTGTATGATCAATACAAGGCTTTGCACCTTCTTTTTCTTCAGATTTTGTTTTAGGTTATCAAAATTTTAATTAAAGCAGAATTTGGCTTCAGGCAAAAGATAAATTACATGTAATTTTCGATGAAAAAATCTCAGGACAATCCAGGACAATGAATATTGCCCATCCATAGCTGCTTTGGCTCTCCAAGGTTAGCCAGAAAAAAATGCAGCACAATTCATGCCACGCTAAGTTGGGTATGGAATCAGTCATAAGGATCTGAGAAAGGATATTCCATTTCTGTGTAAATTTTTTTTTGTAGCAATGGATAATATTTGGACTTGAAATTATGTTATGTGCTCACTAGAAACTGCTAAAGTGAAAACTCATTTGCAGAGCTGGACATTGAAGTGCCAACATTATGTCATGGCAGTTCCAGGGGGAGCTTTCTGCCTTGTTAGAAGGTCCCTGCTGGTGACAAAATTCCTGAACTGTTTGAAGGATTTCTGCATCCAAAGCAGTGTGGGAAGCAGGTCAGGGGGGAATTCTGTCCCTGTGTCCTGCTCAGGTGAGGCCCCACCTGCAGAGCTGCCCCAGCCCTGGGGCCCAGCACAGGGAGGATGTGGAGCTGCTGGAGAGAGTCCAGAGGAGGCCACAAAATTGATAAGGGGGCAGGGACACCTCCCCTTTGGGGAGAGGATGAGAAAGTTGTGGCTGTTGAGCCTAGAGAAAGTTTTGTGGACACCTCAGAGCACCTTCCCGTGTCCAGTGCAGCTACAGGGAAGCAGAAGAGGGACAATTCATCAGGAACCAGTGTCAGTGTACAGTGGACATGAAAGAAAGACTCCAAGTATTTCAGAAGGCAAAGAACATAGAAAAAGGCCTTTATTTTTAAATTCTTACTACCTTTTATAAGATGTTCCGATACAGACTTAAGATGATTGGTGAATAGGAACGACACCTCTCCAATCCCACTGGTTAAACTAGAGAAAAACAGCAAAACACCACCTGCAAAAAGACTGTTTTGAGAAAGGAGAGTTGTTTGCCAAGATTGTTTTGAGAAGAAACTTTCTTGAGAAATTTTTCCTTGGGAAAAGTTAGCAGCTGCTAGCAGGCTAAAATCTCTCAGACCCAGAAATATCAAGCTCATAAACCAGAGTGACAGTAGAAGGGGGAATGGCTCCAAGCTGAAAGAGAGTTTAGGTCAGGTGTTAAGAAGAAATTGTTTACTGAGAGGGTGGGCAGGCCCTGGCACAGGGTGCCCAGATTTGCTGTGGCTGCCCCTGGATCCCTGGCAGTGTCCAAGGGCAGGTTGGGCACTGGGGCTTGGAGCCACTGGGGTGTCCTGATTTAGGGTAAATTTTGGAGGAAACCACTCCCCTGGAATTTTTTTTTCTTTCAGGTCTAGTTTTGAAGGTGCAGAACTTATTTCTGGGCTAAACAGACAAACGGGGATACAATTCAGCATCATAAAGTCACCCCAGGACACTGGGACAGTGGAAGGTGTCCCTGGCCATGGCAGGGGTTGGAAATGGATGATTTTCAGATCCCTACCAACCCAAACCACTCCATGACTCTATGACTCTTCTCTTTCACTCCCACCACAGCACTCAGCCTTCAATGAGAACATTACCAAAACTCTGCAGTAGCCAAGCACTCTTCTCAGATTTTTATAGTTGTGTTTGTCCCCACCCAGTAGAACAAGATACTTCGTGCCTCTTTGTTTTGAAGACTTGGAGGAAGGACTCTTGATCCCTGAAAATGCTCCCTGTTTTGCCAGGGTCCTGGTACTGATGGATGGAGCCCTTCTAGCAATGCAATATTTCCACAGCACGACTGATGTGTTGGCTCTTCAAGGGACTTGACACTACTGTATAAATTATGTCTTTTTATATATTTAAGATATTTATCTTATTATGTCTACTGTAAAAAATATGTGTTTTTATACTGGTTCACCAGTGTATTGACAAGGAAGTAAGAGAAAGGACTTTTCATGCTATGAGGTCTGTAAGTGAGGAAGATGAAGGTAGGAGAGAGTAAAAGCATGGTGGGAGTGGAGGGAGTGTGGACACACGAAGGTTCTACTCAGAGGATGGAACATTTTTTGCTCTTTTCTCCCAAAAAGCCAACACACTGTTCTTGCTAATATGAGGAAAGTTCCATGAAAGATGCACAAGCACTAATTTCCTAAATAATCTCACATTACTACAATGCTCAGAGCCTTTTTTAGTAAAGGGAGTCAATAAAACAGGAAAAGCAGAGCTTTATTTGCACACATGGGCAGACACAAAGCAGGATTTTAGCTGGCACTGGAGTGATGAGAGCAATCCCTGAAGAATGCTTCCTCCAGACCAGACCTTGAATATTTAATAATGGTGAATTACCAGAACCCTTCAACCATAATGAAGGAATAAGCAGGCAATTAGAGCAAACTGCAAATCCCTTGCCCTAAAAACCCTCCAGCATTTTAACTCTCTCTGTGCATCTGCCATTCCCTTCTGATTTCTCCCACTTATTTAAAAATCACAGTGAGAAAAGGCTTTTTACCACCTCTTAGGAACCCTCCTCCATCCTCCTCAGAAACAAACTGTATTGGTATCTTCTCTTGCAAAATTCAAAGCCACTGCTGCGTACTGAAACTTCCTGTAGCATCTTGAGTTGGTATCACAGCCCTTCTCATATGAAATGTGAGATATAATTCAGAAATCCACTTGCATGCATAGAAAATGCAATGTTTAATCCTTGCAGAATGTCAGAAAAACAACCCAAGTTGTCAGGAGCATCTGAGGACATGAGCAGCCAGTGGTGTCTTGGCCTCCTTTCTGTTGGTTAGTGGTTTGTTGGTGTTAGACAAACCCAGCAAAGCTGAGAAGCAAATGATTTGTGTGTGCAGTGATAGCTCTATGCCTCTGAAATATCTCTGAAATTTTTGGAAATTTGGAATAGTCTGAACAGATGAATGAACATTTGGACCTAAACTTCAAAGTAAGCCAGGAGTTTTGTATATGGAACCACAGAATGGTTTGGGTTGGAAGGGGCCTTAAAGATCATCTCATTCTATCTCCTGCCATGGGCAGGGACACCTTCCACTATCCCAGATTGCTCCAAAACCCATCCAGCCTGGCCTTGGACACTTCCAGGGATGAGACATCCACAACTTCTCTGGGACATCTGTGCCAGGGCCTCACCACCCTCACAGGGAAGAATTTTTTTTCAGTTATTTAACTAACCCCAGCCTCTTTCAGTTTGAAGCCATTCTCTCTTGGGCTGTCACTACATCCCCTTGTGAATATTCCCTCTCCATCTTGGTTGGTATCATCTTCTGTATCATTTGAAGAAATAAGTGTCCTGTGCATCAGATTTGGAATATTCTCCAGTGGGCTCTGACCCCCTAGATTACAATCTTAAGAGCTATTGATACAGAGAAAGAATGGAAAAAAAAATCTCATGGCTTATGGATGTTGCTGAAATGGAATTTAAGAGGAGTAATGAGAAATTGCAACCAGACTGAGGAGGATTTGGATCATTTAGGTAATTGGGTCAACAGATGGTAAAGAGTGTGGTATAGAAATATGTAAAATAATTAGTCTGGGAAAAGGAAACCAATCATCCAGCACACTGATGAGGAAACAAGTGTTGATTATTGTGGAGAAATCATTGAAATAATCAAGACAGTGCCCAGCAGTAGGGAACAATGCAAACATGTCATTAGGCTGTGGTGGAAAAAGGATAAAGAGACAACAGGTGATCTAATTTCTGTTTGCAAGATCTGACTTTTACATCTGGTCGTAGGATTAAGAAGCAAACTCAGTATTTCCTTATAAGTGATACTTAAAGCCTTCTCTTAACAGAGATGTACTGCACTAAGTATTCACTGTTGAGAAGATGGAAGTACCAGCATAGCAAATTTTTGGAGACCATCTCATATTTTTATGTGGCATTGCTCTATGGATGTTGGGAATAATATTATCATGGCCTTGAAATTAACATTTAATGCAACAAAGTAGCACAAATAGTAGAGGATATTTTGCCATTCACAAAAATTAATTTTTTTCAGTGTAGCTCTAATAAAAGATTTTGAGATACACAGAATCACATTTGTTGTTAGAAGTATCTTTGTTTTTACATTGACAGGTGACAAATCTCCACATTTAAATAAATACAAATTAGGAGCAATAGTTTGGCAATTTCTAGTATTTACGTACCTCCAGATGGACTAAATTATCTAATGTTAAAAGTTCTTAGGCTGTTGAGAAGTCCTGCTTTAGCCCAGGCTTGGACACTGTGCCTTTTAACAGATGCAGAGAGATGGTTTTTTATAAAACATTCCTTTTAAGCTTCATCTTTAAAGTCAGGTTTCCTGAATAACACACTAAAGAGAACTGCACCCAAAGTCCCTGTCAAAACCCATTGTTTCTAGGATTTTACACTTAACATGGGTAGACATCCCCCAAATTCTACCCAGCTCATCTCCACCTGGATGAAAACATGGACACACAAGCTTAGATTGCCCACACCAATCTGAAAAGTCCTCAGAAAGAGGAAGGTGGGGAAGATTTGTGTGGAAAAGAAGATGAATTCTAATTCATTCTGTACAGGAGCTGGCTTAAAATGCAGTTTCTGTAACGTGGAGAAATAATACTGAACATAAATTCCCAATAGATATATATTCCTTTTGGTTCTCACGTGAAGTTGCATTTCCCACTGTATTATTCAGAAGAGAAACATTATGTATTTGAAGTCAGACAGAATGATGGCATGTTTGAAGTTTTTTCAGAAACTGAAGTGATAATATTTATGATCTAGGTATTCCAAAGCATGGGCTACATTTATTAGAAATTAATTGTATCAGGCAGGACATTCCTCTAATTAAGAGGTTGGATTTTTCATCTTAAACCAGCACAGATACATGAACCACAAAACAAAGGGCTTTCCTTCTCTGCTTATCCTGTTGATCTGTAACAGAAAAACCTATTCTAAATGCTGCTGTTGTTGTTTTAGGAGTGAATCTTTATGTTTGCAGTAACTTTCCTAGACAGCAGATACAATTCTTTTCCCTTTCTCAATCTATTAATGCTTCCCATGCGTTTATTGTGTGGTGTTATCTAAAATCACATGGCTGACAATGTTGTTTCCTCTTGCTTTTATAGACTTGAGGGAACGAATTGTGTTTTCATAATCCACACTTCCATCTTCTTGTTTAGATAACTAGCAGAATATGTTGGAAGCAATTATTTTGAAGTAACTTTTTTATTGTCATAGTAAAGAATTTCCAGTTCTTCTGTTTAATTGACCTCAATTTCATATCATGTTATTGTGGTTATTTCTACACAGTTTTGTAAAGGCATTTTATTAGAAACTATACTCCATCTAAAATGTGTTAGTTCAGGGCTCTGAATGTCTTGGGTGATGATTATAAGAATATAAAAATAATCACTTTTACACACCCTTGCAGCTTGTTCTCATGTTTCAATTGCTATCAGCTTTCTTGCAGCATATTTAGAGGTTTTGCCCTTTTCACTGTTTTGACCATTAGGTATTGGAGACAGAAGATTTCTACTGGTTTTCCTTCATTCCTACCCTTTCCAATCTTCTGAGCCTTTTCGCAGAGGAGTTGTGAATGAAGATGCAATTAGGAAAAAAGGAAGGCCATTTGTGAGACTGTTTTGATGTTGGCAACAACTCTAGGAGTCCCTTATTGCTTGAAATAAATCAATTTTTGAATCTGAGTTTTGAGAAAGTTAATATTGCTCTGTAGCATTAACAGCAATTAACCATTAACAGCAAAAAACATTAACCATTAACAGCAAAAACACCTCCTGTTTTTTTCCAGTAACTTATCAGACTGGAATAATAAATACTTAAATTGCAAGAGAATCCTCCTATCTTCTCTTTCAATGACTAAACCTACTCCATGTTGCTGCTTCCAGTGAACTTAAAAGTTGATGAACAGTGTGGTCCCATGGATAGAATTGTAGTTCAAGGTTAAAAAATACGAGAACTTTGAGTAGTGCTGCCACTGTGGCTCTGTTGTGTCACCACAGTGACTTCAGGCAGCTGCGGTGTGACCTTGGACAGGTCATCCCCTGGGTAATTCGGTTTTCTCTCTATTTCCCTCTGTCTTGTCCATTTATATTGTCCATTTAGAGGCTCTGGATAAGGTTCTGTGACAGGCTGAGTGTGTATTTCCACCATGTGGATGATAACAGTGCCCTGCATGGCTCCCGCAATGCCTAGCAGCTATCCTGTTATAAATACTAATTTCTTTCTTGCTTTCTTAAGTTTTTAGAATTTACAAAAATAAGCGTGGCCTGATCTTTTTTTCCCCCTCAAAAAACTACAATGAAACTGTACTGGATATAGTAAAAAACTAAGGAGAGAATAAATAGGGTTTTTGTAGCCTAAAGTGATAAAGTCTAATGCTTTTCAAAGGGGAAGAGAAAAAAAACACATGTGGCAACTTAATGGTCAATGGCACAATCCCCTGTGCCACTTGATGCATCTACAGGTATATGTTGGTCCTGAAACCTCCTAGCACCCTTTGTAGCATAAGTTTCTGCAGCCTTTTGGGTTATTTTAATTATTTTTCATTGCATAAATTGGTTCTTAATGGTGAAAACACAACTACCTTGACGTAGGAAACAAATTTCTCATGCGTCAGTTTCTGTCCAACTGTAATTGCAGTGGTGCAACTGCTCTGTCTTCAGGTGGAATATTGGGAAGAGATTGAAAAGTTAAATTATTTTGGCAGGGACAAAACTGAGCTGTGAATGTATAGAAGTGGTCATTTTATAGAAGGGGTCATTGTACGGAAGGGATTGTTGGTCCTTTCACTTACAACAGGCAAAAGAAATCCCAGTTGGTTTAGCCAGGAACACAGAATCATAGAATCACAGAATGGTTTGGGATGGAACTTCATCCCATTCCACTCCCTGCCATGGGCAGGGACACCTTCCACTATCCCAGGTTGCTCCAAGCACCATCTATAGCTTGGGCTTGAACACTTTTAAATTTTTTGGGCAGCCTCAGCTTTTCTGGGCAACTTGTGCCAGGGCCTCACCACCCTCACAGTAAAGAAATTCTTCCTAATATTCAATTTAACCCTACTTTTTGTCAGTGTGATCCATTCCTCCTTGTCCTGTCACTCCAATAACCCATGAAGGGTCCTTCTCTGCATATCTCCCTCTAACTTATGTTTAAAACCCTTATAAATAAAAGTTTTAAAATCTGTGTTTGAAAATATCTGTAGGGTATCTGTCCAAAGGGAAGTGCTTTTTAAATTAATATACACGAACCTCAGAGAGTCCTCCTTGGAAAGAACATTGCCAGAATATCCTTTTCTAAAGGAAGGGGATGGGAATCACTCAGCTTCAATTTTCACCAAAAAAAAAGTGATTAAACAACCCGTCACTATTCTTAATTCAGAAATAATGGTGAGATCAACTCAGTGCTTATAAAATAAAATGCTTAAAGTTTTTGATATCTGTTGAACCAAAACCCCAAAATGGAGTAACAAAATATTTCAAGGGAAAAAAAAAAGAGCAAAACATGAGTAGAATCACAGTCAGCAGCAGGTCATAAAAAGCAATTACCTCCATTTAAAAATGTTTCAGAGGCCATAATTATTTTTTGTTAGTGTAAATGCTCTTGTAGCATGTTTTATTTCCCTTCATTTGGGGAAATAAAAAGAAGAAAAAAGGTCCAAATAGAAACAAGTGTGAAATATGTTGGCTTTCGTACAGCTTGTTTCTCATCCATTCAGTACAGCAGGTGGTCAGCAGTACCTCTCAAGAAGTGCTGTTATTCCCATAATTTTTTTCCATCTTGGCCATTTTCTCCTTCACAGGAAAATTTGAGATCTTCCATGATCACAAAAAATATTTTCAGCTCATTTTTTATAAAACCAAACTTGCTAAAGTCACTGGTGAAAGACCATATTTAACATATTTATATCAGGCATTATGCCTTTGCAGGATCCTGATCATTCATAACAAGGAGGAAAATTTATAGTTCATTCTGTTCTATTTGTCTTCCTAAGTGCAATCTTGGATGGCAATATGGGGATAAATTATAATTGCAAATTAGTTTTCTGCAAAATGCTTCTTGAACATTGAAATTTTCTATGCCATGAAAGGGAATTGTACAGACTTATAAGAAAAGAAAAATTATTTTTTATTGTGCTTACTGCAAAGAACCCTAAGGACACTTTTCCAAAGGAATAAATCTGCAAATGGCTGATAATTGAAAGTTGGGATTTCATAACCTGCTTGGAAAACCTGGCCCATTGATGCACTACTCTGCTATTAATTTTTTTTTCTTAAATGAGGAGTAGTTTTACTGAAGCAAACAGACTCCTAAGTGGTACAAATGACCAATGAACTGATGCTGTAAACTCTGTGTCTAAAAGGAAAGACCTTATGTTAAAGCTGATGTTCCAGGATCTAAAAAGACCATTATATTACAAAAAAATCAGTGAATCTGGGCATGAAAAGTCAGAATAAGGTGATTGAGAATGGCCAGTGTGGCATTGTGAAGCAGAATCCTGAAGTTCAATTAAATTCTATTATGGACAAGATTTTTTGTTTGGTGTTTGCACATAGGCTGTTAAAGCAGAGTTATGATGCACAGGGAAACCACCCTTGCCAATAACTATGTTTCTAAATTAACTCCAATAATGAAAAAAGAAAAAAAAATCATCCTAAGTTCGTAAAAGGAAATATGAAAAAGGTTTTTTACTGTATGACTTTTTAACCACAGAGCATTTACTGCAGTGGACACAACGAAATGCATTCTTTCCTGACAAAAAGACCTTGAACTCCAAACTGAACTTCCACTGTGAATAAAGAAAAGTAAATTCTGGATTATATTAGGAAGATCATGGTCAGCTGAGGGATGGAAGTTATTTTCCTCCTATAGCTGATGCTGGTGAGGTCACAGCTGGAACACAGCTGTTGGGATAGATGTGGAGATGCAGGAGATGTTCCAGTGGAAGGCAAGGCAAAGAAATAATTTCTCCTCTTAAAGCTAGAGCTTGAATTTCTTCAATTCTGAGAGTGTTTTATACTTGGCAATAAATTGTTTTCTTTTCATCACTGGATTTTATTCAGTAACTACAGTGTAGTCACCAGTACATAAAACAATGTGAAAGAAAATTAGACATTGTATATGAACTTTAATGCATCTTGTATCTTTATAAGTAGGGTGGTTTTTATGTTGGAGTCTCTATTCTGATTCCATTCCTTTAAGAATGAGCAGAAATTAATAACAGATCAAGGCTGGTCCAAAGTTTCATTTATTGATAAAGTATGACAGCAATAAATTTTACCTTAATCATGTCTTGTGAATAAAAAGAGATGATTCACCATTGGGCTGGAAGAAGGAAAACAAACCCAAAGCACTGACATCAACAAAATACAAGGCCATTTTTCTGCAGGCAGCAATGATTTAATGAGTTATGTCTAATGCGGCCAAATTAAAAAGTACCCAGACTTTGCCATGGCGTGGGCCATCCATGAGTTTCACAGGGGTCTAAACTTGAATTTTGCCTTTGGTTGGTCACTTGGCAAAGATCCCAAGTGACTCTGTCCCGGAGGCAGAACTGGAAGCTGTGAAAGCATGCAAAGATTTCTTTCTTCCACTGGATTTTCTGCACACAATAATTTTGTTTTACACCAGGGCTGCCCTTTGGATCAGAGCCCTCTCTCAGGTCAAACGTCAGACAGGGCTCTAAGGCTGCAGAGCTCACAAGTAATACAAGTTGTAGGATGGTTTCCTGCCATGGTAGTGTTCTCCCAAGGTGAATTTTGCCTACTGGTTTCAAGCCCTACAAATAGGATTTTTTATTTATTTGTGAGAGATCTCACAGCAAGTACAGTCCCTCATCCACATAGAAATTTGCAGGATCAAGCCATGACAGAATGACAGAATCATTCAGGTTGGAAAACACCTCAAAGATCATCTTAGACTGACCTCCAGGGTTGGTGACTCCACCTTCCTGACAAACCTTCTCATAAAGAATTTCTTCCTGAATTGGCTTAACCACAGCTGAATACTGAGAAACAGTAAAACTTCGGGTGAAGACTCATCCTTCTAAATTTACTGTGAGTTTACTCATTTATATCAATGAGGCCCTGATTCTGCCTTGCAAATAGAAGTCATTGTCAGCACAAGCACATCCTGTGCGTGTTTAACAGATGAAGAATGCATTTGGAGCAAATTTGGAGCAAAGTTGTGGTTGGGCAAATTTGATAAAAGTTTTGTTGGGAAAATTATCCATTGATAAAACCAAGTAGTTTGTTTCACACAACAACAACAACAACAACAACTAAAAACCAAGCCAAACCAAAATAACCAAACAAAAACCAAACCAAAACAAAAAAATCCAACAACAAAAAAGATACAACTGCAAATCTGCAATTTCTCTGTTAACTTACTTTGCATCTCTCATTTTTCTCCATCTCCAGATTTGTTTCCATCTACCTAATTCTGACTTTCCATTTTCCACATGGAAGTGTTGTTTGAGATAGACATATTATATGTCTATATTTACACAGAACAATATCAGTTGTTTCATCATTTCATTTTGTGGTTGTATCACAGAGCTCTTCTGCTTTTTTAACAGCTCCTGGGGTGAGGGTGTTGCATATTGTACTGAGTTGATTATGTCCTTCCTTTTCCTGGAAACGGGGTCATTTACATTTGGAAGAGGGAAGTAAAGTGTCAGGAAACTTTTTTTCAATCTTCTGAAACAGCAAGGTTTTTATTTTCATTCTGAATTCTCTTTGAAATTTTAAATTCCATTTTGGTTTTACCTGTAAGGAGAAATGCTTTTTTAAAAAGACATCTTCCTTCTGCCAATGCAACAGAGGTAAACCCAGTTTCCTAAGAGTTCCCTGCTCTTCTTTGGCTTAATCCAATCCTGCCTGACTTTGCTCCTGAAATCTTGGGGGAGTAAAAACTTTGCTTCCCATTAGAGATGTTCTGGAGTTTGGTGCCCTCAGACATCAAATAAGTTGTAACATCTTTGTGAATCTGCCAGCCCTTTCTGGATTCGTAGTTTGCCAGTGATGTCTTCTGGGAGTTTTGATGACCTCCAGTATTTTCAACCATATTTTTGGTTTTGAAAGATCTCAGACCTATTTCCAGAAGAACTAGTGAGCTGGAAAGGAGGAAAGTGAGATGGAGAAAGAAAGTTTGAGTGTGAATACATTGAGATTTATTTCAGCTTTGGAGTGTACATGTTTAAAAGACACTAAACAGTGCAAGACGAATGTTTTTGTAAAACATGAGCAATTAAAGACTCCTTTTTTGTAATTTCTGTTTAATTCAACTGTTGAAAACTAATTCCGCTTTTCTGAGGCTCGTGAAACTTAATTTGCACAATCTTTTCATGCACAAAACAGCCTTTAAATCATGTTCTCCTTGGAGATATCATTACTGATGCTGAAAACAAGATGTTTTAACATTACACAGAGCTGGAATAAATTGGGATGTACAGGCCTGGTGTAGAGTGTTGGAGGAGTGAGGAGAGTGTGCGTGAAAGCAGAACAACGTTTGACAAGCTGAAAATAGAGGAAACCTTAGGGAGATGTTCTTTCTAATGTGGAGGATCAATTAATACAAAACACAAAGTAAATAGAAAATAACAAACCCATTTGTTGGGGAGGAATCACTGGAAACGTCCCTGGTTAGGAGGCGTGAATCCCATTATCTCTAGGCTGCTATCTTAAGCCTGTAACTCTAAATACAGAGAAACAGTTTTAAATTACTTATCTGGCCTAAGTAAAATGTTGTGTTTGTCACTTTCCCTCCTTGGCTATAAATATTATTTTCATAGCAACCAATCTGAACCAAACCCTCTGTACAAGTCAGGACCACAGTCCTGACATATGTTCACTTCTGGCTGTTGGCTGGAATGGGAAATGCAGAAATAACTAGGAAAGATATAAGTGTGAGTGGAAGGAAAAACAATGAAAATCATATGTGAAAGGATTAAAATAGACTTTGAATGACTATTGAAATTACTAATAATTTTCAAACCATCTGCTGTTAATTCTTGCTGTTGTTTTGTGGAGGGACAAGGGAAAAGATTTCCTTTGACTTGAATTTTGCCTAATTTGAACTAGACAACAATAGAATTTATATTATCTGTAGAGTAATTGCATTTGGGATACATTAACCAGTCCCTCAAAGATGTTTTTATCAAGACCTATTTTGTCCTTCAAGTTTCTGAGCCATTCAATGAAATACTGTAAAACAAGGCAGAGAAAGTTTCCCTGCCTTACAAAGTGAATAGCAGGATTGTGAGCACAGACCTGTTATTCCCCATGATCATGCCTCCTTTCCATATTTTTTGCTGGTACAGAAATTCTGTAAAACCTGTAGAGAAATTCTCAAGATGGACATATAACTTACAAGAGTATGAAACAGAGGAAAGGACGTGGTGGGCTATTCTGTGTTGTCTCTTCAAACACCAGTCTGTGCAGATGGTGTGAGATTTTTTTTTAACCAAGTATTGGGCTCTCCTGTTTTGGGGGAGTGCAGAGCTGCCTGTGTCAGTTGTTCCTGCATTTCCCCACTTTTCAGAGCAGTCTTAAGCATGGATTTGATTGGCAGGCAAAATCCCCTGTGGCACAATGGTATTGATGGGCTTGGACAGGGTGCAAAAATTGACTCCCTGTGGATAAGGAAATGTGTGGAGGGAAAGAAAAGGGTCATATTAGGAGTTCTGAGTCCCAGGAAGTGGATCTTGCATGTTTTAACACTTCCCAAAGAGAGATGCTCACCGAGGTCCTTGAGCACAGCAGTTACTAAGTGCAGCATGAAGAGGAATCCAAGGAAAAAGGGGATAAAAAGGAGAAAGCACAATCCCTGGAGCAGACACAAAGGACAGGCATACCAAGGTGACAGCAGACACAAGAAAAAGGCTTTGTGTGACTTGGCTAACAGATTTCAAGCAAAAACTTCTGCGGATTGAGGATTCTCAAAAACTTCTGGGGGTTTATCTCTCCTTCCAATCCCATGTCTTATATATGAACCCCCCAGGGAAGATTGGACATTGGGACTGGGCTAAAATAGGAATAATGAGGAATTCTTACCATCTACCTCAGTTTCTAGACCAGGGTTTCATAAGATAACATCACAGAACAGAATCACAGGATCATTAAGATTGGAAGAGACTACTCAGAGCATCGAGTCCAACTTGTGACCCATCCCCACCTTGTCCCCAGCCCAGAGCACTGAGTGTCACCTCCAGGCCCTCCTTGGACACCTCCAGGGATGGGCACTCCTAATCTCCCTGGGCAGCTCCTTCCAAGGTCTGACAACCTTTGTAACGAAAAAAATTCCTGCTGCTGTCCAGCCTGAGCCTTCCCTGGCCCAGCCTGAGGCCCTTCCCTCTCCTCCTGTCCCTGTTCCCTGGGAGCAGAGCCCGACCCCCTGGCTGTCCCCTCCTGTCAGTGAATTATAGAGAGAAATAAAACACCCCTGAGCCTCCTTTTCTCCAGGCTGAGCCCCTTTCCCAGCTCCCTCAGCTGCTCTTCATATTTCTGACTCTCCTGACCCTTCACTGTGGGCACTGCTCTAAATGATTAGGAATTATTGCAAGGAGTTTTTAGGTTTTCACTCATGGTTCAAGGAGCCTCAGGAGAAATCTGCTCTCTCCATTCCTCTCTCAGTAGTCTGGTTCTGGTGTCTAACACATCTTGGCTAATGCCAAATAACATATGGTGCTAGCTGCAGTTGCAAATATAATTCAGTGAGAAAGAGCTGAGAGCACCTTTGGAGTTGTCACAAGCCACCTAACCTTATAATAAGATGTTGTTGTGTGTTTTGCAGCTTGTCACTCATCCAGCTTTTTCATCCTTCATGCGATCTTGTTTACAAAATTTTCAGACGATAAACGCGTTGCAGAATTTAGCAAGGATTTAACAAATAATGTTCTGCTGAAGCACCTCAGAAATACCTTTTTTTTTTCTCAACTCCACTTCAACCCAAAGTAAACACATAGATTAAAACATTTTTATGACGTGCTGGGATCTGGACCTTTTTAAAGGTTTCTTTAAAGGTTTAGATTGTATTGTTCTGAAAGAGCATCTTGGTCTGACACAGAAATCCAGTCTCTTAACAACTGCATCAGCATCACAGCAACTCTGCTTTAATTAAATCTTCACAATTAGACAGGCTTGTTATTGTATGTCATTAGTCTTCCTAATACCTTTTTACCTATTATCACCTCATTTTCAAGCACGCATCTGTTGCAGGGAAGCTGCTTTTCCACCTCACTTCATTGCTTACTGATTTACACCTAAAAGGCTTTAGGCAGTTATGTTAACAATTCTGAATTGTCTCAGTGAAAGTCTAAGGAACAGATTAAAAAAATGTGCTGGAGCAGTGAGCTGAATATAAATGTGAGGAACAGATTCTGGAGTTTAGGAAGTCTTTTGCCTTTTGGGGGGTTTGCATTGCCATTTTGCTGAATTCTCTCTGAAATGTCCTTTTCAGGAGATGTCTGAGTACAAACTCCTTTCTCAGTTTGCTTTCTGGACACGGGAGGGTGCAGGGAAATTGTTGTATTCATTCCCTAGAATGGTGGCTGAGCATCAGTGTTTTCCTGGTTTGCACCTCTGAGAACTCAGTTAAGATATTTATTAACAACATATAAAAAATTAAATTATGATACTTTGACTTCTGAGAATGTAAAATTTCACATAACCCATTATTTTGCCTTGTGTCTGATAATTAGCTCTGCACAACTCAAAGATATTTGGCATATAAAAACTGGGCTGGTACTGTGAGCCAGAACCTACATATTTTGGGTTTTATGATCTTCTATCTATTAATGTTCATGACAAAGTTACAATGCCAGTTATATTCTCTCTCTCTCTCTGGATAATTAATATATAATATAATATAATATAATATAATATAATATAATATAATATAATATAATATAATA
>JBBMKD010000001.1:111955746-111975811 GCA_037834095.1 Argya squamiceps
GCCAGGGATCCAGGGGCAGCCACAGCTTCTCTGGGCACCCTGTGCCAGGGCCTGCCCACCCTCATAGTAAAGAATTTCTTCCTAATATCCTATTAAACCCTGCTCTCTTTCACTTTGAGTCCATCCCCTCTTGTTCTGTCCCTCCAGGCCCATTGGAAAAGTCTCTCTCCATCTTTCCTCTAGGCTCCCTTCAGGCCCTGCAAGGCCACACTGAGGTCACCTCAAGGGCTTCTCCTTTCCAGGCTGAACAATCCCAACACTTCCAGCCTTAACAATAGAATGCTACATTTGCATTGTAGTTTATAAAACCAAGATTTTCCCTGGCAGATTTCTGAGTTTGGGCAAGGAGGAGCTATAGAACGAAGGTGAGTTCAGGTAGTGTCTTATGGCATGTCTGGGATTCTTACCAGGACAGTCTGTGCATCTGTAAAACACATAGAAATTGGCAAAAAGAACTTCCATTGCATTACGAATTCTGCAGAAGCACTTCCTGGCCAATAATAACCTTGCCATGCTCTCAGGGATCCATGTGGATCCATTTTCCTTTATCCACAAGTGTTAGACAGCTACTATCAGACAAAATTCTTTTTTTTTTTTCTTTTCTTACAAATGTTAAAATTTCAGTCATGAGAGTAATCTCTTTGGTACTGCATAAGCAGAGCTTCGTGAAATACATATGTACTGTTCCATTTCTCTAATAAAAGCATTTCCCAAATAACAGTGATGTGCAAAGGAGCAGTGTGCTGCTTTCTGCAGTGTTGTTTTGAGTAATGATATCCAGCAATTCCTCAGTGGCTGAGGCTTTTGCTTCAGTCTTTTGTAAGGGAGTTTTATGCTCCCAGTTTGAGAATGACAACAAGGCTGCCAGACTCCCAGGAAAAAAAGAGCTCAAAGCAGCCACTCCTTTGTGCATTGCCATAGCTTGGAGGAAGCTTTAGGCACGGCAGTAAACTAAGCAGAACTGAATTCTGCTGCTTAAAGATGAGGGGCCTGAATCACAAGAAGTGATGAGAGGTAGAAAAAAGGGGCAGGTGACCTCAGAGGGTTCTAAACCCATTCTGGCTGCAGCAGGGGAAGAGGCAGAGCAAGGTTGGTCCATGCACCACTGAAATTTTCTTGTGAGTGGTGTCCCTGCACTCCCCAACACCGAGATTGGCAGCAAAATTTATGAACAGCCACAGTTTTTACATTAAACAGGACTTAAAATATATAAATATTGTGGTCTTGGTCCCAAAGACCCTAAGATGCAAATAGACTTTACTAATATTAGTGCTCAAGCATGAAGCAGAGTTGAATTTAGCAATTCTAATTTTCCATGGCGCAGACTTAAGTTGTTGGAAACAAATTCATGCTTTGCAACTTCAGTATTTTAATTTTACAAGTGACATGAAAGCAGTTTTCACTCATTATAACATAACTCAGGCTATTCAAATACTTTTTAGTATAAAATGTGGAAAAAGATTATGGCAGTGAAATTGCACTGTAAGATTTGAACATAACTGCAATTCTCATTTGCTGTCAGAGGTATTTGGATCCTCATTTTGGCTTATTGCTCTTTTACAGAGGAAAATCAAGCTGAAAATCACATGAATTTCTTCCAATCTCAATTTTTATACGCATTTTTGCTAAAGGAAGAAGAGTTCAGAGTCAAGGAAAAAGAAGTTCCCTTACTCCTTACTTTTTGTACATGCATATGTATAGGAATTTGTACTTAAACAGCTGAAAGGCTGTATTGTACTTCATGTGCCCTTCCTTTTTTCAAGCTTTTAGACTTGCAGCAACCCGTGAGAGGCAGCATGATGTCATTATAATCACAGAACAATTTTCTTCCTACTGGAAAGAAACACATTGTTCCCCCTCAGCGAAAGAAAATTGAAGCTTTCAGTGTTGCAAATAAAATAAGATACATCTAAGTTGTTGTTCATCCTTAATTACTGCAGGTCTCTGAGAAGGAAGAGATGCTGCACTTCAAAAGCAAATATCTTTCCTCAACCTTTGGTTCATTAAAAAAAACAAAAACTGTGGGTTTGGTGCTGTTGCTCCCCAGCAGCTGCACAGTGGTTGTGTTTGTGTGCATGTGTGTAGATTTTGGGTTGTGGCTCTCTCAGAAAATAGGATTGAGTGGTCCCTGGGTGTTTGTGGGACAGGGAATTTCCATACCTGAAGTCCCAAAGTTCCCACCTGGAGTGATACACGGTGTCTCATCAGCATCAGAGCCAGAGCTGGAGTGGGAAAGGGAAGGGGTAAATCACTCAGAAGCAAGACAAGATAAAAGGAACATGCTGAGAAGAGCAGAGAGTGATTTCCTAATCGAGCTGGGGAGGAAATGGAGCAGCCTGTGGCACACTCCCTCTGCTCCACCCTTCCTTTGCAGGGCAGGGTGGGGATGTACCTGTTAAATTTTCAGGGATAACAGGGAAGAGCAATCACAGCTGCCCAAGGTTGCAGGGGATTAAAAACTACTGTCATCCTTTGCATCACTGTAGTGGTTTGAAAGCAAAACCAGTGAGACACTCCAAGTCAGAAATACAATTTAATAGGAAAAGGAAAAAAAAAAGCAATAATACAAAAGACCACTGACAGAGTCAGAATACAACCTGATGTCCTGTTGGTCAGGGTGTTGGAAAAGAGTCCAAAAGTAAGCCCTCCTGGAGTGGTAGATGTGGTCCTGTTTGAAGTAGAGGTGGTCCTGTAGAGAAAAAGGGGTCCAGAAATGGGTCCAATCTTCCTTTGGGAGTCCCGTGGGAACACTGGATGTCTGGTGATACTTGTGGCTCCTTGTTATCTAGGTGGAAATGGCTTGGGTCCTCCTCCCTGGGTAGAGGATCTCACAATGGGATGATGTAATTTGTCATGTCATTAGTGAGCTTTAATGGCCCATTAACAGAAGATATCTTCTTGGAGGTAGTGGAAGAGTGAACAGAGACAAGAAACAATTCCCCACCCTTGTTATCAGAAAGGCAGTCACCCCCTCCCTTCTGGAGTTACAACAGATAAAGAAAAAACACCTCTCCAACCGGGTTTCAACAGATGGAATAGAATAAACTTTTTTTTTTTTGGTTACAAAACCCAAGACAACCACTGCTCAGTAAGAGATTTACACACATCTGGACCTCTCTGAGAAGCTCAGTTCCATCCCCAACCCAGGTTTTGCAGGCCCTGCAGTTGGTACATGGGGTGTGAGGGGTTGCATCTCCCCTTCTCTTGGGGTTGCTCAATGTTATGAGGAAAACAGAACTGGGCTGATACAGTTTAACACGTGGCCAGTGTTGTGAACCACCTGTAAATGTATTAATCTCTCAGGGTCCAGCCCTTGCAGATTGGCTTAGAATAATTTCAGCGAGACTGCTCTTCAGAAGTGTTTTGTAAAGCAAAAGGGTTAATAAATGGAAAATAGCAAATGTTACAGAAAACAAATGAAAAGCCATGCACAGGTGTCTGAGAAAACCTGTGACACCCTGCTAGAAACACTCCAAAAAGCCCTCTAGTTCTTTTGTGTTCCTTCCTAAATAGTTAATGTTTTAAGAGGGACAATTTGGCTTGCTGCCAATAAGGAGAGGTACAGGATTTGAAGAACAGTGAAAAGGTCCAACAGGCTCTTCTCTCTTGGCACTGAGCCAATCACTGTCAGAAGGGTATGGAAAGTTCTAGGTAAACTTCCTAAAATGTCTAGAGGTAAATTGAAACCTTTTTCCTTATCCAGGAACACTGGCTGGGGGTGTGGGGTGCATGCCAACACTGGGCTGTCCGCGTGGTGATGTTTTGACTGTAAATCACTTCCCCTGGTTTCCTGATGGCTCTGAACTGGAGCTCCAGGTGGGGATGAGACAGCTGAGACTGAAACATGGAGTTTACTGTGGACTCTGGTGTTCTCCTGGCCAGAGCAGGTTCCTTTTCATCCAGCACGGGGCATTTGGGATGTTGTCACCATTCCTTGGCAAAGCACAGCTCTAGCACCTCCAGTTTAGGACATTTGTGTGTTGTATTCCTATGATATGCTCTCCTTGGGCTCAGTTTTTTGGTTGACCACTGAAAGGCTTTGAAAATCAGTGGTCTGACTCGTGCAGGAGCTGAGCTGCCTTGATTAGAAATTGTACCTCTGAGAAAAGGTTTGATTTGTTTTCTAGGTTTTGCTCAAGAAGTTTATCGGAGATTTTTATGTGGATGACTGATCTAGAACCTCATAATTTGACTTGCTGTTCTCCCTTGATCTTCAAAGGAGATTGGAGAGCTGTGTAACCTCGTCCTTACTAATCAGTTTAATTATTCATTCTCTGTGAACCTGATTAGGTTAGAGTAGGTTTAGATTGGATATTAGGAAGAAATTCCTCCCTGGGAGGGTGGGGAGGGTCTGGGATGGAATTCCCAGAGAAGCTGTGGCTGTCCCTGGATCCCTGGCAGTGTCCAAGGCCAGGTTGGACACTGGGGCTTGGAGCAGCCTGGGACAGTGGAAGGTGTCCCTGCCCATGGCAGAGGGTGGAACTGGATGATCCTTCAGATCCCTTCCAACCCAAATCATTCCGTTGTTCTTTGATTCCATGATTGCATGGTTACTTGTTTTCTATCTGTCAAAAGGGATCACCAGTCTGGGAACATATTTCTTTGTGTCTGAAATTAATTTTTACTGAGTGTGTGGGCCCTTATTGTAAGGAGCAGGTGAAGATTAAGAACTTGCTGTTTGTGCAGAACAAGAAGGGAGGGCTGTAAACCTGAAAGACAGTGTGCATGAAAGGAGACTGTCTGAAATGTTATTTCAAAGGAGGAAATAAGGCTTATTATCTGCAAAAATTAAAACCTACTTGCAGCAAAACCCCTGCAGTTCTAAGCTCACTCTGCAATGCAAAGCCTGCAGAAAACACTGAACAGGGAGCAGAATTAGGACCTCAGTGGAAAAAGCTTTCAATCTCTATTCTGAGAGTAGCCATATTAATTAAATCCATAATATGCTTTGTAAAAACCAAAAAGAATCATGTTGTATCTCAGCCAGGCCAACAGAGTGACTAGTTTTACATGAAGTGTGAAATTAGGTTTAGTGTGTCTGAATTTTACCTCTGGGGGAAATGTGCTGCAATTGCAAGTTAGGAGGGCACAGGTCATGGTGTGTGTATTCCAAACTACACAGGGCTGCTGTTCCAGCACAATAATGCTTCTATTTTTGTACTTGCCATGACATACTCAGTTTGCCAAATGTACAAGGATCCATCTTCAAATAAAACAAATAGCTCAGCTTGTCAGAAATGTTCCTGTTGCAGAGGAGCTGAATTCAGATTTATGATACAGAACTGCAAGTGCTGAATGCAAGAACATAATCTCTTGGACCACATAAATAAGCACATTTTGTTTAAATGTAGAGCCCAAAATATGCCCTCATGATTGCATAGCAGTGATTTATTTACCTTGCATTATGATTGCATAGCAGTGATTTATTTTCCTTGCATTATATTCAAATTCTGCAAAATTCCTGTGGCATTTGAGCATCATTTGCTCTTTCCCTGCTTGTTGGAAGTCTTGTTTAGTTAAACAATTGGTTTGCAAAACAACCTATCATGAGATTTGCTTCAGTTTATCACAGTGCCTTGAATGCTTCTGTTTTACTGGAAATAATCTAAAGTCTACAAGACAACTGTATAGAATTATCTGTTTAAATTGGGCTCATGTTTTAATTCCTTAGAACAGGTAAGAATGCCTGACACAATGAGGCAAGCCACAGAAAAAAACGCTGTAACTAAATTTCCAATTTAAAAAGACTCAAAATGGTTTGATTTGTATTTTAATGGGTCTTTGAAAAAGCACTGTTTTGTAATTACAAGGCCAAAATTGCTCAACATAGTTAAATGGCATTTTCTTTCATTTTTACACCCTTTTTTTTTTTTTGTCTTGAACTGACAGCTACAACCCTTTCTTGAAACATGCCTAAAACCACAGGAGCTCCACAATCATCCCCACCTTTAAAAAAATCAGTGTTTTTAACAGCTTCTACCATGGTGCACCTGCAATTCCTGCCCCAGTCTTGAATTTGGGGGGGGGGGGCTTGTTTTCTTTCACTGGTTGGTAGGAAGGGAGAAGAAGAGGGAATAAAGATGCTTTTTGTTATTAATGTCTCTAAACCAGCCTGCAGACCAGACTTCATTAGGGAGCAAGGAGGTTGCAGAGAGCTGGCTGCAGCAAGTTACTTGTTGCCTAGTGACACCATCAGACCTATAAACTCCAGTTCTCTTAACCCTCTAAAGTCCAGGACCTGCTGGATCTGATTTCTGGGCAATTCCTGTTCTGACCAGCAAAGAATTTGCTTTTTTAGACAAAAATCCTACTGTACCACTAGATGCCAGTAGGAATCAGAGAGAGAGAGAGAGAGAGAGGGATGGATAGCTTACAAGTGAAATTAAAAAAATTCTTGAATGTGGGGCTGAGATAATTGTTCATATCCTTTTCCAGCATAACTGAACCTGAAAATGCCATTTATATTGCATATAAATACAAGTGTGAGGCTGTTTTTACAGCCAGTGAAATATGAAGGGAACCTCTAGTCTGACTCCTGATATCTGTCAGTAGAAGTTTCTCTCTTGGGCAAGTGGGTGATAAATTGTTTTCTGGTTTTTTTTGGTTTTTTGTTTTTTTTTTTTTTGCTTGGTCACAATGTGTCCCTTGTTGATGTGGGCTAATTTTTTTAAATTTTTATTTAGAAGTTAAAAAATGCACTCAAACCCCACCTCATGGATGAGTGGAATGGATATTTGGTGACAATTGCCAGGGGAAGATGAACAAGGTGTTCAGAGAGTCATGGAATATCCTGAGTTGGAAGGGACCCACAAGGATCAGCACAGTTCAACTCCTGTCTTTGCACAGGACACCTCAAAATCCCCAAAATTCCACCCTGTGCCTGGGAGTGTTGTTGTATCTGCTTCACAGAAGAATTGTTTAAGAACAATTACCACTGCTAGTTAGGCTGCAACTAATATCAAAAAGTCATTAATTTCATAGGATGGACTTTCATATCAAAATAACTCAACTTCAAGTTTTGGTGTTTTTCCTGTTGATTTTGTTTCAGTTTTTCTGTGAAGTTGTATCTTGAAAAATCATAGAAAATTAGGAACCATAGCAAAAATTTCATAGCTCAACTGCTGTGCAGACCAGTGTATTCGTAAGGGATTTTTAGCATTACTAACTTTTGCAGCAATTAGATTTGGAAATTCTTTAAATCTAAAATACAAATGTCAGGCTGTTACTGTGAGATCTTTATTGGCAAAAAGCAATGAGGCTTGGAAAAACCTCTCCTGTTGGAAAAATACATACTAGATGAATATAAAAAATTGAAAAATTGTGGGTGAAAGGCAACTAAATGTGTTGATTGGGACTGTCTTCTGCCAGTCTCTTTCTGTTTGCTGTAGAATATCCAAGTTATTCTATTACTCTTTCCTTCAGGGCAGTGGCAATAAGAAATCCAAAGGTCCTGTGCCTTCAGTGGAGTTATAGGAACTCAGAATAATTAAGGTTGGCAAAGACCTCCAGGACTATCAAGTCCAAGCTGTGACCCTTCCCCCCCTTGTCCCCAGCCCAGAGCACTGAGTGCCACCTCCAGCCCTTCCTTGGATGCCTCCAGGGATGGGGACCCCAAACCTCCCTGCGCAGCCCCTGCCAATGTTCACAACCTTTTCCATGAAGAAATTCCTGCTGATATCCAACCTGAACCCCCTCAGGTGCAGCACCTGCACTGAGATCAACCTCTATCCTCCACCACCTTCCTGGAGCCTCCCCCTGCAGGATCCTTTGTCCTGAAGGTTGTATTTTTTTCCTCTCAGAGGAATTTTCTCCCCATGTGCCTCTCCAGTAATTGTTGTCCTTCCTTGTTTTTTGCTCAGCGCTTAAATAGAAAGAAGATTTCTGAGCTTGCTGACAGGATGAAATGAAACTCCTTTCCAAGGCTTTCTGTGGGCCAGAGGAGCTCTCAAGGGTTCAGAAATAACCTATATAACCTATGTTTGGGTAGAAATATCTTCCACCTGGGCAAAAAGAACACAGTTGCTGATTTATTGATTGTTTCACTTCATTCTCCTGGAAACTTCTCTCCTCTGCAGGATTTCTCAGGACAAGGGGGTTTCAATACCTTCCAAATCACAGAGGGGTGAAACTCTGGTGCTTAGGGCTGAGTGAATTGCACCAGTGCTGTGCAAGGGCTCAAAAACCTCTCCTTCACCTCATCTGGAAGTTGTGCAGTGGCACTGATTTGTTGGTTTAGCTGTGAAAACAGGCCCAGGTTGGACATAGCCAACTTTGGAGACCTAAAGCTGAGAGCAATAAGCAACAAAATTTTTTCGAATCCACCCCAAACCTTATTGGAAGCATGAAAATCCAAAGTTATGGCTTAAACTTAAAAAAAATTCTTAATATTTCTTTAAAAAGAAATATTTGTCAGATTAATTTTTCATAGAATCAACTGATCTAAGGGGTCTGAGCTTCCTGTAAACTGATGCAGTTCTCACACGTACAGGTCAGATAGTAACTAATGGAAATTAAACATGAAAGCAGAGACAAACTGAAGCTTCTGCTTCATGAATTTTATTTTCTGCTTTTGTAGCCTGTTCTTTTCTGGTGGCGGCTGGTTAGCAATTAAAATGCGATTAGCATATAATGGTAACTGCTAATGTGGAGGCATTGAAATTCTTTGTCCCAGTGATTGCTTTCTCATTAGCAGAGTGAATTATGGGGTGTTGTAGCTGCTAGCCAAACTTGGGAGCCATGGGACACTGAAGATTCCTTCAAAATCGTGGAAATCGGTGATTTCTGTCACAGGATTTAGATTTGTAAAAGGAATAAAAATATTTTCCTGTGACTAGCAGGCAGACACTAGAAAGGAGAAGCAAAAACAATTTCCAGGCTTCTGATGGTACAAGGCAATTCAACTCCATAAGGAATAATATTCCAGTAAAAAATAAATCCTTTTTTTTTTTTCTTATCTCCAGAAATCCTGTGAATTCCAGACATTGGATAGCCTAGGTTGCTGAACTGGCATAAAGTCAATAAAGCACCATCCAAATGGAATAGTTGGTGGGACTGTATTTCTACAAAAGAGGTGGAAGCATTAGCATTGTTATACAAATAAATGTAACACTTCATTTGGAGTATTTTCCTCTTGGATGGTCATCCACAGAGATAAATTCACACTGGGATAAGTGTAGAGAAGGCTGGCTGAGAGGAATCAAGGATAAAGAGAATTTCTCAGGAAGCAATGCTAAAAAGATTGTGGTTGGTCCAATTCATTAGAATAAATATAACAGGGAAATACCATGGCCTCCTCTACAGAAAATAATACAAAATATCAGAGAGGGTGAAAACTGTTAAGGATAAAGGAAAACATCAATATCAATTGATCCCAAACACATTTAGCCTGGAAAATGGAAGAAAGCTTCCAGGCATCAGTAGAAGCTAAACTGGGAAACTGCCTTTCAGGAGAGACCAGTGTGGGTACAGAAGAGACCAGTGTGATGCTTCCTGGGTCTAGAAAAATCTTTACACCTTGGTTTCCTACTAAAGCAGAAATCAGTGGTGGTTCATGCAAAAAGATCCCTTCACCTTCCTGTTTCTCCTCCAAATAAACCTTAAAGAACTCCTGTGTGACCTGAATGGAAGTGCACAGTAAGGTGACCAAAGGCATTGCAGGTTAAATAGCACATTTTCTTTATTTTAACTGCAAGGAAGAAGAACATGGTCAAAGTTCAAGAGTTAATTTACTATTTAAAGTAATTAAATAGTTGGAAACTCGGTTCATGTAGATTACATCATTAATTAATGAGTGAACTCTACAGCTAGTGCAAATTTAGGAAATTACTTAAATGTTTCCACCTTGAGGTGGCTTTTTAAAGGAATTATTGACATGGATTACAGCTTTGTGTGCTAATAAACCCCTAAGTTATTAATCAGGTAATTTCAATATTTAACTATGATTTCCCAGTTAGGTATTTTGCTCTTTGTCATGATTATTTCCCACTCTTTCCTTGACCACACGAAACCCTCATTTGAAACAGGAAATAATTTTTATGTCCTAGAAAAAATACAATTTAAAATTTCTTCTCTCATCCTGCAATCAGGTGCCTATAGGATATATCTGAAACTACCCTGGCTTGAAATGTGTCTGTCATCCCAAGATTTCCCCACACAACATTGGAAGAAGTTACTGAAGTTATCCAAAGTTTCTAAATTAAGTAGCATTTTGAAACACACATTTAAAAGTGAACCATTCAGACAGGTTAAGAACTCCTTTTTTTATTTTTTTCAGAACACCTTTTTTTTTTAAGGAAAAAAAGGAGATTAATCTATATATTTACAAATCGGTTTATTCCAGTGAAATACCATTTTCACTGCACACGTGCTAACTAGTTCTATCTGTATCAGTGAACAACTCACGTTCCTCAAATAGTTCTGCCTTTTTTATTGTCTGGACCATCTGCTGTGCTGTGAGCAGCTACTATTTTGAGCCTTTTCCCTTTAAGTACAACTTTCAGATTAAATAAAGCCTTTGTAAAAGCTGAAATTATTGCCAAAGCATGTTCAGCAGTGTTGATGTGCTTTTGTGGTAGTTTTTGGGGGTTTTTTTAAAGTTTTTTTTAAAATTTCAGGCAGAAATGGTAGCACATCCCTTCTAATGATAACAGCATGAAGGACAGGATGATGTAATGTTGAACTCACTCTGAGGATGCATTTCAATAAGCTGGTTACAAATCTTACGTTGAAAAAAAATAGCTGAAAATAATAAAGAAAAACCTGAAAAAGTGCTGTGAAAACCTCTCAAGGAGTCCAGTTATTTGTGGCATCGTTAACATAACAAAGCAAAAGCAGAGAAATTAAGGTTGGCACAGCGATTGTCACACGTTTCTGATGGCATTGGGGCATTTGAAGCCTCCTGGCCTTCCCCATACCAAGGAAATTGTCTGTCATGAGGGTCTTTGATGGATAATGGTGAATACAGCACGTCGGGGAAGGCTGAAAGAATTGGGATTGCTCAGTCTGGAGAGGAGAAGCTTTGGGGTGACCTCACTGTGGCCTTGCAGGGCCTGAAGGGAGCTACAAGAAAGATGGAGAGAAAATATTGACATTTTATAGATGCAGTGACATTGATCACAACAGGTCCATTTAGGCTAAAGAGGAAATATATTGAAAGGAAAGAGAGAATTGAAACCTGTAACATGAGTGAGTTAAATTTCAGCTTTAGTGTTTTTTTTAGTTCAAAACTCTAAGCAAGTAACTGGATTCAGCTGTGACAAAATGTTGTCATTGCCTAATTCCCACTCTGGTAACCAGACAATTTTTCTTATTTCAAACCCATTTGACTGAACTGGAATTGTTACAGTAATGCCAGTGACTCTTGAAAACTGACATTTAAGGTCAATTCTATACTTATTTCAGCTTATAACTTGCTGTAGCATAACCCCCTAATTTTACTTCTCAGATTTTGTTCCCTAATTCAAGTGTAGGACTCTTGATTTTTGCTGTTCCTTGTTTATTCTGTCAGTGGGGTACTTCAAATTGAGGATAACAGCAGAGCCTCTGCTCTCCCCCTTTCCTTTGTACTTTCCAGTTGCTCCCAGAGGCGAAGGGGGAAAACCTGCAGAAAAATCTGAGTTATCACTGGTGTGGATTGTGTTTGGACTTGATGATCTTGGAGGTCTTTCCAACCTTAACGATTCCATGATCTCATAGTGCAACTAAAGCAGTGTGGAGGCTTTGGTACAACTCTTGTGACAGGGTTTCTTTTCTGAGAGGATACATCTGGATATGAATTTGAAAGTCAAATAAGTCTTTGCTTTTCATTTTTAGCTAATAGTCTGTGATAAAGATGCCATGGCATAAGCAGAAGTTCTGAGCATGAAACTGAGGAAAAATGTTCTCATTCTCCTGCTCACCCTTGGAAATGCAGCAGTTGTAAGCAAAAGAAATGCTCACTGTAAATCACATTTATGGTTAATGCCCAGCCCAGGGGTAAAATGATGTCAGCAGAATTGTTTTAATGAAAAGTGCTCTTTTTCTCTCTGCGAGGATTTTATTTTATTACAGGTTCCCTTCAGATTTCTTCAGTACATATGTATGTGTTGATTGTCTTCTATTTGATGCATTAATCTAAAACTCAGAGAAATACTGCCTGTAAATTGAGTATATCAAGCAGTTCTTCCCTTGCTTGAAAACTCGAAGATTAAAACTGTGAATTACCTAAATAATATCAACTAATGCTTCTTTGAGCTGTCTATGGGCTCTGAAACACAGTGTTAATTTATCCCTTACTAATTGAAAACTTAATGCATTGTGTCTTGGTTTATTTGCCCCACTTGTGAAATTGTCTTTGAATGTTTTGCAAATAAATGCTCTGTCATTGTGATGTCAGCATTTTAGTGATGCACAGAAACTTAATGGAATTTTATCTATTTTCTAGATTTATAAGCAAAAAAACAAAAAACAAACCAAACCAAACCAAAACCAAACCAAAACCAAACCAAACCAAACCAAAACCAAAACCAAACCAAACCAAACCAAACCAAAATAAAAAAAAGTGGGCAAAACGTACCAACCAATGTGCTACTCAATAAGTCTATTTTTAACATACATGTAAGCAGGTTAAACTACTTTAGAATTTGCCATTACCATAGTGGAAATTAGTGCAACAAATTCACGTATCTCAGCTCTGTTAGTGCTGTTCTCTTGCTAGTCACCTGTGAAACTGTTGTTGTCACTGTTGTCCCACCTGCAGCTGAAAGCAGCAATGTGTAAAGGTTTTGATTTCTTTTCTTCTCTGCTAAGGTCGGGATGAATAATACTCAGGAAATGACAAGCTCAAGTTCAGACTTAGAATGTTTATTGTATCTTATATATTTACAGTATTTGCAGGCTCACAAGCTGTGAGCTTAACTAGCAAGCTAGGGAAAACTGGCAAAATGGCCAGCTTCTAACTTTTTCCAAGGTTATTTAAGCAATAATTACCCAGTAACGAGGTGACACCTACATTATTTATGTTTTTAACCCAATAATGACCACCCAAGGTCCACAATGTGAACCTTTTTCATCCAGTTAGAGAAAACCGCCCAAATCTGTGAAAAAGAAGGTGAAGAAGAACCCAGACAATGCCCCAAATCCTCCACCTTGACTCACACACATTACTATATGCTAAAACCCCAAATTCTAAGTTTCTAGGACTCCAACAGCAATGCACCTTTTTTCCTTCTCAAAGCCTGCATCTCTTAGCATTTCATCTGCTTCAAACCCTCAGCAGGCATGGTGCATGTCAGGACGTGAGGAAGGAAATCAGCACTTGTGCTCTAAGTGGAGCTGTTGGGATTCTCCATGGCTACTAAACACTCTTGTTTCCAGACCTGCACTCCATGTGAGCCATGAAACTTCATCCAAAGCAGAGCCTGGCCAGAGCACATCCCCATTTTGGCTGAAGCTGTTGGGGACTAATTGAGGGGATTAAATTCCTCATCCAACAGCTTTGCATTTTGTGACGGTCACTGACTTCTTGATTTTTGCATCAGTTCCAGCTACTGCAGTTTTTTCAAATGCTTCAGTGTTTAATTTTAAAGATATCCTGGCAGAGGCAGCACTTCTTCCAGATGACAACTTGAAAATCATGATGATTTTATTGGCGTTGCTAATGCTAGCTATAGTGTAAAATACTGACAATTATTGCTGGGTTCTGGCAAATTATGTTTTGTCCCATCTATGTGCATCACACTTTAGCAAGCAGTTAAGGTCTTCAAAACCAGGTTATTAGGTATTTTCTGTGCATGGTTTTGACTGTGAGAGAAATTTGACAGAGGTGGATGCTGGGGCTGTACAGCAGAAGGAGGGAGCCCTACATGTTTTCCTTTTCTCATGTGATCTGTGAGTTTTCAGTTTTCCTTTCTGTTTGGCTTTTGGTTTTGAGAGACAATAAACAGATGATATCAAAGTAGATAGCAGTGAGTGGATCTTGACAGCTTTATTATGGCTATTATGTTACGGTACATTAAGTTTTTAATGAAATAAAATATGGCAGATTGCCAAATTATGTGATGATAATTTCAGGAAGCTGTAAACAAGTTCCTCAGTAGTTCATAATTGCTGCAGGTAATTTAACATTCAGGAAACTTCCACCCACTGATAGTAATTAAGATTGTGTTTTGGCTATGTGCATTGATTATGAGTATCTGATCAAGAGAATCTCTTTTTTTTTTCCTTTTCATGTGGTATTTCACACTTAGCATTTTACCCCGCTGGCAGCAATTCTTCCCTTTTTATTTCACATCATGGAATGCATCAGTGGAAAATATTGTAACAATATGTAAGCTACCTGTGAATAACCTCGCTGCTGGACTTCCAGTGTCAGAGAAAGCTCAGCTTCTGCCTGCAATGAAAATTTCCTTTATGGGGCTGCCTGGTGGAAAGGACACCTTTCAGCTCGAGTTTGGCCAACACAAAAGCCCTCAGTGTTTCTAAATCTTGCATTAAGGCTGTGTGGGAGAAAATCACCCAGCAGGGGTGAGGGGATGCTGTAAAAATAACCAGAAAGTTCAGGAATTTCCCACCTGCCACGGGGTCTGTGTGAGAGCTGGCTGCAAGAGACTGGCAGCAAGGTCCAGGGAGAAGATCCCCGAGGATGCTTTGAGGTCGCTGGCAGCAGGGAAACTGAGGCAGGCTTCAGGCTGAGGAATGGCATATCTGAGCCCCCGAACGGAGCCCCAGGAATCTCAGCATCATTAGCACGAGGGGATCCTGCCCGACCCAGCTGGGGAAGGGGGTAACCGGGTTATCCCAGCCGAGCATCCTCTCTGCCTCCCGGACTTCTGCCACTCTCCGGCAGAAACGGCGCTGCCGCGTTGCCACGGCAACAGCAGGGACCTGTCAACACCTCTCCCCCTAATAGTGACAAATGGTACTTATTACATCAGCACTAATTTCATCTGATCCCTTTCAGATGAAGATACTTAGTCCTTGCTGATCAAATTGTGTCGCTGTAATTACTGAGAACAGACCTTATTAAATGACAGCGCTCCTTACTCATTGCCTCGTCTCATGCCCGAGCTTCTCACTTTCCCTCTTTCCCGATTTTTGGTGCTGCTCCTGGCTGCCCCCGGGGCACACTCCCTATCCCAAGGCGGTGCTGTTTTGCTTCGTTCAGGGATAGTTTATGGGATGGGGAAGAAGCTGCATCTGGTTTCCTTATTTTAACATATGTGAAAGAATTTGAGACGTTCAGAGCACGTGAAGCAAAGCTGTTAAATGTGAGTGGAACTGCACAGCCTTTGCTACAAAAAACATAAAAATAAACCAAAAGAAAAGACTAAAAGTGTCTATTTGTTTGGGGAAAGTAGCCTTACTTCAGATTAGGCTAACTGCATCCTTTGGAGGGCACATGGCTGCAGTTATCTTCTTATGGCACTGCTTAATATTTCAGGTTTAATGAAAGACTTTGCACGAGTGCAGAGAAATAATTACAGAAAATCATCTAGGGAGGAGGAAATTAGACTGGAAATGCAGAGGATGCAAAGCATTCTCTGCCACTGACCTGCAGGCTGGTGTTGGGCATATTATTTTCCTCCACAGCTCAGAAAAACACACAGAGCTCTCCCAGTCTGGGAAGTCCTTGTGCAGTGAAAATGGTGATTTTCAGGGCATTGAGAAGCTCCAGTCTCTTACCAGAGAGTCAGAAATACGGAGGATGGCTGAGAGAGCTAAGGCAGCTGAGCCTGGAGAAAAGGAGGCTCGGGGGGGACCTGGTGGCTCTGCACAAGTCCCTGCCAGGAGGGGACAGCCGGGGGGGTCGGGCTCTGCTCCCAGGGAACAGGGACAGGAGGAGAGGGAAGGGCCTCAGGCTGGGCCAGTGGAGGCTCAGCTTGGACAGCAGCAGGAATTTCCCCAAGGAAAGGGTGCTCAGGCCTTGAAACTGCCCAGGGAGGTTTGGAGTGCCCATCCCTGGAGGTGTCCAAGGAAGGGCTGGAGGTGGCACTCAGTGCTCTGGGCTGGGGACAAGGTGGGCATCAGGCACAGGTTGAACTCGATGATCCTGGACATCTTTTCCAACCTCAGTGATTCTGGGATTCTAGTCTTTGATTCTGTGATCAGGACCCCCTTGTCACAAACAAACGCAATAAAATGTGCTTTGCCCCTGAAGATGTTTGAATTTAAATTTGCTTTATGGTTTTCCTGCTCTGCCTGGTGGCGTCTGATGAAATTGTTTCTTTGTAGCTTGCAGGTGTGCTTTTCCTGAAGTTGGGGTGCCAGGTTTTCATTTGATGCCCTTCTGCTTGAGAATAAACGGAGCAGTGAATTGAAGGATGGTCTTTTGTTGTGGAATAATCAAACTGGCAGGAAAGGGAAGTTCAGTTGGATCCAAGTTAGCACTCAAGCTCTCACACTCTTTTGAAAAAGGATTACTCCGAAAAATGGTGTGACAAGTGGCACAGCAAGTCACAGGGCAAAGAGAATTTTAAATCAAGGTGTCCTTCATTTCTGTCATTGTTTGAAAAAGGAGAATGAATTTTCTTTAACAGATGGCACATGGCAATGTGTGTGCAAGTATGATTTTGCAAATTGGCATTATATAAAAAATTCAAGATTGCTATTGGTATTATTTCTTGGTCACCTCACATAATTCAAGACTTCTGGGTTTTTCAAGCCTATATAACTCTGAATATCTCCTTCAGGGATAATAAGGTTAGTTTTGTTATTATGTAATAAACAAAGGATAACAAATCCATTCCCCTCATCATCAGAAAAAGCAGAGCAAGTCATTAAAATTGTGGCAACTAGTTTAAGTCCCAGCTAGCAAGAAGTGGGATATTCCAGAACAATTCCTTTCCAGGGTATAAATAAGTCTGTTGTTGTTTATTTCAACTTTTGTCAGAGACCTTTTAGTCAAGTTACAGTTTGGGACAGTTGGAAAATGTTTAGTTGGTCTCAGGATAGCAAATTATATGTGTCTGATTCCCATGTAAAGTTTAAAGGGTTATGTTGTTTGGTTGGTTTTTGATTTGGTTTTGGTTTTGGTTTTGGTTTTGATTTTAGTTTTGGTTTTGTTTTAATTTACATTGGGATTAGGTTTTTTCCTAGACTGAGAATAGAATAGACTTTATGGGCCCATGTTGACTGTGCCTGATGATTGCTTTATTTTTTAACTGCCATGTATAAATTGAGTAAGGCAGAGAACTTGATTTTTCCAGATGTCTGGGAGGCAGAAGCAGCTGTATTTTGTATTAGGTCAACACTTGCAGAATTTTTATGTGGCTCATTTCCATTCATGTTAAGGAAATTCTCTTGTAAGGGAGTGTACAAATATTCCAGATTGCTGAATGCCAAGCATAGATTCCAGGGTTACCATGCAATTTTTTTAATCTCCATTTAATTACTGGAACATAACTGGTGGTTTTTCAAGGCAATGACATTTGGTGGGTCCTCTGGGAAAAACGCAGCCACAAATCATCTCAACACAAGAGTAGGTCAAATGGTAATAATCAAGTCATATTCATAACTCATTGGAAATAGACTATTCCAAAATTGCTACCTGATACAGAACTAATGCCTCATTAATCAGGAATACACCAACCTGGGAACACTGGTTTTGTCAGCTGGAATTATGAACGAGGTTGCAGGGATTGCCAAGTGCCGTGCTGCCTTTGGGTAGATGCAGTTTCATGCAGGCTTTCATCATGGAAATGAACCTAGAATTATGCATAAATATGTTGAATGAGAAAGAAGCTCAGCAGCTTTACACACTCAGTGTAAAGAGACAAATAGATGTCTTAAACTACAGGTAATACTTTTAAGTGCATATGGACTGGTAGTCCTGTAGTCCTTTAGTTGGTTTGTGTTTCAATCCAGCTCTGAAACCAGCTCTGAATTCACCTCTGAAGTCCCTCAAGTATGAAACATGCAACTTATAAGCGTGTATTTCAAGTTTAGGACCATTGTAAGCAAAATACTACAGCCTTTGGTTTTAAAACTTTGATTTTGAAACAGGAGGATCATTCCAGCTGTTAGGCACTGAAATAGCAAATTCTTTCTATTGCTCATAAATTATTTTATGGGTGAAAATGTCGCATAGCAATGGGTAAAACAGTATAAATAGTAGCTTGATCCTTTTGCAAAATGTAGTAATCAATTAATAAATCATTTATTTTCAGTCCAAACAACTAAATGGGTTGTCTAGTTGTGTTATGTTGATGGTTCAGTTTTCCCACCAGTGAGATGGCTTCAGGAATATTTGTACCAAAAAATTAAACCTTCTCTGATTAAAAGATTAAACTTCTGAAATTCACACACTGTCCCATTTCTTATGTATTCCTGCTTAACTATTTGCAGTGCTAAGACTGTGGATTTTTTTTCTGAGATTTTCACGCCTGATTGACTTTGAATATGAAAATATTTTGGGGTAGAAGGAAGTAAAAGCAATTCATGTTACATTCCTTTAATGCTGCTTTTCAGGATACAATCTTTGAAACAGTTGTCCCACCTGAGAGTACTCCTATGACACAAAAAAAAGTGATTTTGGGGTACCAGTTCTAAAAATTGTGATCCTTGTGTGTTTTAAGTGTTGTAGCAATGTTTTGTGGGTTTTTTTGTTGGTTGGTTGTTTTTTTGAGGTTTTTTTGTTTGGTTTTGGGGTTTTTTTTTTGTTTAATCTACATTGTCTTGGTAACAAATAAGTGAAAAATTATGGAGGGCTGTAAAAATTTAGAAGACCTGCTGGCTGTCCTCTTTCCCTTTGGTGGCATATGTCAATTTAATATGTGCTGTATGCACCTTCTCTTTATGGCCAGCATTTCTGAGAAAACGGGATTAAGTTTGGCAAATATGTACTTTGTAAAATATATGTAGCTCAGTAAATGTAGCACTAAGGTAGCTTTAAAAATGCAAAATCATATAAGAAATAGTTTTGAATATGCTGTCTATTATCTGAGTGAACAGGGTGGCTGATCTGTCTGGGTTTTGCCCTTAATTTATATTGCAACAGATAATGAATTTTCTGTCATTTAATATGTATTGTAATACTGACAGAGAGTCAAAATGTTAAAAAGCAGTATTTTATGCCACAGGCAGGATTAAAGGTATCCTATTGCTGAGGAACTGAAATCATTAATATTGCAACAGATTTTAACACTATTTCATAAAAGAAACTGCTGATTAAGCTTTTGCTAAAGGTCCTCGGCCCTTGTGATTTTTATAATACAGCTTTCAGGAGAATCTTCAGAGCAGGGGAATGTTTTGTTTTAGGCTCTGTGCTGCCTGTTCTGTGCTCCATGGTGTGGTCCAGCTGTGATACCTGCTCAGAGGAAGGGTTGGGTTTAAATAAATGATGTCTCAAATACTAAATTTGGGGATTTGTATGTATCTACTGCTTAATGTCAACTACCTAACTCAGGTGGTGTAATTACAGGAATGTCACTTGGGTCTGACACTAAGAAAGTTACAAATAGGAATTGGGTGCATTGGGATGAACATTCCCAGCAGGTCAGGAGTGATCCTGCCCCTGTGCCCAGCCCTGGAGGCACCTCTGGGGTGCTGTGCCTGATGCCTTGGGAAGGCTGACCTGGAACAGAGACTGGGCAGAGCTAGAGAATAAAGCAGATATTTATTAAAAGGCCTTAAGGACACACCTTGGGCGGGACAAGAGCCTGACCAGGGCTACACCCAAGGTGGACCCAAAATGGTCACAAAATAGATGACCAGTCGCGAGGTCTTACACTTTTATAAGTTTTGGTCCATTTGCATATTGGGGTTTAATTGTCCAATTATACTTTGGGTTATGAAGTCTCATCCTTGTTTTCCTTCTTCAGCCCACCATAGTTTATGCTTTTCGGCCTGAAAGTTGTACTTGGTCTTCGCTGTCCTTCGTCTTCATCAGAAAAGGGATTTGTTCTGTCTGCCTACTCTGTGAAGAGACCTGAGTAGCACTTAACATGAGGCTTAGAACTACATCCCTAGGCAGCACAGAATCTGAAAAACATGAAAACTAAAACTTAAGGCCTTGTGTCCAGCCCTGGATCCTCAGCACAGCAGGGACAGGAGCTCCTGGAGCTGAGGAAGGGCCTGGAGCATCTCCGTG
>JBBMKD010000001.1:111992913-112012970 GCA_037834095.1 Argya squamiceps
TTTCTTTCTTTTCTTTCTTTCTTTCTTTCTTTCTTTCTTTCTTTCTTTCTTTCTTTCTTTCTTTCTTTCTTTCCTTTTCTTTCCTTCTGTCTCCTTTTCTCTCCCAGTTGTATTCACCTTATGGTTCTATAGGCAAGAAATGTGCAGGTTTGTTGTCTCATGCAGTAATAATTCATGTAAAACATCAAGGGAAATCTGGAGAACTACAGCAGTTATGGCAAAATCCCCATTTATAAAACAGAGAGACATTTTGGAGTGGAGCAAACACCACGGCATCACAATTTCTCTAGATCCATTTTCTTCAGAAAGATGCAGAAGGACATTGCTGATCCATGATATTCCTTAGAGATAGAAATGCCAAAATAACAGCAATTTTTTTTTCTCTTTACTTTTTGAACAATCAAGTGGAAAATATTCCATGACTTTGCTTGGCATTTTAGAGCCATGGTGGTGATGGCTGGGTTGGGCCTCCCACACTTTGAGCAGCTCTGAATTCCACTGACAAGGAACAGATTTATTTACAATAAACCCTAATTCAGACTGAGCTGACACCAAAATGGCTTAGTTTTGAGCTGTCAGTTTTGCACAAATTTTGCCAAGCTGTGAATCCATCTCTGTTACATCTGGAACCACATCAGGTCATAGGACTGGAAATATTAATGAATGTTCTTAGCTCTCTGCAGAGAGATAATCTCAGTTATTCCTCATTGAAGTCAAAACAGGTTTTGTGTCTAAATAAAATAGAAAACATGTCATGTAAGGCTGCTGGCTTGTTTTATAAATTCTCAAATTTAATTCTGAGGTGGGAAAAAAGCCCGTAGCAACAGAAGGGAAAGGGGAAACCAATTGCTTTGGAACTGAAGAAAACTTCAGACCTGTAAGCTTGGCTTTATGATAACACAAATTTCTGTGGGCTTTGAGGAGCCTGGAATTACAGACCAAATCTCACAGCAACCTCCCTCACCTTGGACAACACTTCCTGTGGATTTTATGGCTTTTTCTTTCCTTGTGTCAGGAAAAAATGGGAATATCAAACATCTTATCTCCTCCTGAGTAACATCATACTATAGTGGCACTTCAAGAGCTTTGCCACTGATGTTTTTTCCCCCAGGAAATGAGTCATGATGTCCTCTCAAGGTATCTCTTGAGTACTTTGAGTTAATGATACTTGGAAAAGTGAAATCCTTGCCTTTCCCTCCACATCTCCTTTCCTCATCTAACCTTTGGGCTGGCTATCAAAAGGACTGTGTCAAAAGTCACAGGGCTGCGACTGCAGGGCACAGTTTAAGCAGGTTCCAGCACACTTCCCATGCCCTGAGCAGCAGACTGGTTTGTTTGAGGATGATGTTGTAGCACTGCCACAGAACTGAGTTATAGGTTTCTGTCCCCTTTGGCTCTGTGGGGAGTTCTCTCCCCTTCCCTGCACAGGTCACACTGAAAACTTGCTTAGCAGAAGCGTTTCTATCCAGTGGAGGTGACAAGTACCACTGGCAAGAGTTTATTTGTTCTGTATTACCATTTGGCACACGATGAGAACAGCCATCTGTTCTCTTAATTTTGATCAACCCAATTTAGGCTGCAATAACACAATGCTGTTAGATATGTTTCCAACAAAGGAAAAAAATCAAATATGATTATTTAAATCATCTTGAGGGTAACATTACCCCTATTTAAAGGCTACCAGCATGCTGGGGGAAAAGGGCATGATTAAAGAATAATTAACAATGTGATTTTAAAATATTCTCATTTTCCTACAAGAATATGATGCGCTAATTCGACAGGAAAGTGCTCACATTTTCCTATGAATTATACATGAGAACAATCTCACATAGGAAACCTAAACAGAATTTTATTTTAATCTCTAATATTATGCAGTCTAATGGAAAACATTAAAACCTTACATAAGAGCAATTTCATAACTGTTAATGTGACCTCTTCTCACTCGGAGAAACGAACACATGATTTGCTAACGCCACTCAAGTTTAAAGAAGTCAGTAGGTTATTTAGGGCACTGGTCAGCAGACAGCCAAATGAGGGGTGTGTTTCAAAAATGTCATGGGTTTTGGGGCCCTTGGTCAAGCCTAGACATGACCCAGTTTCCACCATTTCTTCCTTGTTTGTTTTCTTTAGGACAGTGAGACCCATCTCTTTGGGGTCCATCACCTTATCTTAAAACCAAGTGGTTTGCTAATATCCTAGATGAAGACATGAATTCAGAATTTCAATTAGAGAAAGAAATTCTGTTAAGGAAAACTGCTGGCAAAATATGCCAACAGTTAAAATATTGGTGTGATGGGAAAAGGTGACACAGTGTGGTGAGTTGTGTTAAAGAGGCTTGGTTTGAACACTGAGGTTTTCATGCCAATAATTCCAATTTTAGGACAGTCAGGTGCTAAGTCCCATCTACATAAGGAGGGAAATCCCTTGATCCATGACTCTGGAAATGAGATCACAATTTGCCATGATGGGTTCAATTACTGGATAGGTACATGGAAAAAAAAACATTGACAGGAGGAAATGGTGACATTTTGCATTCACTACAAGGAGAACCAGAAATTTCAGAACTGAATTTATGTGCATGAGATCCAAGCTTGAAAAAGAACTTCAAAAAGTTGTTAAGGTGTTGAGTGAAGAACTACAGGAATATTTCAAGATATGAATAATTCACAGTAAATGATTTAGGAAGTTCAATCTGTATAACTAATTAAGGAGAAAGATGGTACAAGAGGTAATTTCCTCATGTAAGGACTTAAATGGGCAGAAGATTTCTGACTGAGGAGGAAATCTTTAATGAAGGCACAGTAAGATCCAATAACTGGGGCAAAGGCAGGTGGACCCAAACAACACACTAATTTTCAAAAGCAAGAATAATTGTAATAATTTACCCAGGGCTATCACATGCTCTCCACTTACAAGAAATCTTTAATCATGACTAATGTCTTTTTAAAAAACCTTTAGTGTAACTTCCAGATATGGACTTGGGCAGGGGTTAATGGCAGAAGGATGGAAGGTGAAAATAAATGACTCAAATGGTCTTTCTAGTCCTTGGATCTATATATTTTCTTTTCAGTCTCACCGTGAGGCAAAGTTATATATTATGTTGGATGTTGGGGAAAGAGTTATGGGTTCCATTCCCTGGTTTTCCACTGACTTGTTGGAATTGTATGAATCCACCTCTGAGAGCTTCTCTATACAGAATTTAAATTTTCATAAAATCATAGAATGCTTTGGCTTGGAAGGGACCTTAAAGGACATCTAATTCAAACCCCCTGCCGTGGGCAGGGACACCTTCCACTAGGCCAGCTTGCTCAGAGCCCCATCCAGTCTGGCCTTGGGTTTAAATCCTACTTTAAAGTAAGTTTAAATACTATGTTAAATGGTAATATACTACTATGCCTGCCCACACTACCAAGGCAAGAGATAGTGAGGGTTCCTGGAAGCCTTTGAAGTCTTTGACTCAGACACATATTCCAGATATTGAAGCAAGTTTTCAAAGGCATCAAGCATTGAAAGCCAAAAGAGATTTCAACGTCTCTGAAAATCAGATGCTGAAATTATTATAATCAAGTATTCAAGGCATTAATACAAACACTGCTGAGGAGGAATAATAAATGGGAATTATGAGCTATATTTTGACAGTGGATTTTTTTTAATTGTTGTGAAGGAGGCTTCTCTGTCTTCCTCTCTTGAAGCCTGCTAACAGCCAAACAAACAAAAAAGCTTCAGGAGTTCTGAAAGGATTTTTCACTTTAGAAAAAAATCTTTATTTGGCATATTAAGCAGGTGAGTCAAACAAATTAGACTTCGTTAGAGCAAAGCAGGGGCGATTAAATTAAATGTGCCAGGAGAAGAAAGCCTTCCCCTGGATCAACAGGGCAGTGGGAGCTTGTCTGTCCCATCCTGGTGCTTTTCTAAACACTTTTTGAAGTACAGAAGGCAGAACACTCAACACTTCAGCTTTGTCACAGCTGACAGCCTGTCGGGTTTAATGAAAATGCTCTCAGTTTAGAAGATGACAGAAATTACATGCATTTCCCCTTTTATTTCTCTGTCATCTTTTTCTGTCTCGCATCTCTGCAGGAGAAGGAGGGGTTGGTTATTAAAAGCATTACATAAGTATGCAAAATATGTTAAGAAGAAAAGAGGAAAAAAGGAAAATCTTTCGCCCTGCAATTACACACAATGTCTGTTGGTGGGAAATGTGGGATAACATCTGATGTGTGGCAATAACTATTTACTTTCAGCTATCTTTGAAGAGGGTGAGGGGAAAATCTCCAGATAATGCTTTAAGTGAAGGTTTTATTGTACGATTGCCTGAGTAATTTCCAACAGGAAGATGATCTAACCAGTGTTAGATAGCTCAAGTGTGTTCATAACTTCTCCAGAAAATACAGCAAGATAACACTGAGCAATTTCATGGCTCTGCAAAGCTTTCACCTTCCTCTTTTATTAAGTGGCAGGCTTTTAATAAGTGTGTCTGCTCTCATGGAGCCAAAAGTGTAACTGCAGCTGAGGTAACTAACTGCCAGAGCTGAGCAGGGAAGGTTTCATCTGTGAGTATCAGTCAGTACTCCAAGATTTGGAAATAGCCCACAAATCCATTAAATTCATCACCCAGCCACTCCTCATCCACATCCAAAATTCACACCCCACTTGTGATTCCAGAACTGCTCTCTAGAGTTTAAAAGGGAAGCTCTGAATTTGATCTTCTCAGTTAATTTCTGTGGCAGTTTTGCTCATGCTTATCCTGAGAAGAGAGACAAATTTGATTACTAACAGTGCCCTGTGTAGATCATCTCTCAAAACTGTGCAGAGCATCTGAAAATAGTGAGAGCTGTGGAAGAGCACAGAGGAAGGAATTTATTTTTAAACTTAATTAAGGTCCACCTTTGTGTGATCTTAAACTTGTGCATGCTAGTAGTGTCCAAAGGTGTGAAATGGAATCATGGAGAAATGGAATTATGAAGAGAAATGGAATTATGTGTATTTAGCATAGGTGAAAATGGACCCCAGAAATAGAAAGCTATAGGAAGCCTTCACATGCATGAGGGTCACATTTCTGCCTCTCAGCTGTTCAGGCTCCACTCACTTGGCACAAATGCACAGCATGTGCAGATTTACTGCAGGGACCAAAACAGTCCCAACCATCCCATTATCACCTTTTTATCTATTCCTGGGCCTGGGATGTTGCTGCAGCCTCTCCACTGACATCCACCCCGGCAGGATTTGGTACCAGAGTCACATCCCAGCTGGAAAAACCTGATTTAAGCCCTCCTTGGGCTGTGGGATGTGTGTGCAGGGAGCAGGCAGGGCTGAGGGGCATTACTGTGAGCAGGCTGAACCCTCTGAATGCAGAGCTGGTTGATGCTCAGGCAGCTGGAAACAAAAGCAAGGCAGGGTTGTCTTTGCTGCATCCCCCAAGCCAAGCCTTTAAATGTGATTCCCATCTCCCGAAGATGTCATTTTGTGCTGCCCACGGAGCATAAGGGAGACAACTGTGCCTCAATTGCCTGCAGTTCTTATAAAAAAAATCCCTGGAATGTTCTTGTAACAAATTCCCTGGAAAAGGTAGATTTGCTTCATGAATATTTCAGGAGTGCAGAAACTGCTTGTGAACCAAAGTCTAACATCCTGTGGTTTTCACACCAAAATTCTAAATATCCTTCTAACCTAAATTTAGGGGTAAAGGCAGACCTTATAAAGGGTACAGATGTTGAGTAGCATTATTTGATAAGAAGTGAGGGTGGCACAAGTGGTTTTGAGTAATATATACTCAGAAACAGTGTTCTGAGTAATTGGGAATGTGGAAGGAAAAGGAAGAAACACGCAGCACAGGCCGCACATTATATCAAGGAGTTACAGAATATCTTATTGGTTTAACTTATTGCTACTATGTGTCTGTATCATTTCATCCAAACATTACAACTAACATATTAAAATATCAGATGTAAGATAGCTTTGCTTTCTTCACGTGAGCTTTTTAATCCATGTTTCAGACATCTGGCTGTGAAACTGAAATATGACCCGCTGAGGTGATTTTACTACTGTACTCCACAGTATCTTTGTTCCTAAGTCTTCTCTGTGCAAGCAGTTTAATTCTTAGAGGCATGTGAAGTCAGTACAGCTTCTGTATAAGCAAGAACCTCTCTAGCCTGGAAACTTGTAAATCCACCTAGGCTGGAGTTCAGTGCTGCTCATGGCTGAGGAGAGAGCACTTCCCATCCAGTTCTCCCTCCTCCTTTACACCTTCCCTTGCTCAGCAAAGGGCCTCAACACTTTCTATGCCTCAGTCATGGTGATTTATTTTCACAGAATCCCTGAGGTTGGAAAAGCCCTCCCACAGCCCATGGAGTCCCAGCTGTGCCCCATCCCCACCTTGTCCCCAGCCCAGAGCTCTGAGTGCCACCTCCAGGTGACACCTCCATGGATGGGCACTCCAAACCTCCCTGGGCAGCCCCTGCCAAGGCCTGAGCACCCTTTCCATGGGGAAATTCCTGCTGCTGTCCAAGCTGAGCCTCCCCTGGCCCAGCCTGAGGCCCTTCCCTCTCCTCCCGTCCCTGTTCCCTGCCCGACTCCATCTGGCTACCCCCTCCTGACAGGGAGATTTAGGGAGAAATAAAACACCCCTGAGCCTCCTTTTCTCCATGCTAAACAACCCCATCACTCATTTAACCCTGGTGTGGTTATTTAATAATTCTGGATAATTCCAAGGATGGGAGAGGTGGGCTGGTGTTGTTTTATTCAGTGTTCTCTGCTCTGAGGGTCAGACCAGTCCTGTGACATTAAATGGTTGTTAATTTTTCCCCCAATTTCTTTTATATTATGGTTTTAAGCATATCACCCTCTGTAATGAAACCATTTCCTTTCCATCCTCTCTCTGTTGGATTGCTTTCCCATTGATGCATCTGTGAGCAAGCATCCTGGCTACACTTAATTATTAAAAAGTCATTGCTCAAACAGAGCTCTGAAGAAAAGGAATTCTTTATTACTGCATATTACTGGATATTAGTTCATAATGGGTTTCACCCTTATGTATTTCTCCCCTAATTCTGGAGCCTCTATATTTTATAATACCTAGGTACAGGTACATATGTTGTAAGAGCTGCCAGCTACAGAGGAATGTAGCAGACATGAAAAGAAAAAGATATTCACATTTACCTCAGTGTGAAAGTTTTGGAAAAGCACACACAGCTTAGATTACACTATTTTTTAAGTGGAAATATTAACCAGGTGAGGTTTAAGTTTATAATGCATTCTAAACACATATTTTTAATTTATTGCATTATGGAAAGTGCATTAGAACAAACATGTACTGTGTTGATTTTAGGGGGGTTTGTGTCTTTTTTTTTAAAGTGGGCATGAAGCAGAACAGAGACAGTTCTGTGGATGCCAAATGATGAAAACTGCACATGTGACCATATAAACTACGGTATTTTCTACACATTCTAGAGCCAATCATAAAAAAAAAAAAAAAGTCATATTTGAAGAAAATTGAACCTGTAATACTTTTATTTTGAGAGAGCAGTGGTAGAAACTCTGACCTTGAGCAATGTCAGGCTTGTTTGGTTTTAGAGGTTGTGGCTTTGCTGGGCAGGGTGGGGTGGGACTGCTGCTCACACTGGAGCTGTTTAACTTGCAGGCATTGCAGGTCTGAGCAGCTTCCCGGCCTCTCTCACCCCTACAGCCCTGCTGCTGAGTTGCATCAGATCATCCTGCAATACTGAACTAAACTGGGTCAATGCACTGGTTTTTACCCCATATTTTACTTCAGATGCCCCTTGTGTGTTTGTTAATTGTCATATAGACCATGGCACATTTCTTTCCTTCATTCCTCACTTTTTCCTTAATTTTCTTTCCTTCATTCCTCACATTTTCCTTAAAGATCCTTCCTTTTCTGCGCATGAAGTGCAAATTAAATATACATGAATTGATACCTTTTTGGTAAGCTTGGAATTGGCAGCTTCAAACCTGGCAAAAAAACCCCAATTCTTCAGCCTCTGTGTCCTCCACCCTTCAGTGTGAGAGTAACAACCTGCAGCTATTTCAAACCCTGCAAACTCTTGTGTCTTTCAGGACCTAGATTTCTCATCACATCCACGGGAGCCTTGTATATTTTAGACGTACAGAATGAAGATGGGCTGTACAACTACCGATGTATCACAAGGCACAGATACACTGGAGAAACACGACAAAGCAACAGCGCAAGACTTTTTGTATCAGGTGCTCCTTTTCTGTATCTCTGCTAAAGGAAATGCTGCATGTGTCTCTCTCTGGTGTGTTCGTGTGGTTTCTACCAAATGGAAGTGGGGAGCTGCTGCAAAAATAAGATGGGCCATTTTAAACCCCTTAATTTTTATTTTTTTTTAATCTGTTTTTCACATCTTAGCTGCTATTTCCTGAAGGTCTGTAGGGTGCACCTGCATTCAGCATGGTGATTTTTTTAGCAGGTTTAGAGTACTTTATACAGGGACTGTGGATGGGATTTATCCCTCCAAAAGTAGACTTGTGCAGGGAATTTTAATTACCTTAGTTTCCCTGTGTAACCAAAGAAGAGGAACAGTTTTAGGGGCAGGGTACCTGTCCTGCTTTGGGGTGATTTGAACTGCCCCATGGTGCCTGTTCCTTCTCTCTTGACCTCAGCAGGAGCTCAGGACATTGCACTCAGCTTTAGATATTTCCACCTCAGGACTCCCAGGTTATCTGAGGTGCATTTCAGCCTCTCTCTTCATTCATCCCACTCCTACCCTGGGGAAAAGAGCCTGTTCTGCCTGCAGGAGGGATCTCCAGCCAGAAGGAGAAGGTGACCCGTGCCAGTGCACCTAGGGTTTGGCAGCTCTCTGTACTCAGGGCTGAGCCCCAGGGCAATCTGTGCAGGAGGTGGGAAAACCAGGAGGTAGATGGGCTATTTTAACTTTTCCTTGTAGTTTTAAATTAATTCCTGATTGTGTGGTGGACAGTTGGGCTCCTCACAGTTACCCCACACTCAGGGCTCTCAATACAGTGCTGCTCCAACACAGATTTTCCCCCATTTTTTCCCAGTGAGAGGCAGTGCCAGTTGTGGGTGAGGTGAAGGAGGATCTGACCCCAAGCCTGGGGCTGGAACTTGCTCTCAAACATTTCTCTGTAGGATCAGCACTTCTCCACTTCCCCTTCCTGTCTCTCATTTGCTGCTTGTCCATAACTGCTCCCTTTGTTTGCATGTGAGCAAATCCAGAGTGGTTTTCCTACATCCACAGAGCTCACTGAGGCTGCATCCCAGACTTTCTCTTTCTCCCCATAGCCTTAATTAAATCATCCCCACCATCCCACTGAAAGCCTCACTTTTTGCTTTTTCTCCTTTTCCCTGTTGCTAAGTTTCCTTAAAGGTCAGTCAGGGTTTGGTGACTTTCCTGATCTGACAGTCAGTCTTAAGATCTGACTTAAATTAAATCAATTTAAACCTTTTGGCCCTTTCCTCTCTTGGTCCTTCTGTCAGAATAAAACTCTAGTGGTGAGGTCTCAGCTCTCCACCCCTCTGATTGAGAGCCTTAAGGGCGACAGGTGAACACAAGGTTTTCCATTATTAACATGCTTCTTGCCCTCCTCCAAAATGGACGTTGTTGAAACATTTTGGAGCCCTCTGAACACACAGGCTGGTACTTAAATATAGTAATGATTAAAAAAAAAATAAAAATAGTGGGATTTTTCAGGTTAGAATCACTTACCAGTCAGTTCCAGGAGTTTGTCCCTCTGATAGGTGTCCCCTGTGGGTGGAACTCTTGCCTCTGCTTTTCCCAACCAGATGAAGTAGTTCTCCTGCACAATAATCTGCCTGCTGTGGTCTTAGGAGAGCAGGCAGGATTCTCCCCTTCCAGCTGGCTCCATAATATGGTCTGCTTCCGTGTGAAATCATGTTAAGGCTGAGCCAGTGGGGACATAAATAAAATCAGGCTTGTCTCTTGGTTACCACAGGAAAAATTCTGGTTATCTCACTGAACAAAAGGGGGAAAATGGAAACTTTGTCTTGCTTGAAATTTAGGACAAACACCCTAAAGGATGTTCTCTGTCTGGACTTGCCTTTTCTGTTCTCCTCCACACACCAAATTGAAATAGCAAACTTTACCTGTGTGCAATAACTGGCTTTTTTAATTCAGCAGGGTTAATTATTTTTGATCAGGGCTAGAGTGGGCTCTGATCTCCAGTCCTGTTAATCTACTGAGCAAGTGCAGCAATCAGGGACAGAGTTTGTCCCTTAATATTTCTCTAATAGCTTTTCCTTTTTCTTTTACTGGAATTTATTTTTTTAAAGAGTAACTCCCTTAAGAACTGGGATCAGAGAATCCATGAACATTGTTCTGAAAAGTCTATTGGCATGAGACCTACATTTTTGCCTGCCTTTTACATTCATGTTTTTTCTTCACTTGTTTGGAGATGAAATAGTTTGTGGTGGATATTTCTCATGTTTCCTGGCCACATTTAACACAAGCTAAGTTTCATTATTGTTTTGAAACAGTGAGAATGGTAATGTGCAGATAATAGCAAATAAAATAAAAAATTAGCAAAAATAGTGAATAATTAATGTGCCTATGCCCAAAATAAAGTTCTAAATTTCATTCAGAGAAAGAACATCTTGAAATCACGTGGCCTTTCTAAATAAAATAAACCCAAAGCCATTAACATGCAACAGAATATACTTCCAAGACTCATTATAGTGTCCTTTTCCAACAATAATTTTGTCCTGCCATGAATCCCATCTCCCAAAATCACTACTGCTTTTTAACCTCCACACTCTGAAAAATCCTTATGATTCTTAAAGCACAACAATTTTCTTCTTCTGTCCTTCAAAGAAGAAGGTCCAAAGTAGAATATCTTAAAACAGTATTTTGCTCAGTTTTTTCACCATTGTTCTTGCTGGAAGTCATTTGCAGCCAACTGTTAAAACATAGTAAAAATAATAATTCAAAAGAGGCTGAACACATATTGGAACTGGTTTGTGTTACTTTGCTATGTTTGCCTCATTGCAAGTGATTGCAAATGAACCCTGGGATTTCTTTTGTGCTTTAGTTTTTAGCTGTTTGGTTTTTGTTGTGTTTTGGTTTCTGGGGGTTTTCCCCCCTTTACTGTAATATATGAACTGTAGGGGTTCTAAAGAGGAATCTGTTCCAAAGACAACCCAAAGAAATGTTTTTACTGTCCATTTAAATATATTAGTACAGAGTGGAAGAAAACAGGTCACTGGAATCATATCTTGTCTATCCCTGAGTCTATTTGTAAAACCTCCTCTATAACAGCAGGGTGAAGTTTTCTTCATTATGTAGGCAAATCTCAGTTTAGCTGCCCTGCAACTGGGACTCCAGGCTGTGCTGCTGCTGACCAGGCTCAAGTTGAGAAGGAAAAAAAGGGAAGTGACTCTGGGATAGAAAATCCAGGGTCTGCTGTACTGCTCGAGTAGGAATGCACAGACAATACCTCTAAAAGACAGTTATGCTTTTCTATTATTTAAATATTTAATTACTACTTGCAACTGAAGAAATTGATTTCATGTAGATGTAGCTTTGTTAAGAGCCAGAAGCTGTAATTTCTTGCCTGCTTGTGGCTTTACTCTCAGTTAATTCCCCACAAAAGAATCTGTGCCTGGTAATGCCTGATGACCCAAAAGGCAAGAGAGGAGCTGGCTGATCAATTAGTCAAATTGACATTGGCCTTCCCAATAGCATCCTGGCAGATTGTGCTTTCACTGAGCCAGACATAAACAGCATGGCAGGCTCAGAAATTTGTCCCATCTTGGTGCCAAATATGGACCTTGAGGCCACTGATCCATCCAAAATCACTCATTTAACCACTGCTGACGCCTTCCTAATGAGACACTCAGCAAGCTGAATGTGGCTTTGCCCTCAGTGGCTCAGTGTTTTCCTGGCACCTAGAAAGCAGAAAAAACTCTGCTGTCACCTTCCACTGGACTTGGCATTTTCAGGGTTTTATCAATACAATATTTTATACAATCACAAAATAATAAAATTATTTAGTCCATTTTCTTAATATCACAGTTTTGGTTTTTGAATCCATAGTTTAACTTGAATAACCTTAAGATTTTTGCTCTCCTGGGTGTCCTCCCAGGTGTGGCTGCAATTCATAAAGATATATCTAAGTTCGTTTTAAACCAGCTAGCTCAGGTACTGATTACTTTTGGAATAGCTTGAATTCAGCATGAACTGCTCCTTTAATCTCTCCAGTTCCTCACAGGAATGTGCTGCAGCTGCCCTGTGAGCAGCACCTGAGTTTGCTAAGTTAAAATGCCTCTTGAAAATGCCAGAATTGAGGCAATCACACCTACATCCAGTCAGCTATGATTAGATAGACCCAAAAAGAGGTCAGTGTGTCAGGTAGGAGCTGGTCAGCATGTGGAGTTTCTTTGTGAGACAGAAATCTTAGCAAAGTGTGTGCGTGTGATGAGGAAATACTTTGATGAATATTTGTTCAGTATTTCTGTTGCAATAGCTCCAGGATGGGCTGCACAAAACTTTAAATCATGTCAACCTCTGTCCCCAAAATCTTCAAACTTGAAATTACAAACCCAGCACTATTTCTGATGGGTACATGCACCTCTGGTGAGGGCAATCCTGCCAGACATCTGTGAGATACATAAATCCATGCCAGGTGCTGCACAAGTGAGGGCTGCAGTTGTCAGCAATTTGAGCACAGAAAGATGCACTATTAAGCTGTAAGTTGGTCTTGTCACGTTAAGTTCTTTTCCCACAGAAGAAGAAAAGGCTTGTCTGTCAGCTTGACTGCAGATAGAAATCCCTGTGCCTTTGCCCATTTGTCTCCTGACAAGGGAATAAATTGCTCCTTTAATTCAAAGCCTTCAGACCACCGAGAAGAAGGGACAACGCGTTGGCTTCAATCTAGTTGAGAAGTAGCAATAATTGCTAAGGCAACACATTTCTGGCTCTCCGTGCCTCTCACAGGGAACATGAAGGATGACCAGCAAAATGTTTGCCACCTGGAAAAAATCCAGTGAGAGGATTTCCAAGCAGCAATGAGTTGTTTCAGCAACATGTGCTGCTGGATCTCAGCCACCACGACTCAGACTGGTGGCTGGGTCAGAGAAGCAAACTGTAGTGCCCAAAACAGTGGGCCTGCAAGTCAGAAAATGCAGGAGAAAAAAATATTGACATATGTCAGATTATACCTTTTTCTGACCCAGAGATGGGGCAACTGAGAGGCGTTTTTTAAAACTGTTTTTCCATTTTTAGTTTCATGTGAAGGTTGAGACAGTACAGGTGTTACAATTCACACCATCAGAATCAGAAGCCAAACTATTTCCTAATTACATTAAATCCATTTCTTGGCCTATTAGCTTTTGCCACACAATGCTGGAAATGCCTTAAAGCAAATCATCTAAAATTACCCGTCGTGGATCCTACTAAAATGCATCTTTCATACTTTCATTTCTCCGAAGTATCTAGTCTTGTTTGCAAGGCCATGGTTTGAAACTTGTTTCTAGTTCCATTTCTCTTTCCACCATATCTATCCTATTCCACAGCATTTTGAAGTCCATGGTTTTTTATCTTACAGTTTGCATACAGATGGATACCATGTGAGCCTTCTGTCAGGCTTTGAGAATTCTCTATGAATCCATTTCCCACAGATCTTTGCTTAGTGAGTGTCTTGGTTTGGAAAGACAAGTATCTGCTCAGGAATGCTGGTGCTCCCCTTGGAATGGAGGATGTAAACCCCCTCCCTCCAAATTATTATAATTTTGCAATTAGAGGCCTTCAGGCAAAGATATGGGAATTGGAATAACAGTTCTTTACTAGGAATATTAAAAGTACAAATGTAGTAGTACAAAAAAATCCCAAAAAACAATCAAGCAAAAAAACAAACAAAAATGCTAGAAACCTGACAGAGTCAGAAATACAACCTAACACCCTGTTGGTCAGGGTGTTGGAAGCAGTCTAAATAAATCCTCCTGGAGTAACAGATGTAGTTCTGTTGGAGTAGAGCTGATCCTGTAGAAAGGGTCCAGTGGTGGTGAGATGGGTCCAGTCTTCCTCTGGAAATCCAGTGCAAACAGGCTGTGCTGGTGCTCCAAATCCCAGGTTTTATCCAGGTAGGAATGCTGGGCTCCTCCCGCTGGGTGGAGCATCTCCCAGTGGGATGATGGAATTGTATCAGCCCTGCAGTGAGCCTCAACGGCCCATGGACAGCAGAGATCCCCTGGAGGGAGGATAGTTGGTGGAAGAGATAAAGAACACTGCCCCACCTGGTTTTAACAGCTGCCCATTAGCAGAAGGCACCACCCCCTCCTCCCCCGGAGTTATGAGGAATGGATCATGGAAAAGATAAAGCATCTCCCCAACAGGTTTCAACACATGGAAAACAGAACGAACATTTTTGGTTACACATTGCAACCCAATACAGTGAGTCCATTTTAACTCTCTCGTTGAAAAGAGTTTTTCCTCTGCTTTTCCCGCTCCAGACCCAGCGAACTCAGCTCCATCTATCCTAGATGGGTTTGACCACCGCAAAGCCATGGCAGGACAGCGAGTGGAGCTGCCCTGCAAAGCATCAGGGCACCCAGCACCAAAGTACCGCTGGCTGAAGGACAACGTGCCCTGGGAGCCCGACAGCCGCTTCCGGCAGACGGTGACGGGGCTGCTGATCGAGAACACGCGGCCCTCAGACTCGGGCAGCTACGTCTGCGAGGTGTGGAACAACTACGGCACCGCCGAGATGGTCGGACGCCTCTACGTCAAACGTAGGTTGCGGGTCGGTGGTGCCAGTGAGAGGGGAGAGCTTGGGAAAGTGCCTGATTTTGTTCCTGGCGGTGGGCAGCAGCTTTTGGTGAGGTTGAGGGCTTGGGAAGGCTGACCTGGAACAGAGCTGGAGAAAAAAGTAGATATTTATTGAAATGACTTTAAGGATACACCATGGGCAGGACAAGAGCTTGGCCACAGCTACACCCAAGGTGGATCCAAAATAGTCACAAAATAGCTGACTGGTCACAAGGTCTCACACTTTTTGCTCCATTTGCATATTAGGGTTTAATTGTCCAACTACAGGTTCAGGTTATGAAGCCTCATCCTTCTTGTTTGCTCTCTTCAGTCCACTGTCATTTTTACTGTTGGGCCTGAAACTTGTACTCATTGTCCTTGGTGTCCAGCAGGAAAAGGGATTTGTTTTGTCTCCCTGCTCTGTGAAGAGAGCTTACTAACACTGAATATGAGGCTCAGAACTACACCCCTAGGCAGCACAGAATCTGAAAAACATGAAAGTTAAAACTTAAGGCATCGAGGCAGCCAGTGTTATGAATAGATGTGGGGGTTTAGGTAAGTCCCTGTCTTTTGCCCAGGCCTCTGGCAGCTGGCTGTAGCTTTGTTGTGGTGGCCAGCACTCCAAAACCCACTCTCATTCACAGATTCTTTAATAATGGCTGATTTGGTCTGTTATACAATGAATTATTTATTTAATAGACATAAAACTAACAGACATAGGACTTTAAACACCCTATACTACACAAGAAAAAGGACAAAAGAGACTACTAGTACATAAATACAGCGCAAGGCTAAAAGTACCGTTAATTTTACAGCTAGCAAAGAAATAATTTAACTTAGCATCCAATGTTTCTTACCAACCAATTTGTGATGGAGCACACAGCAAAATCCTTTCCCTCAATTCCCAGGGAAGTAACTGGAGAATCTGAGTCCAAACTCCAGGGAAAAGTCTTAAACAATTTCAGGGAGTGTGTGTAGGAGGCTTCTGCCTCCGCAATAATTCGTGTGTCTTTTATAGTCTTTGCAAAACAGTGTCTCTCAGTCAAGAATATTTATTTTTCTTATATCTTTTCCCACACCTGCTCCCAGACTAAGATGCTGATTCTTAGCAGGGGTCTGAGCCCTTTTGGCACCAGAGATGACCCCTTTAGGCCTTCCATCCACCAGGATTATCTCTTTAATATGCACCAACCATCTGTGGTAGAGGGGGAGGACACGTCCTGCCACAGCCAGCACCCCAAAAACCCACTCTCACTTGCAAGTCCTTCATAATGACCACTCAGGTCTACAACAAGGAAATTGAATGAATTACACAAGGAGAACAGACACAAGACTAAAAAGACTTACTTACTACACAGGATAACACAAAAAGAACTACTAGTAGATAAAAACACAGATAATAAAGGTGCCTGTGTTACAGCTAGTGAAGAAATAGTTTAGATTAGGAGCCAATGTCACTTACCAGTGAATGATGGTGATGTGCAGAAGTCTCCTAATTTCTCTCAATCTCAGGGAAGTATCTCGATATCAACACTCAGCATTGAGAACTCTCTACACACTCAAAGAGCATATGAAAGATTTCTGATTTTATGAAAATTGTAGTGGTCTTTTATAATGGCAAAAGTCGCTGTCAGTCAGTCATTTATTTCTGCTTATCCTTTCCCATGCATTTGAGGCAGGACATGTATTGCTGCCTAAGGATGTTTTCAGCTGAGATAAATCATCACAAGACAAACCATTCAGGCCTGGTTTAGATTTGGGGAAGAAGACAAGTCTTTTGCTGTGTCAGGGGGTGAAAGGTTGTGTCACAATTTACTGTTGGTGTTGTTGTCTCATACCAAAAGAGAAAAACCGTTGCAACAGTGCTGAAATGGTAAAATAAAAAGCAGACCTTGACTGGAAGCTACCAGGTGTCCCAACGGTCCTGGGCACACCCAGTACCAGAACTCTACAACTTTAGAAGTTTAACAAATTAGTATTCTTAACAAATATTGTCCAATTAAAAGAGCAGTTGGTTAGGTAATTTTTGGAGTTGGTCCAGGGCGTCTTTGCCCCACTTCTTTTTATCTCTTCTCAGATTCTGGTCGTAAAACAAAATGTTCTTCTTGTAGGTCCTCTAGTTGAAAATAAGACTAAACAGTATTTCAGGAATGTGTTAGAAGGTTAGTTTATTGTTCTAAAATTTGAGAGAAAGGGTGGGAAAAATACTAAGAGCTACATGACTCTGTAATAATACTCTTCAGAGCTACGAATATATGAAAAATTCATAAAAGCAAAACTGTTTAGGCATCAGTATCAATTTGTTGCCTTACTTTGCCATACCTTCTGTTTCCTTAATTTATCTTAGCAATAAATAAAGTCCTCAAAGTTGTGGAACGACACAAAGCAGGCTCTGTGGAGATAAGTTAGTTGGCCAATTGAGCGATCAGAAGTGCAAATGGATGCAATTTCCAGTGTAGCTCTATAATTTATCACATGGGGGATATGTAATTTAGAAGCATGAATTGGGTGCTGGAAAAGAAATTGCAAATGTTCTCATAAATAAAGCTGCCAAACTCTCATTGCCATGACTCATGGTGCTCAGTAATATTGAATACTCACACTTCCCCTCAGTCGAGTATTCATGTGTGAATATTCTGAATGTTTCACAAATTCTACAAAGATAATTATTACTTCAGGAGCACCACACTGGAAAAGTGTTATGCTACTACTGTTGAAAAAAACCCACAAAATTATTTCCTGGAATAGAAATAATGCTCTGTGAACTAACATTTCCACCTAGACAGCATGACTAGAAAACTGAAAAGGGAGAAGTTTGTGAGCAGTTCAGGCCATAAAAATGTCCTAACAAAAAATTGCACATAATGCTTTTGGGCAAAATAAAACTGAAGTAAAAAATCTGCCATTCATGAGTTATAACTGAGGAACTTTCGTTCTAAATGTATTCATCGAAATACATCAAAATTCTCATAAAAATGAGTTGAATTCCATCTGTCTTGTATGATGCAAAGTCAAAACTTGCAGAGATATAATTGTAAGCTGATGATACCCAAAACATCCCCAGTGCCTGGTCATGTGGTTTTCCTAATGACTCTGCACTCAGACAGCCAGTGGAGATTCTCTGGATCAGTCTGGCAGGAAGTAAATGCTGGGCAGAGAAATTTTACCCTTCTCTGCAATGGAGGATGCGGCTCACTTGCATCATCATGGCTCTGGGATATTGATGATGTGCTTGAGTTTGACTATTTTGTTTAATAGATTGTTGCCAGTTTTTAGCTTTTGTAGTCTTTTTATAGGAAACAGATATTCAGTGACTTTTAACATGCATCTGAGCACAGATCAATTATTGCTTCGGACTTTTGTCTGTAATCCAGAATGTCTGAGGCCACTGTGTGTTTCTTTCCAGGCCTCTGTTCCTGATTAACCACTGTAGATTTATTCTAACTTTTATGTTATAAAATATTTAGTAAAGTGAACAGGTTGCTTTTCTTTTTCAAGTGTGTGTGTATGTTTATATACAAGCTGCTAAAAGAAAAAATAGGATGGTCTGCATTTCATGTCAGAGATAGTATCAGTGGTGATAACAATCCCTTATATTTATAAGGAAGTCAAACCAATTTATACGAGGCATGAGATGAAATCTGTGTTCTGTAGTGCTGATAACTCCTAGGTGACAGGATAAAGATTGTTTTCCTTGCATTTACATTTATGACTTTTCTTCAGTACTGTTCATCCTCTTTTTTTTGCAATGTAAAACTTGCACTCTCCTGTCCCACTGTTTCTTTAGGCTGACTTGAAAATATTGTAGTCCTCCCACATCAAAGCAGAAAATCTGGTGAGCCCACACACCAAAACACTTCCATGTGGACATTACAGATGGATATCCATGGGTGTACCTGCGTTAACATCTTCCACCCTCAAAAGCTAATCTTGTAATTGGCATTTATTGTACTTCTTCACATTAGGAGTGGCTTGGGAAAGTGTAAATTTCATTCCTTTTGCCAGAAGTTAAACCAGAAAATGGTACAAAGGATGAAATATCATCCTGCCCTCCCAAATCTGTGTAGTGCCATGTTAAATCCCTCAGCACCAATGGTGTTACTTGTAGGTTTAATCCTACTGTTCACCTAGCATGGGATTATGTGTTGAATAGGTTATTCCTATAGATCTATTTAAATCCTTTTTTTTTTCTTTGTCGTGGGTGTTGGTGGCAAAAATGGGGTTTTTTTAGAGCAATAGAGACATCTCTTATTTGGTTTGGTGGTGTTTTTGGTTTTTTTTAAGAAGGATATGGCTGTGTTTTTTATTGTTCTCCTTAACTGAGAGCTGATTTGTTCCTTGCACACAAAGGCGCATTTATACTTAACACGCTCCATTCCCCTTTTTCTCTCTCCCTTATTTCCCCCCAAACCCCCAGAGCCGCTCAAAGCCACCATCAGCCCGCGCAAAGTCAAGAGCAGCGTCGGCAGCCAAGTGTCCTTGTCCTGCAGCGTGACGGGCACCGAGGACCAGGAGCTGTCATGGTACCGCAACGGGGAGATCATCAACCCCGGCAGCAACGTGCGCATCACCGGCCTCAACCGCGAGAACCTGATCATGGACGGCATGGCCAAGAGCGACGGCGGCGCCTACCAGTGCTTCGTGCGCAAGGACAAGATGTCAGCCCAAGACTACGTCCAGGTGGTGCTGGAAGGTCAGTCTGCACTTCTCTCTGGCAGTTCTGGTTTCCAAAAATGGTGCACAAGTTGTCCTCGGTGCTGTCATTTTAAAGCAGTGATGCGCTAAAGATCTAGAAATAAAACAACGCGTTTTTGCGGCAATTTTTATATAGGAGTAATAGTGATAGCATAGGGTTAAAATGTTTCTAAAAATCATGGGAATTGTATACAACGGATTCAGGGGAGATGGAAAGAAAGGTTGGCCCTGGATAGGCCTGGGAAGGGAACAAAAACTACACAGGCTCTGGAAATAAAGTTTAGGTTTTGTCTTTACTAGATCATGTACAGAAGAAACTGCACCTGCATAATCATCTGTAGTGGTTTGAAAGCAAAACGAGTGAGAGGCTCCAAGTCAGAAATACAATTTAATAATAAGAAAAAAAAAAGGTAAAATAAAATAAATGCAATAATACAAAAGACCACTGACAGAGTCAGAATACAGCCTGAGCAGGGTGATAAAAGCAGTCCAGATGAGGGGGTCTTCCTGAAGCAGTGATCCCATAGAGAGGTCTGGTAGCTCTGGTCCTCTGGGAATCCAGTGGGTAAGGGCCCCTGTACTGTCCCAAATCCCAGATTATATCCA
>JBBMKD010000001.1:112013070-112029664 GCA_037834095.1 Argya squamiceps
TTCAGCAATTGGATTCAACAGTTCATGAAGATGGTGATAGAATACTTTGTGCATATCTTATATTACAACCCAGGACATCATCATATGATCAGTGATATGATTATTAATTGTAATGATTGTTTGGTGATGGAATATGATAATTATCTTAAACAAGAATCGTGAGAAAATATATTTGAGGGGCTTGATGGAAACTACAAGGATTCATGCTTGGATAAGATCAATGTATACAATAGAACAATATGAGTTTAATAATTAATATGTAGTTATATAGTGAAAGGGTATAAAAACATGTCCATTTTGAATCCATGTCAGAGTCAGATTTGGATTTGTACCCTGTACCCTTGATTCCAGAGCTCTTCAATAAAAGCACCTGCATATAATCATTCTGTGATTATGTGTTTCAAGGCTAACAATAGCAAAGCTGGTTGTGGGTTTTCCCAATACCTCTGAGGGTCCAGCCCTTGTCAGAGAAGTGGCTAAATGACGCTGTTGTACACCACAATGACATAGACTCAGAGTTTCAGAAGGCTGAAAATGACTCCTTTATTTTTGGGATGTGTCTCCCTTATATACTGTTTTACACAGACCAATCTGATTGGTGAAAAAAATACAAACCTCTTCAATCATGTTGGTCAGACCAACGACAAGAAGAAGTCCCTCCTAGGAAAAGGAATGGAAAACAAAGTTACAGCTACAAAAACATGTCTCTTGTTTACAGACAATTCTCTGAGAAAAGAATTTCAGAAAACCAAAACATCTCAGGCACGAAAACCAGGGCTACAGCTAAAATCAATTAGCGAGGCGGCATGATGGAGTGCCTCTTGAAAAACCAAAAAGGTTTTAATAAGGAAAGAAAAGAATACAAAGGCAAAGCCAAACACAGTATAGAGATGAGTCTCCTACTTGCTACAACACCTCGAAAATCATGGAGCTTGTTTGTTTTCTCTCTTTAGTACTTAATAGTTCAGGTGGGCTATTTGGCTCTTGGTCCTATGAGATCAGCAAGAGGCTTTGAGTTACACTCTTGCAGCCCTGTTTTCATGCCTGGGATGTTTTGGTTTTCTGAAATTCCTTTCCCAGGGAATTTTCTGTAAACAAGAGACATGTTTTTGTAACTGCAAGTTTGTTTACCTTCTTTCTCTAGGAGGGACTTCTTGATGTCCCTCTGGTCTGACCAATGTGATTGAAGAGGTTCATCTTTGTTCCACTGATCAAATTGATCTGTGTAGAATAGAATAAAAAAGGAGACACATCCCAAGAATAAAGGAGTCATTTTTGGCCTTCTGAAGTCAGAGTCTTTGTGTCATTGCGGTGTACAACATTGTCACACTCTCCCAGCCCAATCAATGCTTTCATGCTGGCACTGAGCCAATTACTGTCAGAAGGGTATGGAAAATTCTAGGTAAACTTCCTAAAATGTCTAGAGGTAAACTGAAACTCTCTCCTTCTACAGGAACAGTGGCTGGGGGTGTGGGGTGCATGCCAACAGCTGGTCTTTAATTGGAGGCCTCCAGGGGCAGATAAGGAAAATCACCCACCCCACATAGGGCAAATATAGTTTTGTTAGTTAGCAAATCAGCATAATTGACAGGAATTCCCAATTAGGACCTCAAGTAATGAAGTAATTCTCCATCTTGGTACCACCTCTTCTTGGTACTAGAGGTACTTGGTTTATGAGAAAGTGTCTTGGGAGTGTAGCTCATCCTTGCCTCCCAGGGAAAAGCAAGACAGGATTAGGGCCTTTGGGAATGTGTTTTGTCTTTCTGTCTATCAGGGTAGGAAAAGTACTGGAGTTAGCTAGGAACTGTGTAACTATACAATAATAGTCTACAGAGTTATACAGAATATATGTGAAGAATATATAAAAGCAAAAATCATTTTGGCTCATAGCAGTTTACAAAAAAGAGGGTACTTATGAAATGTCCATGGTGTTTATTGTGTCTCACTCATAAGAGAATGGAAAAATCAATTTGAAAAAAAAGAAAAAATCCTTCCCAAGCAGGTCTCTGTTAAAAATCCAAACATTGCTTTTCTGGTTGGGTGTATTGGCTGACAGCTTGGACATCATCTTAAATAACTGATACAATCTTCTACATGATAATCAAGCAGGAAAAGTCATCAGTTTGCACAGAGGCATCTTGCTAACGATGCTGTGGTGCAGGCATGGCATGAACACTATTTTTAGAGTCTCTGTAGAAGAAGAAGAGATTACCTGACTGGACTGAGTTACCTCGGCAACCATCTCCCGTGACTAGGAAAGCCTAAAGAGCATATTGATAATCTATCATGGTGTTGGGAGAGTGCAGGTTATCAGAGAGCAGCAGCAGGGAAGATTTCAAAGACACTCAGGTCTCACTGGGAGAATAATGTCTACTTTCATCTCAAAAAAAGCGCCTGTCACTTGAATTAAAAAAAGGGAGGAAAAAAAAAAAAGAGGAGGAGGAAGAGAGGTACATAGTGTGCATACTTACAGATTTATTGGTCCTGTGTCAGCTCCTTTTCAGGATAAAAAGCTTTTTTTGTGTGTTGCTGCTGTTCTGTTTTCTGAGGGGTGACAGTATCCAGTACACCACAAAGGAAAGGAAGAGAGTCAGGAATGAAAATAAATAAATAAATTAGAAACTCTGTCACGCAAGCAATGGGACAGACATGAAAGAGAGAGAGGGCAAAGGAAAAAGAAATTAAATCAGATAAAATCAAATGCTCTTCCAGGGATGGTGAGGCCTTTCAACACTCTTAGAATGCCAGTGCTTATCTTTCTACCAGGTGGCAAGCAAGAGAATTTTGCAGCCCTGTTTTTAAAGTAACATTTCCAAAGGAAAACAAACACACATTGCATGACCACAGAAAAGACTTTCTAAGTAATACCAGGGTGTCAGCACTCCTAAATGTTACCCCACTGAACTCTCTGGAGGGGTGGGTATTTAATCCTGCTCCTTGCTTACAGAGTTTCTGTGCCCACCTGTTTTCTTTATTCATTTCCCTGGTATAGGCTGAGTATTTTGGGACACAGTTCACAAGATTAAGTGTTTGAAGCTCTCATTCAGATAAATATTTATCTGTAGCACAAAATGACCATGGAAAGAAACTGGCATCACTGCTGTTACTGGCAATCTGTATTCAGAAAAGCTTAATTTAATACTTTCTTAAATGGGGCACTGTGGGCCAGGACAAAACTGCTGTGTGAAATCAGTCTATGCGAGTTGTGCTTGGCTCTTGGCAACAGGATCCATCCTTAAATTCCCAAGGAGCTAAAATCTGCCAGGAGAAGAGAATCTCCAAATGTGTTGAGTGTTTGCTGCATGTCTCTTATAATGAACTGCATACAGTTTTAACATTTTTCTGCAGAAACACAGCAGTTCATGGAGTTGCTGTAGGACACAAAAGACTCCAAATATTTCAGAAGGCAAGGAGCATAGAAAAAGCTTTATTTTCTAATTCTTACTACCTTTTATGAGGTGTTCTGATACAGACTTAATATGATTGGTGAATAGGAATGACACCTCTCTAATTCCATTGGTTAAACTAGAGAAACAGCAAAACACCGCCTGCAGAAGCATTGTTTTGAGAACGGATAGTTGTTTGCCAAGATTGTTTTGAGAAGAAACTTTTTTGAGAAATTTTTCCTTGGGAAAAGGTTAGCAGCTTCTAGCAGGCTAAAATCTCTCAGGCCCACAATGCCTGGTCCTATTCAAGTGTTTTTACTACAGCAGAGCCACTACCAGGTTTCTCAGAAGATGTAAAAGGAACTTGCCATAAACAAAGGGTCATTTAAGTCCTCTAGTGGCAGAATTTATTACCCTCTCTTAATAATTAGGGCTACTGTAGGGGGAAAAATGGGCCACTGAATGACTGAACCAATATGATTGCAACAGAAGCTGTTTATTGTTTACATTACATGCCAGATATAGATTCTAGGTCTACTGTCTATGTGGGCATGCATTTCTGGTTTGACTAAACTGCTTCTTCTTGAGGCAGGCACACATCTTTCAGGACATCCAATTGGTCAAGCGTCCATCCTCACACTGTGCTTCCCCTATCTAGGGTTTACATTTTTTGCAGACATTTTTTCAGACTCACTTCTTATTTTTGATTCTGTTGTTTTCTCAGTAACCTTGATGAATTCCTGAGAGCTCTAACAATAAAACTGCAGATGGTTTGATAATACTACTCACATCTAGTTTGGCTCATGCATCAGAATGGCCTGTTATACAGATACATGGTTACAGGCTTCATCCTGGAAAACAATTGCTTCTAAAAAAGATCTTGATTCATGGAATATGCTCCAGAGTAGAGAGGACCAGCTTTACACCACATAAGCACTGTTCTCCTGCTTTTCTCTCCCTCGGCAGATGGAACTCCCAAAATCATCTCCGCCTTCAGCGAGAAAGTGGTGAGCCCAGGAGAACCAGTGTCCCTGATGTGCAACGTGAAGGGGACTCCCCTGCCCACCATCACCTGGACTCTGGACGAGGATCCCATCGTGAAGGACGGCAGCCACCGGGTCAGCCAGATCATCACGTCTGAGGGCAACGTGGTCAGTTACCTGAACATCTCCAACACCCAGGTCCGGGACGGGGGCGTCTATCGCTGCACCGCCAACAACTCTGCGGGAGTCGTCCTGTACCAGGCTCGAATAAACGTAAGAGGTGCTTGTCAAATCAGCTCCTCAAAAAAAAAAACAAACCACACATAACTCATTGTAGTGGAGAAGAAGATTGTTGCATGTGATGAGATTTTGGAATGCCAAAAACCAACTTACTGTCTGTTGTTTTTTTTTCCTCTCATTTTCTCCCCGCCCTGCTCTCTTTTCCCACCCTGCCTCTCCAGCCCCATTTAGAAAGTGTATGGTATGGTTAAATGTTGGAAGAAACCCTTTGGCTTGTGTCCTTTAGTCTATTTTTCCTCTACTCATCTCTACTTGTTCACAGTCTCTTTGCTTTAGTCCTGCTGTGCATGTTTTGTTTTCCTTTTCATTTCCTCCTTTACTTGTCCAACATCCATTGTAATTATTCATGTGTGCAGAACTTTAGCTTGAATTTCTGGCTCTACATGGCATAATACCCATCCTCATGGGTATTTTTATATATATATATATTATATACATAGGAAATGAAGAAGCTAACTGTTTCTGTGTCCTCATGTGTAACAGGATTCTAGCACCATATCAGTGTCAGTATTTCACATTAATTAAATCACACTCAGCCTTTTAATTTGTAACACAGCAAAGATTTTATCAGGCAAGTGTTGGATAACACAAAGATATACCCTCCACATCATTAGTATGGATGCTGCAGGGTAAGGAAGAAACTAGAGCATATAAAGATTAGGGAAACTGCTTAAGCAGCTCTTGAAAGGAAAGATCTGTCGAATGCTAAGAGGACACAGTCTTAAGCTGCGCCAAGGGAAATATAGGCTGGATATTAGGAAAAAAGTTTTTTACAGAAAGGGTAATAAATATTGGAATGGTCTGCCTGGGGTGGTGGTGGATTCATGATCTCTGGATGTGTTTAAGAAAAGGCTAGCTTGGTGCCATGGCTTAGTTGAGGTTAGGGTTGGGTTGGACTTAAAGATCCTGGAGGTCTCTTCCAACCCAATGATTGTGTGATTCTGTGGAGCACAGTGTGAGGAGCATATGCACATCCAGAAACAACCACACAACGTTCCCTCGAGCAAACGTGCCCTTAAAATCGTCTTCAAGAGTTTCCTTTTCCTCTCCCCTGGCAGGGCCGGCGAGCATCCGGCCGATGAAGAACATCACGGCCATCGCTGGGAGGGACACCTACATCCACTGCAGGGTCATTGGGTACCCCTACTACTCCATCAAGTGGTACAAGAACTCCAACCTGCTGCCCTTCAACCATCGCCAAGTGGCGTTCGAGAACAACGGCACGCTGAAGCTCTCGGACGTGCAGAAGGAGGTGGACGAGGGCGAGTACACCTGCAACGTCCTGGTCCAGCCCCAGCTCTCCACCAGCCAGAGCGTGCACGTGACAGTGAAAGGTGAGGGCAGCTGGGAAAAGTAGATCCTGGTGGGTTGCTGGTTGTTTTTTTTGGAACTGCACACGTGTGATTGTGCTGGCAGTCAGGCAAATGAGCGGTTTGAGGAGGTTGTAGTGGTTTGAAAGCAAAACCCGTGGGACACTCCAAATCAGAAATACAATTTAATAAGAAGAGAAAAAAAAAGTAAAATAAAATAAAAGCAATAATACAAAAGACCACTGACAGAGTCAGAATACAATCCTTTTGGTCAGGGTGTTGGAAAACAGTCCAAAAGTAAGCCCTCCTGGAGTGGCAGATGTGGTCCTGTTGGAAGTAGAGATGGTCCTGTAGAGAAAAAGGGGTCCAGAGATGGGTCCAGTCTTCCTTTGGGAGTCCCGTGGGAACACTGGATGTCTGGTGACACTTGTGGCTCCTTTTTACCTAGGTGGAAATGGCTTGGCTCCTCCTCCCTGGGTAGAGGATCTCACAATAGGATGATATAATGTGTCATTCATTGGTGAGCTTTAATGGCCCATTAACAGAAGGTATCCCCCAGGAGAGTGGAAAGAGATAAGAAACAATGCCCCACTCAGGTTTAACAGCTGGCTTGTTATCAGAAAGGCAGTCACCCCCTCCCTCCTGGAGTTACAAAAAAAACCTCCCCAGCCGGGTTTCAACAGATGGAATAGAATAAACATTTTTTTTGGTTACAAAACCCAAGACAGAGGTTAATCCAGATTTGTGTTTGTTTTTAATGATGGCACAGAGCTAATCAGTCATTGTGTCTTGTTGTCTCCTGACTTCTACTCCTCCTTGGCTCAGCTGGCCAAGTATTGCCTTGTTGTTCTTGTGGTTGCCTCTGGGTGGGGGACCTTGCAGCTCAAGTTTGCTATGAGCACTATTCACTGCAGCTAAATCAGGGAATTAATGGTTTGTCACACACATTTCACTGGTGGCTGTTTCTCTGCTGGACAACAAAGTTCCAATTTTCATTACCCAGTGACTTTCTGGCTTTTAGAACATGAGATGAGAATTTTAATGTCTGTATTTTTGCCACTAAGCAGAGACAGGAACTAAAAGCATTAACCTTGCTTTCCTCTTATTAAGTGATTATCTGAGTGCTCTTCATGCTTAGAAAGATAACACTGTAAATAGATGTGACTTGAAATTCTAATAGGATGCCTCAAATCTATTCAAATTGTCCAAAACAAGGATGTTCAGATGGCCCTGAAAGACTTCAGAAAGAGATTGAGAATAGGAATTTTTTACCATTGTGTCCTGACTGTTCTGACATTGGCAATGTTCAGACCTATTCATGAGGATACAAAAGACAGAAAAACTGATTGCAGGAGCACCTAGTTTTGAGCAATAGGGCCACTAAATACTGCACTTCATGTGAGCCTGTAGGAAGAATTGGGGTATAATTTCACTGTTCCTATTAGAAACTTTTCCTGGGGGTTTCTTTTGTTGGTTTTTTGGGGTTTTTTTGGGGGATTTTTGGTGGTTTTTTCTTTTTGGAGGCAGAGGAGAGGAAGGAAGTGAGTTTGAGTCTTGTAATCCATTCTCAGATCCAGAGAACAGTTAAGAAAAATGACTTTGTTAGAGACATCTGATCTCTTAACTTCCTTCTGCTCTGTTAGTTTTTCCCTTAGCAGTCTGGAGTGATGCAATAGCTTTTTTTTTTAAGAGTTTAGGGGATTAGCTTTAAGCCAAGAGCAATTTGGGTTCTGAAAGGCAACACCTCACACACCTGAGACCATCAAGGGCACTGTTCACAAGCTGTGGCATAAAAAGCCAATGTCAACTTTTGTTTTCATGTGTGTTGTGCTTTGCTTGACATTACAACGATATCACAAATCTGTTGATAGAGTTTAGGAACTGGATGACAAATCAGTCACTGTGTTGCTGCGGCAATAAGAGGCCACCATGGAAATTCTGGTGGGGAAAAGCTGCCTCTTAAATGACACAATTTTTCAAATGACTGTCAAAATGAATGTAGCCAGACAAAACAATTCCAGCAGTCACAGGAACTGAGATCAAAACAATACCAGTCACTGAGAACACTAACTGGTATCTCGGGTGAAATACTGCTTTTTCAGCCATTAGGTTATAGTTTCCAACTTGACAATTCCTCCCCCAGAAAGAAGATTGCCAGCTCTAGCAATTTGGATGGAGCTGTTTTGTCAGTGATTTTACTTCCTTGATGGGGTTCTACCTCCCACAGGACCAGGTTGCTCTAAGCCTTGAAAAGACACTGTAATTTGAAAATAAGGTTAATAGGCTGACCTCATCTACAGAGCCCAAAATGTCACAGGTGAGGTTTTTAGGTCAGACCTGAGTAGTTCTCAATGTTCTGCTGTTGTAGCTTGAGGTCAACAGTGCCGCAGTGGATTTTAACTGACATACTAGTGGGGAGTCAAAAGTGGCCTGGTGCTTTAAAATACTATTAATGTGTGTTGCCTTTTCATTTTATAGAATCCAAAGTTATAATGGGATGAGTTTTTAAGCACTTGCATTTGATACAAAAAAAATACAAAACATGGCCCAGCTTGCATACTGGAGGTTAAAAGTGCTCTGAAATATGACATTGTAAGAAAAGTTAAAATCAATGCTCAAATATCCTTATTTACAGTTTAGCTTCTCCTACCATCAGCATAATTATTTTTTTTTCCAGAGAAACTGAGGGAGAATCATTGTCCATCTTCAATACAACAAGTCCTTTGCTTTGCTCTCAGGTCTGCTACAGGCTTTGTGGGTGACCTCAAACCAGTCACCTGAAGGATGATTCAGAATAAATGACACTTAATGAGCTGTTACTTAGTGAGTTTTCTTCCCCCCCCATGTTCTGTTTTGAAGACATAATTATTAATTTCCTCATGAGTTTATCATCTGAGTGGTATCAGAATGTTTTCAGAAACAATGTGTTCATTTTCAAAAGCCACCTGGGTCACCAGGAAAAATGGCAATAAGGCACAAACTGAACTCAAAAATAGCCACACATCTTTTGTATATTCAATTTCAGAAGCTTACAGCTTCATTTTTCCAGTTCACCTGCTATTATGTAGCATTTATATGTTCAAAGCTCTGCTCCCATTGAAATTAAGTTGCTCCTGAGAGTTCTGTTTCCTTCTTCAGAGCAGTCACATCACCCAGCTTTGCAACCACCTGGGAAAGACAGATTTAAGTAATTTAATTACCTTTATCTGACAGATCTGTGGCAAAGGTAAATGCAGAATTTGGCTCTACAGGGCAGAATTTATCTGCATTAGGCAAACAACTGGTTTTTGAAGTTGGCAGCCCTCTGCCACATTTACTTTCCACTTTCCAAATCCCCCAGCATGTGAAGCATCCTGGTTCTGTCTTGGGTGAAGACTTGCTTAAAGCAGCATTTAAATAAAAACATGCAACACCATGAGCATGCCATCAAACACAAGAATGCTGCCCACTCTGCAGAGTATTTTGACATTCACAAACATCCAAGTGAAAGTGAAATCAAGATAAGGTTACAGAAAGGAGAACAGAACATCTCTTGACAATAATTTTAAATGAACTCCTGGCTGCCAGAGAACCTGAGTGGGGCTTTCAGAGCCTTGCTGTGCATCGTCCCACCTGGCAGGCTCTGGGAAAGCCAGAAGCTTGGAAGCTGGGCATTTCTGTGCTATTTGGCCTTAGATCCTCTACTTCTTTGCCCTGCTGATCAGAAGAATCAATGAGACACTAAATGAAATCCATTTTCCCATTTTCTTAGGAATAACTGCTGCCCTCATCTGCATAGGCACCTGTGCCAGAGGTCTGCAGGCTGCAAATAACTCTGTCCACAGAAATCTGGATCATCATTCCTGCCCTGCCCTCCCCTGCAAGCTCTTGCCTTCCCCTCATCTCTGTCCAAAAATGTGGATTTGGAATCCAGCAGTCCCCTGAGCTGGCTGCTGGGAGCTGAGTGCACGAGCTGGCAGGAAAACGTGCAGGTTTCTGCTTGGCAGATATAACTCCCATGGAACTGTGCCTGAGTCCTAACAGGGCTTTTTGGAAATCAAACCATCTTAGCTTTTTTTTTTTTAGACAAATGATTTGGCCAGTTCTTAATTCTGACAAAAAGCCATGCAAGCTATCCACCCTGTAATGCACAAGCAACATAGGGAGACTACAACTGTACTTACATACTTAGTTTCTGTATTCCATTCCTGCTGACCATTCACCTTTGCAACTGTAATTAATACCTTTTCAGCATGTTTTGCTTTGGCCTATGTTAGGTGTAATTTTATTTTTAAAATAGCTATATTTTTATTTTTTTGTAAAGTAAACTGAACCCCCTTTCCCCTGCCTCCTGCAAAGGCAGAACAGTAGTTACTGCCATCATCAGAAGTAACTGAGATTAGCCTTGCTAAGGATCCTGCACACATCCCTGCCAAGAACAGAATTATTCTTAGCAGCAGCAGTTTTGTGCTCTGTGTTCAGCCCAGCTATCGTGGTTTGCCAGAGGGGTTTGTACACGTTTGCCAAAGGCTGAGGGCTGTTGGAGATCCTAAAGAGAATATTCTGTAGAAGATGCAGATTTTCTGTTCATTCCTTCTCAGAATGGCCTGTCTGCAGTTTTCTCTGCCTCCTCCTTTCCCAAGTCCTGGCTCTTTTCCTCTGGGTTCCAAAATCAATCTGAAATCAGTCAGAGTGTTTATCATCTCAGCTCTCATTTCCACGCTGCCTTGTTCTCAAGACTCAAAACTACCCTTTCCCTGTGGATACTCCAACCTTTTTCCCAGTCTCCAGTTCCAGTCCACTCTACCATCCTTCAAGTTCAAGCACTGGAGTGACAAATCTGCTCTGATTTCTGAAATCTCACTAGACTGACTCAGTCACTGAAAGGCAGTGCTAGGATGTGCTCAGTGCTGCTTGGACTCTGTTTGTCACTGCAAAATATCCTCTCCACATATCATCATGTGGGTTTTTTTTTTTTTCTTTTTTACTTTATTGACTTGGTTTTGCTCAGACTGCAAAATCTGGGCACCATTGTGATGACTTTTTATAGGTATAGCCAGAACCTCTGAGGCTGGTGTAATCACCCAAACTTGAAATCCAGGCTGCTAAATCCATGGGGCAGGTGGGACTTCTCAGGTTCTCACAATTTTTTTGTAAGAAATAAACCTCTCTTTTTTTGGTTTTATGGTAGAATTGATATTTACCACGTCTCAGTTTTCCCACTCTCCCACCTTGTTCTTGGAAATGGCCATGGAATTGTAGCTGAAACCTTCCAGCTGAAATGCCCCAGCCTGAGGCAGACACCTGGCCTGGAAAACTGCTACCCAAACAAAACTCAAACTGCAAGCAAATGAAAATAGGCCTATCATGGGAAGTGTTTGCAAACAAAGAAGGGTTTCTATTACCCACCCTATCTCTAATTTTCATATTTCCATAGAAAAAAAATAACCATGAAAGTGGAAAGATGTGAAAATAATAATAGCAGCATCTCTTTTACGGCATTTTAGTAGATCTCAGAGCATTTTAAGAACAGGAGTGAGTTATTATCTCCATTTTTTTATTACACAATTTATAGTAATAGTTTTCCCAGCTACAGTAAAAGCCATCAGTAGTAAGTGGTGATTTTCTTGTCATCAGTCTCATGGGACACACTCTCATGTAAACAGCCTGCTGCTATTCACACTTCTCCAACAGGAATTAATTGAAAAAGAAGCCTCTGAGAGGGAAGGGTACAGCATCATTAAAATAAAAAGTGTGGTGTTCAAAAGGACTGTTTCTGATCTTGTGGAGCTTATGTATTTCATTGATTTAGAAAGGTCCTTGTACATCAAGTGAGTACCTCACCTGTTGTGAACCACAAAAAAGAATTGCACCAGCTTTGTTTCATGTTAGAATACAAACAAACCAAACAGGGGCTACTTGTAAATAGCTTCATGTTTGCAACTGTTTGAATGGATTCTCCTCATCTTTCCTGGGAAGTGTTTGGCTTTTTCTAATATCTGAAATACTGTTGGTGAATTTGCATTGCAGATCAGTTCAGAGAGGGCTGGTTTAGATAGTGAAAAATATGCAGGCACAAAAGGGAAAAAAACCAGCATCATTGGAAATCTTTGCAGGGTCCTTGTGGCCGTGGTGCATTCTGCCATCCATCAATCTGCTAATCTGTGCATGCTTCAGCCTGGAAGCATGGAGTATGGCAAGTGGGAGTTCAGCTTCCTTCACATATCTCAGATCTTATCTGTCCCACTGACTGACTTTGCCAATAGATTGAACCAGAAAAAAAAACCACTTCTATGACGTCCATCAGATATTTCTTTTATTATATCACTTTCTGCCTTTTTTCCACTCCCCCACACTGCGTGGTTTTGGATCCCTTCAAACCTGTCACAACTTCTTTGGGAAGGAATGCTCAGAACTCTCAAAGTGACTGAAGTTGTCACACCAGGGCTGTGTGGTCAGAGTGAATGAGAATGTGCCATGATGCAAAACATCCTGGAAAATACACTTAGGAATTCTTCTCAGGTCACATCATGGGCATGGGGAGTAGTTTTGGGGGGCAAGCAGTGGCAGAGCCTAATTTAAGGGATTGTGCACTCTAATAGGGATGTCTCAAGTGTGTCTAACCTGTAGAAATTCCTGAAATAAGACTGAAACAGGCTGATATTCTTAACAGGTCTATGTAAAATTTTTTTTGCCACTCAACTTGCAGCAGCTCAAGGTTAGATTTGCACTAAAATACAAGACTCACATTCTTTAAAGTGTTACAAGTGTCGTGTGGATGTGTCTTACTTTGCACCAGTACACTTCTAATATAACTCCTGTAATGACTTCACCTCTGAAAATGCAGAAAATGGTCACCAAAAATGTCTGTTTAAGTTGTTTCACCACTATTCCTGTACTCATGACGAGGAATGAGTATGCACAAATCTAAAACTTTTCACTTTAATCTAAAGTAAAACTCCCTGGATTTGTGCACAGTCTTATATCTTCTTTCAAACACAATTTATGTCTGTGTGTAGATGCATTTATTTGCGAATTATGCAAACAATGTGAAATAAGCCTTAATACTTCAATAATGCCTCAGTTAAGGAGTTCAGCCCATATATTACATATGAGTTTATGTAAAAGCTGGCCCTCTACTCTCTCTTACAGTGCAGATTTGTTTACTTAAGATTTGTAAGAAGGCATGTCCTTGCTCTATTCTTTTGTGTTTGTTTTGTCAATTATCTTTTGGCTCCAGTGATTTAGTTGGTCTTAACTTTTCACAGTGGTACCTGAGGACAAAGATCACTTTAGATCAGGGAGGGACTGAACAAGGGCAATATCTCCGGAACAGGTTCCAGAAGTGAGGCCTTTAATTAGGAAGCACTTTACCAATGAAGGTATCAGCTTGATACATGAAAATACTCCTGCAGCTGCTGTCTTATCTTCAAATCGAGGATTTCTGTCTTACAAAGAAACAGCAAATGCATCCCCTGGGGCAGGGAACTGAGCTCCCCACCATCCCAGCTGTGCAGGGTGTTTCAGGATGATAAGGGCTTGCACTTTTCCCCTCACAAAGGAGGCTGAGAGGAGATGGTTCCACAGATGGATGAGACATGACTTAAAAGCACTTTTGGTTTCTACACAACATTTTGAATGCTCTGTCCCTATGGAGAAGCTCCCACTACAACATCAGGGAGCCTGTGAGTGTTGGATGGCAGGAAAGGGGAGTGGGGACTGTGGTGGCTGTGAAAATTTAAAAAATTGCTAGACCACGGCTAGGGTTTGTGCAGAGACAAAATAATTTTGGCTTTTTCACTCCCAGTGCGTGAAATCTGGGGTCACACAGCTTCCCTAAGGGACTGCAGACCTTGGTGGCTGGGATTTTGCATCAGCCATAAATATTCATTGCCAAAAGTATTTTATATTGCAGACACAGCCCCTGCAACGGTGCTACTGCAAGAAAACCCATCAGGGAGCTGTTTATAATGATAAAGCAGGGGATGACTTTGGCTTTGCTGTGCAGAACACCACGTTCAGCAGGCTGCTGCAGGATGCTCTGTCTTAGTGAATCATCTCAGCATTTCCTCCCAGCAAAACTCCCATGGAACTGAGGGCAAGAAATTAAGGATGTTCCTCTGCTAATGGAGAGCAGCGTGGAAGCCCTCCTTGCCCTCCTTTCCAGCAGTCCCCCAGAGGTACAGAAGACCTTGCTAGGGCACAAAAACATAATTTAAATCTTCCTGTATTAGCACTAATGAGGCTGGCCCATGCTCCTCTTTTTAAATAGGCACTTAATTCAAGCTCTCATCAATAAAGCATTCCCAGGACACAGCACTTGGTGGCATGAAGCAGAGATTTTTTTACTCTTCTGCCCATTGTGGGTAGAGAAAGAAACATTCCTTCTGTGTGCACAAACACACAGACTATTCTGTCTCTAGTTAAGATGGATCAACTTATATATAAAACAGCATAGTTTCACCAAAAAAAAAAATCAAATGCAAGTTCTCAAATATGGTCAAACTAAAGCTACATATAGGGAAGGAAAATACATAAACACATCTTGAAGTATTTTAAACAGATTTTAAATACATCTGTCCTACTGTAAATTTTCTCTCTTAAAGTACTATATACCCCTCATTTTTTTAGTGCTGTTTGGCAATGGCACAGCTTTAGAGGGCAAAAAAACCTCCTTATATTGGTTAATCAAGCTTGATATTTTCTTCTATATGGATATATCTCAACTCTTTACTGGCAGATATTGATAGAGACAGAAAATGTTGTATTTCAGAAATAATTTGCTGGATATCATCATACATTTTTAATAAGTGATTTTTTTTGGTGGTCATTTTCTTCTTCAAATGAGCAGGAAGAAAGTTTATCTGCTATGATAGCTCACCAGAAACTTTCTTTATCTGGAAGAATGGTAGTGAATACCATAGCTGAAAATTCACTGGTGAATACCATAACTGAAAATGATTCATCAATACTTCGAAGTTTTTGCAAGACTATTTACTTTCTTCTAAGTACTGATTTTAAATTACACACTGGCTTTTAAAATAAGCTCCTTGTCGGGACTGCAAGCTGCTGCAGGTTGAGTATACATTATATTTTATGAATCAGAAATGTTGGTTTCCTCTGTATCTTAAAAACCTGAGTAGAAGGAAAATGTGCTGCCTAAAAATATTTCAGCCAATTTCTGAAATACTCTGCAGGCTGTGACTTATATTTTAAAGCTGGTAAATGCAGCCTTGCAAATCAATATTTTATGAAAAACATTTCAATGTCACCTAATGATCTTTCTCCCTGTTTTCTTTGTCAGGGAGATGGAGAGTGAAGATGCACATTATAATCCTTGGGCAATATTTTGTCTGACTTTTGATATCATTTTGTCTGTGGAAGATTGGCTCAAATTTGTTACACACTCAGCAGAAAATACAGAAGTAATTTTCCACCCTGTTGCGAATTTTAGCATATTTTTCAGTAATGATGTCTGAGACTAAGTGAAGGGTTTGGGCAGAAAATGCTCTGGGCACCACAGTAAGGGGAGGACTTGGCATTTAACAGGTATTTACACTCATCAAGGGCAAAATTTATGGCAAAACCTTTTGAAAGACACATTCAGTTAATTTCTCATTCCCATTCGTATTATGAACTGCTTGTCAATAAATGCTAAGAGAATTTTTTTTCTGCTGATGTACAAAGAATCTGAGATCTCTCCTGTGAATGAATTAGCTGAGCAAAGGCAGTTCCAAGAGGCTGCAGATATTTTGCTTCACTTTGTGACAGCAAAAGTCCCCAAGTGAACAAGCTGATACTTTCCAGTGCCCAAAGTTCAAATAAACACAGTAATTTATACCAAGTTTCTTTTTTCTCTATGCCTGATCTACCAGATTTTCAGAATGCCAAAGGACAGGTTTTAGCAATCAGAGAGATGGCAGCCAGGAAAGTCTGACAGCCTGCGAGAAAAATGGATGGCAGTGACACTTCTCCCAAACCCAGACAGTGAGACCCTCTTGGGAAAAGCCACTGAAGGCCTGAAAGGATGAATTGTGTTGACCTGTCCCTGATGTCACCTCTCTTTGGCAGCTGAGCATGGTCATAACTTCCCTTCATCAAGTGGCACCATGGCTGTGCTGGAAACTGTGGAGTTAATACACATTTCTGTCAACCCCTTGCACTGTGAGGTGAATGTGCACATTCATTTGAACACAGCTTTGAACAAGGCCTTAGTCCTTTGGGGGGCCTGTAATTATGGAATTATAGATCACAGAATGGACTGGGCTGGAAGGGACTTAAAGATCATCCAGTTCTGTCCCTGCCCACGGGCAGGGACACCTTCCACTGTCCCAGGCTGCTCCAAGCCCCAGTGTCCAACCTGGCCTTGGGCACCCCCAGGGATCCAGGGGCAGCCACAGCAAATCTGGCAATTCTATTCCAGACCCTGCCCACCCTGCCAGGGAGCAGTTCCTGCCCAAGATCTAATCTAACCCCACTCTCAGGAACCCATTCCCTGTGTCCTGTCCCTGCAGCCCTTGGGAATTGTCTCTCTCCAGCTTTCCTGGGGCTCCTTCAGACCCTGCAAGGCCACCCTGAGCTCAGGCCAAAGCTTCTCCTGTCCAGGCTGAACAATGCCAGCTGTGCCAGCCTTTCC
>JBBMKD010000001.1:112029764-112043825 GCA_037834095.1 Argya squamiceps
TGTCCAAGGCCAGGTTGGACATTGGGGCTTGGAGCAGCCTGGGACAGTGGAAGGTGTCCCTGCCCATGGCAGGGGGTTTGCAATCAGATGATCTTTCAGGTCCCTTCCAACACAAACCTTCCTATGAATCTCTGATGACCCCGAAGGCCCTGTGAAGGGATGGATTCTAACACCCAGCAGAGATGGCACACGAGATGGGCAAACACCTCTGTGTCACCTCAGGCAGAGTCTGGGTCTAAGAGAGCCTGAGGAGGACAAAGAAAGGTGGCTCAGCTCTCTCTGTGCTAAAGAGCAGGCTGAAGCACAGACAGACCCTCATCTGACCCACTTGGAGATAATCAGATAAAGAAGAAGGAGCACAAAGTGAAGCTAGCCTTACTAACTTGTGGCTGTCATAACCTTTGCTTCCTCACAGGAATTACTTCCCCTGACCTACCATCTACTTCAGAGCATTCGTTAACCTTCTTTAAATTAGAAATTATAATGTGGGCTTGGAAAAAATACAGGGGAAAAAAAAGGAGAGAGATGGTAATCCCACTGAGACATGAATCTCCAGCTGATAGAAGGAGACACTGACTCTGTCAGCCACGGGTCTGACCTGTGATGCCAAAACTGAAAAGATGCTCTCACCAGAGGGGTTAATTCAGACAACTCTTTTAAAATGCAAATTCCCTGCTTTTTGCTTTTCTTGATTTCAAGCACAGCAAAGCAGGGGCTGTAATTAGAGAATGGGTAGTCGACACTGTTCACCAGTTGTGCGTAAGCTTTAAACTAATAACTCAGCAATTAGAAGAAAAATGAGCAGTAATTACACACATTTTACTCACTGCTAGACAGATGGAACATTTTCTGCTCGTTATTGGCAAACTGTCACTGCGTTTATTTCATTTTTAGTGTTTACTGTTTGTTGTAGTTTGATTAGGAATAATTACAGGCTAGGAAAAAATACGAAAGAAATGAACAGCCTTTTCATTTTTACATCCTTAAAGTGATACAGCCACTTCTTCCCCCCATTTTCTCCAAGATGAACGTGCTCTCTGTTTAAAACTTCATTGAAATCAGGCTGCAACTTATGGGGCTTGGTGAGAAAAAGGAGTAAGGCAGTGCAGGAAAGATCATGCTCTCCAGAATGGCTGATAAAACACTGCTGGGGTCACAGGCAGCTTCCCTGCTGGGCACTGCTCCATATTGCCAAGCTATTGCATAAATTGGTTTATATTTATTGCAGCTACAAGGCTTTAAGTCAAAAGAGGCATCTGAGCCAGATCCCAGCCCACAGGCAGGAGCTGCAGGGAACCATCAGTGCCCTTACCCCAGGTAAGCAGGAAACACCAGAGGCTGAGGCAGGACCTTCATTTTTCCACCTTGCTGGGGCTTGCTTCCCCATCTCTTCCTACCTAAGTCTGTATTTCTGAGCCTTTATGTTGCAAAAATTGTGCCTTGCTCCCAATCTTTGGGGACAATTTGAGGGAAGAGAGTAGGTGGCTGTCACCTGTGGTCAGACTGAGCTGCAGAGCCAAAGTATCCAAAGGCATATCCAAAGTTTCCGAAGAAACCAGGCACTTGGAGAGATTTCTAAATACTGAAGCTTTGAAGGAGGCATAAAAACTTCCTGTTTTAATTCTATTTATGACAAGGTTTTTCTAAGCTCCTATTTGAAACACACAGAGAAAAACTCAACAAAATGTGCAGGTCAGAGCTCATTTCTTCCTCATTTCCAGCATCAATGAGATCCTTGCACAGCCCCTGCCTGCCCTGCACCACACTCCTGGATATCACTGATATTTTTTATAGATAGGATAGGGAAGAAAGCAAATGAATGTTCCTATCAATACATCCTTGTGATATTACAGACTAAAGAGACGTTGTGACAAGATGTGGGGGAGTGGGAGGTGGGTCAAGCCTGCTTTGCCTCAGGAATCCATTCAGTGATTGTGTAAGGCCCAAACAACCACTTGTGTGAAAATTTCCTCTGCTTTGCTTCAAGTATTTCCAGCACAATTTTATTCACCAACCTTCTAACCACCCCTGCCTTCTTTAACATTTAAGTTCTTTAAAAATAAAGGGTCAAAGCAACAAATCTGAGGGGAAAAAAAAGGATAATAATTTCCCTCCAAATATCATGAGATTTGAATGTTGGGGATGGGGTGCATCACTGATAATTGATTTAAATTCAGTTATGCACATAACCTAATACCACCTGAAAGAATAACAAGTCCCAGGAAAATCCAAACCAGTCCTGTTATGAAATCTGGCTGCAAACTTCACAGGAGGCAGCAGTGGATAATCTCCCATTTATGCAAAGAAGTTTCCTGGCTTTATGGTGGCATCTTTAGGGCAACAAAATTTTGGCATGACTCATAAGTCCTGTATTAGTCAGCTTGGAATAGACAACCTTATGACTGGGAAAGTTTTCCCACTGCCAGCCCTTTTCCCTGGCACAAAGCTGCCAGGCACTGTAGGCACCTCTCCTTTCACAATTCACAGCCAATGGTTTTCTCAGCAACACTAAATAAATGCTCTCTCTGATGCCACAACTAAACATGAATGAACTCTACAGCACAAGGCATCACATGAGGCAGATTTTTCAAGGCCTGAAACATACAGTAGCTCTAAAACAGGTATCCTTCAAAAAAATTGGCTTTGAATGCATATTATTTTTAAGACTTTTCTGAGTGCCCTTTAGTTATAGCTTTAAATTTTTCTGCAGAATAATGAGCAGTGGATGTTTCTTCTACACTGCCAGCTGGAAGAGCAAACAGAGGCTCTACAGACCCTAGAGGTAGAGATAATGGGGGGGGGGGAAACCACCGTCACTACAGGAGCAAGACAGAGGCTTTGATTGTTGCAGCAGTAGAAAGCAACAAAATAGTAATGGCAATGAAATGGAAAGCAGGAAAAATGACTGAAAGAGCAAAGACTGTGCAATAACAGAGGATTTCAAATGATGTAGCAAAATATTCACTGCAAGACACTGGTGTTTTGTTCATGAGGCAATTCCTAGTTATGAGGCTGTTGTGGAAATTTCTGAAAGAAAATAAGGAGTATCATCCATCATAGAATCATAGGAAGAAATTAAAAATGGAATGGCCTGGATTGGAAGGGAGCTTAAAGATCACCAGATTCCAAACCCCCTGCCACAGACAGGGACATCTCCCACTATCCCAGGTTGCTCAGAGTTTCACTGAACCTGGTCTTGAACACTTCCAGGGATGGGGCAGCCATAGCTTCTTCAGGCAACTCATGCCAGGGCCTCACTACCCTCATAAGGAAGAATTTTTTTATAATATCCCATCTAATCCCACTCTCTGGCAGTGGGAAGCCATTCCCTGTGTCCAGTCCCTCCAGCCCTTGGGAACTGTCTCTCTCCAGCTTTCCTGGGACTCCTTCAGGCCCTGCAAGGCCACCCTGAGCTCAGGCCAAAGCTTCTCCTGTCCAGGCTGAACAATGCCAGCTGTGCCAGCCTTTCCTCCCAGCAGAGCTGCTCCATCCCTCTGCTCATCCTGGAGCCTCCTCTGGGCTCTCTCCTTGAGCTCCACGTCCTCCCTGTGCTGGGCCCCAGGGCTGGGGCAGCTCTGCAGGTGGGCTCTCACCTGAGGGGGCACGGGGACACAAATCCCCTCCCTTGCCCTGCTGGCCATGCTTGAGCTTTCTTGCTCCTCATAGAAGACCCAACATGTGGATCAAAGGAAATGCCTGGAGCTGACACAGTGGTCACCAACACTTGTCCCTGCATCTCAGAGATAGGACACTGGCAGAGGAGGCAAAACGCTGCTAGAGAAGCATTTTGGGCACACACTGTAACCACTTGAGAGGTTTTTTTTTGCTTTGACTCTGGGGAAACCACAACCTTAGAATTTCTGAAGGGAAAAAGGACATAAGAAATACAATTAGATAAAGCCACCAACTCCATTTTCTTCTGGAGTTCAACATATCAGTCACTATAAATGTTCTGCTCTGGGTACCCTTCCATCTTTCCTGTTCAAATGTAGTACAGATTATGTGTAAGTGATCTCCCAGGCTATAGGAAAATGCACTTCTATATCCAAGGTACATAACCTCTAGGAACCTTCTCTTTTGATAAATTAGTGTTTGAGTACTGCTTGCAAAGTTGGTTGTGTAGCCCTTTCAGGAGTGATTGATAAAAACCTGTCTGAGATCAATGCCCTGGTTGTTTGAATGCTCCCCTGAGAAGGGCAGAAGATTTTGATTCCTTCATCTGGACAAATATTTGAGTCTCAATTTACCAATTTTTTAGGAAACATTCCAACCACAACCCAAAGAAAACATGGCATCTCCATTTTTTTTTTCTGTGTTTTTTTAATCTGTCTGTTTCATTAGTTTTTATTAAAAATACCTGAAAACAAAATTATTTTAAGTACAACTTTTTACTTTGGTAGAAAATATGGTAATTTATTTCAATTTTTTTTGTTCAGCCAGAGAATAATATGGGGAAAAAAAGAAAAGGAAAGAAAAAAAAAACTTTTCAGGCCAAATATGCTTAGCAGTAGTTAAATGCCAACTTGAACATTCATGCCTTGCACCATCCCTCTGATTGGAAATCAGTTTTACCTTAATTTGCTGTCCTACAAGTATTATGCATGTCTTTCCCTTCCTGCAGTCTTAATGAGAATTGTGACTTGAAACATTAAGCTCACACTCCCTTTCATCACATTTCAGAAGCAAAGCTGGAGCCTCTTCCAGGTCTATTCCATGATCTTTAAGCAAGGCCCTTGCACCAGACCTTGAAAGCTGCTGAGCCCTTCCTGGCAATGTCACTGTTGGCAGCCCTGGAGAGGCTCCAGCTGGCAGTGCTGTGATTTCTGGAAGAGCTGCTTGATCCTTTTGCAAGGGTCTGCCTGTGAGGTCAGGTGTCTCCAGAATCCAGGATTTCTGCAGCTTGTCACCTCTGCTTGTGTGCTGGGTGGCCAAGAAATGAGAAGGTGTTTTCAAAAATGTGATTTTTTTTTCCCTGCCAAGCAATGTTTTATGGCTGTCAGAGGTGTAGATTCTGCACATCCTGATGCCTTGTTTGGACTACCTAAAGACAGAGGCTAGACAAAATTAAGGGAATAAGAAGAGGTTATATTTATTGAATGGCCTTCAGGTACGTTTAGGGCAGACAAAGACCCCCCAGGGCCTACACTCAAAATGGATGTTGAGTCATGGATTTTCGTACTTCTATAAGTTTGGTCCATTTGCACATTGGGTGTTAATCTTCCCATTACAGCTTCAGATAATGAAGTCATTTACCCCAAGTTTGCTCCCCCCTCAACTGACTTTTGTCTACATTTTTCGGTGTCCTCAATTCCCAGGCCTAGAGAGGAATTGTTGTGTCTGACCAAAATGGGAAAGCAGTAGCCAACACTGTGTATGGAGTTGAGAGTTATACACTGAAGAATTGCAGGATTACAAATATATAGAAAATATAAAAGCTAAAATCCTAAGGCATCAGTCCCAGGTTGCACATTTGCCCTGTTACGTTATTTCCTTGAACAAGGCCGCGGCCCTCAACAGCTCCCTCTTTCCCTCTCTCCTTCCAGTCCCACCTTTCATCCAGCCTTTTGAGTTCCCACGCTTCTCCATCGGGCAGAGGGTCTTCATCCCCTGCGTGGTGGTCTCGGGGGACCTGCCCATCACCATCACCTGGCAGAAGGACGGCCGGCCCATCCCCGCCAGCCTGGGCGTCACCATCGACAACATCGACTTCACCAGCTCCCTGAGGATCTCCAACCTCTCCCTGATGCACAACGGGAATTACACCTGCATAGCCAGGAATGATGCGGCAGCCGTGGAGCACCAAAGCCAACTGATCGTGAGAGGTGAGGACATAGAATGTCTTGGTTTAGGGAAAATTTGGGAGAGAACCCTCAAATAGGGTCCTTCTGGGGGGCAAAGCCAAACAGCCCCTCCTCCCAACCGGTCCGGGAAGGAACTTCCTCGGGGAAAAGTGGAAAAAACTATTTATTTAACAAAGTGCCCACAAGCATAAAGAATGAATAATATGAAACAATAAAACCTTTTGTTGTTCTGAAGTGAGATGGTAAATTCAGAAAGTCCTTGCTGTAGGTAGCTCAGCTCGCTCAATCTCTTATCAGTCCCTCCCAAGGTCCAGGCCCCAGTGGGCCGCAGGTGTGAGCTCCATGTGCTCCTCTGGGTTTTTCAGTCCAGAACAGGTTTAAACAGTCCCAAGAAAAAGGAAAAAACAGTCCAGGGAACTTCTCTGCCCTAGCTGGCTAAAACTAACTAAAAGCACAGGAGATCCCTGTCCCACAGTCCATCCATGCTGCAGACAACACTGTCCAGGAGAAAGAATGCATAGGAGTTAGACAGTTTTTCTCAAAACAAACTCCATGCTGCTTCTTTCCCTGCTTCCCTCTCAGAACCAGTGTGAAAGGTACAGGACTCAATATACAGCACAAACAGAACAGACAACTGGGGATACAAGCATCATAAAGTCACCCTAGAACATGGAGTTACTTTGGAGGGTGCCAATTAAGCAGGATTCATCGGTGTTTTGTGGTGACGTCTGTTTGATGGGAAGTGTGAAAAAGAAGGGAGTGTGGTAATCCCTCTGTCTGTGACAGAGAGCACAGAGAGGCACAGTGATTTTCCTATCTGAAAGCCTTGTGATGTGATTTTCCTATCTGAAAGTCTTGTAACTAATGAAAAACCCTGGAGTGTATGGGGTGGGTGGGGAAGCTGCAGGAGTGACTTCCTGGAAAATTTTGTGATTGGGATCAAGCCTTTGAAATGGTATCAAATTATTCTCTGCTATTGTTTTAGTTTGATTATACCCATTTTTTATTTAGACCACTCTCTCCTACAACATTATTTCAGTAGAAGAGCAGAATGTTGGTGTTGACTTCATGGGGAAAGGACTCTCTGCTGTTATCTTGTTGTTTTCCTGGTTTGTGTTTATTATGCAATTAGCAGGATTCATGCACTACTTCACAACATTTTGCCTTGAAATAGATGTGAATATACATCCAGTAAGCAAATATTTTATGTGGAAAAAACCTTTATAGTCACATCTTAGCCAGTTATCATCTATTATTATCAGACATTATTCCTTGCGATGTATTTTCAAATCTACTGTGTGTAACTTCAACAAAAGCACATTGCTTCCTTTTTTTTCTAGGAGTTATTCAAAGTGTTTCAAATTTTTATTTTTAAAAACTCAGTCAGACCTTTCCCTCTCCTCCATCTCTATCTTGCTACCAAGCCATGGGCTTCTCAGAGAAAAAATAATCCTACAAGGAACCTCAGTAATTTCTGCCTGCTGCATATAGCTACATTTATATTCCCTCCTGTAAGTTTGCTAGGATAAACCTTAAAATCTTAGTGGGCTTTTGCAATCTTTCCCAGGGCTTTTCCCCACCCCAAATTCTGAAGAACATTTTTAAGTCAAATGTTCCCAGTGTCCTAATACTATCCTCAAGGAATTATTCCCTAGTTTTCCAGTGTGCTTACTTTTTTAATGCTAGTATTTCCAAAACTCAGTGGTAAACAGATCCATTACTTTCCCACTAGTTTTGACATAAATATTTCATTTTTTTTTTAAATTTCACTGATTTTAATCTTGCTTAAGATTATTCAGTACAGGTGTCTATTACTTTCCTAATTTATTTAGTAATTCTTGAATTAAGTAGTCTAATTAACTACACACATTTAATCATTCCTTTTTAAGCTTTACTGCTAGATTTTAACCCTATTCCTCACTCTAATAATGAGAGATATTCCTCATCTTCTCTTTTGCTGGAGAAGGGAATGTTGAAAACCTCTCATCACTATCTGTGTCTGCCCTCCTCAGAAATGCTGCACCTAAAACCAGCTGGGATTTTTCCTAGTTTTCAGCTGTAATTCAGCCCTGGAAGTGATGGGCATGAATCTGCAGCAACCCTGTGTGGGTTCCTACAGGCATTTCTCACACCCAGGATGGTTTTACCATCTGAGAACAGGTTCTCTGCCATCACTGTCTGTCCTGGCCAGCACTGAGACCCGCGAGTGCAGGGATTTCTGCTCTGTGCAGGGATTTCTGCTCTTTGTAGGGATTTCTGCCCTTTGTAGGGATTTCTGCCCTGCCCCCCACTGATGGGGACAAGCCCCGCCATGCCCTCATTTCTCCTGGCTTTGCCTGAACTTTACTTTCCCTGTCTCCAGCTGTCTGTGGGTAATTCCTTCCCTGACCTCTGTTCCCAGAACACATCTGCCTGTTGCTGCATTAATCAGTTTTCTCTTCTTGTCCAGCAGAGGAGTTTTGGGAGCCCTTCACCCATCCCTCACCCCAACACCTCCATTTCCACCTCTATTTCCCCCTTTTATGCTTTCTGCTCTAATTACACCTCCTGAGGAGGGCTCTGTCTTCATAAACCCATGGGCATGATAGAGAGGAGCTTTTCACTCTCTTGTACTCAAGGGCTTGGAGAGCAATTCTGGGTCCTGCAATTTTTAAGAGGTTTTGAAGGCTACATCATGTTCCCCCTTTGCTTATCTTTCTGCCCATGTAATGCTCTGCAGAGCATTCTTAAACCCTCTCCTCTCTCACTGTCACTTTAAATGATAATGTTTTAATCAGTTTTGGATGTGCATCTGAGATAACAGCTCTCACTCAGAGGAAGAGAGGAAAATACAGTATCATGTCTGACCTGAATTCTCTGCCAAAATCCTACCCTGACCTCTTTCCCTCCTACTGAACTGCTTCAGATGCCTCATCCCACAGAGGTCAGAACTCAAACAGCCACCAAAAAGTCACTGTGATCACTCCTCCCCTGCATCCAACCTGACCTGTACACATCTCAATTAAAACTTGCTGCCTGTTTACTCTCCAGGCCTTCTGATCCTTCCTCATCTTTTTGTTCATGGGTGCTGTATAACTGAAACATTATGTTTTTCTAAATAATCTAAGTGGCTTATCTCCAAATGCAGGGAGAAGGACTGGTGCTTTAACTCCTCTTGTTTCTAATCGCCATTATTTGAGGGTCTCTCAGCAATGTGCTTTAAACTTAGATGTTGGCCATCCTAAATGCTGGGAGATGTGTTCTGGGAAAATCTTATTTATGTGCACACTGTGCATTTTGATATGAGAGCAGACAGTGAATGGGAAAGGAAAATTAAGTGGAATATGACTGTTACCCACACAGCTCTATTTTCCTTATATTCATTTCAAAAGTAGACATTAAAACAGTGCAGGCCATCGTGTTTCCAAACTAAATGGGGATGCACATCATTTTGCAGTACATGGGTTGCATTAGAAGTAGAATCTAAAGATTAAAGACAAGGCATTCCTAAGGTGAATGAAGAAACACAAGCCAACTGCTCATTGCTTCATTTTAATTATTAATGAACACACAAACTTCTGCAGATTCCATACACAAACATAAATTCATCATGTTTACATCATCAGACACCTTTTCCTCAATATTTTCTGTCAGATCATATAGATCTGCTATTTTTTGTCATCATACATTCCTGTGAAGTTTTAGGTCTGTTAAATAGATTTCTTATATTCGTCCTACAAATATTATTTTTTCATATCTGAGCTGCACTGCCATTTTGCCAGGGGTGTTAAACGGCAAAAGGAAAATGAGCACTGGTTTCTTAAATTCAGTGGGCACTTCATGGCAAATCTTCACAGTTCAATTATTTTGTACTTTACAAAAGCAACCAAGTGGTGATAAGGAACCCTAAAAATACCTGGCCAGCGAGGCTGGATTCTCCCTGTGATAAATACCAGAGGAAGATGATGGCCAGCTTCCACAGCATCACACAGGAGATGGAAGGCAGCCACTGAGACAAGGGAGACAATAAAGCTTTGGAGCATCTGGGTAAGGTCATCTCAGGGCAATCTCAGCTCTCTCTGCCACAAGCTCCTTGATGAGAACCTAGAAATGAGACAGAGCCAAATGCTCTGGACATGGGGCCATCAGTGCTTCTCTCCACACATTATTAGCTAATTTTAGACTAATTGGAAGAGGGGAAAACATCCCCAGTGGAGCTGAATTCTGCAAATTCCATCTTAAAGAGGTGATTGATAAGAAACATTGGGTGTAATATCAGAGAATCTAAACAGGCAAAACCTTCTGCCAACACAAGAATTGTTCCAACTAGGATCTCACCTCAAACACAAGATACAAATTCACAGAAAAGCAGGCTTGATTAGTCCCAACATTTGTGGAATATCTTTTGAAAGCTCAGTAGGAAGTGGAGGTGAGTGGGAACAGGGCTTTCCTTCTCAAAATTGTAGGTTCTACCAAATCCTGGTCTGCAGATCTTCTGGAAATTCATTAAAAATTTGGCAGCAAGAAGGGCTCCTCGAAATCTCATAAATTATTATTATTGTTATTATTTATTTCTTGGCACACTCTTGGTTTTCTAGTCATGCTAATAAGAAAAAAGGAAAGGATAGGATCCTGTCATGAGAGCCATAGATAGAAATGAGGAAAATATCTTCTCTGTCAACTACTTAAATCATCACAAGGAATTAATCAAGACTTTACTCATTAAGGCTGTCGTCTAAGAGTGATTAAAAATCTATATACACTTTATCATGTGTTATTCATTTCTGTAGAGTCTCCTAAAATGAAGTACTTATGAAATAAAAAACAGTGAAAAGAATTCTAATGGGTAACCAAAGAGGAAAAAAAACCTGATAAATGTATTATGAGTTCAAAATTTTTCTGATACTAGCAGAAAAGGGAATTCAAAGATAGTACTGGGTGCATAAATCATGATTTTATATCTGCTGTTAGTGAACACATTGTAAGTTAAAATTGAGATAAGGTCTTTAGATAGCTAATAACCCCCCATAATGCACTTAGTGCATTAAATGTGTTTTCATTTTGCACTTGCCAGGTTGAATATAATTAGATAGTTAGGCACCCAATGAGGAGTCCCTGAATTTTGCAGATAGTAAGACAGTTTCCACCTTTTTTCTGATGTTTGCTGGTGGTGCTGAGGTGACGCAGCAGAAGCAGTTTGGGACAGAAAAGCAGGGAGGGAAGATTTAAGGCAAGAGCTGGTGCCAAAACTAATTTACGTTCTTTGCTGGTGTTTATGTTGTGGCTTTGAAGATGACTGTTAAAAGATTCACTTATTTAATGTATTCATTAGACAAGCCTGACCAGCACAAACCACTAGGCACGGTCTCATTTTGCAAAAGTACATCGTTTTTCTTGAACTGCAGAGCAAATGGTTTCACTAAACCAGCTAAATCGACCCCTTAGGTCCAATGACCAAATTTAATAACTGTTCATCTTTGCTAAAGTACAGTGTTTAATGATCTCATTCATTAATACATCAACGGTTGCTTTGGCTGATTAAATTTCCTCCATCATTTTGACAGTGTGATCTAAATGTGAAGTACAAATATTCCATGTAAAAATGAAACACTGCATTCCAGGCCAACATCATAGATTATTCCTTAACTCACTCCAGCAGCCCACCAGAGGAGCTCGTGTTAGGAGCCTTCAGAATTGCTCTCCAGAGTGATTCCCTGATCACTGTTGCTGGGAGCCAGAAGTGCTTGCATGGATTTGAAGGCCAGGCAGGAATTTGTGAGTTCAGCAGATGGTCCCTGGCATGTTCAGATGGGATTCTTGCATTTACACAGAGCAAACTTAAATCAGGGAGTGCATGTGGGACCACGGGGATCTCATGAGGTTTAACAAAGACAAGAGCTGGTGCTGCACCTGTGATATGTGACTGGGTGAGGCCAGCATGTTATGAGCCCCACAAAGGTATATCAAGCTCTGAGGGATGCCAACAACCTCTCAGAAATGGCTTAAGAAAACTTAGCAAGACGAAGAAAAATTAGCGAGAAAAATTAGGCTGATCGAAGGTGTTTTGAAAAAGCAAAGAGGTTTTAATTTAATCAAAAATAACAAACTATACAGAGAAAAAGAATAAAAGCTATGCACAGTGCAGGGAGGTCCTTTATACCTGCTAAGACACCCCAAAAATGCCCCAAGAATCTCAGTACTCTCTCTTAAGTATTCAATGATCCAGGAGGGGCTTTTGGCATGCTGCCCAGTGGAAAATAGCTACATTCCTTGAGGAACAACTCAAGGGTCCAACAGGTGCTTTTGTCCTGGTGCTGGGCCAGTTATGGTGAGAGAAGAATAGAAGTTTCTGGTTCTTCTTCTTCTTTTTTAAAAGTTCAAGGGTGAGACTCAAACTCTTTCCTCATATGGAAACATCTGTTAAAGTGTGGGGGTGCACTGCAACTCACCTGGGTCAGGGCAGGCCCCAGGATCAATCCAGGCTGGGGATGGAAAGTTGGAGCAGCCCTGGGAAAAGGACTTGGGGGTGCTGAACCCGGTTCTGATTGTTTCATCCTTTGTTTTCGCTCAGTGAGAGCCTGAGACTGCTAATCATAATATTGACTGAAAATACTTTTTTAAGGTATTTTAACTCATTTTAACCTTTATTTTTTAACCTTTTAACTCCTTTGAGTTCAGCCATTAAAGGGTTTGCATCTGTCAACTTATGTCAACTTACCCTAAACAATTCAACAGCTCATTTCTCATCACAGACCTGTGGGCTGCATCAAATGAGACCCTACCAGTAACTCACTGCTGAAGCAATTTTAAATACCCTCCTTCACAAGCTCAAGGAGCTGTGCTGCTCAGACAAGGAGGATGATAAAAGTAGAACTGTGCAGTCACATTCATGAGCAATTTCAGAGAGTTTTATTTCTAAAGGAGTAGAGGAGTCTCACACTTTTACAGCTAAAGAGAGAGGAGGAACTGATTGTTTAATTTTTTCTATTAACTCAAACGTATCAGAAAAATTACCTTGGTTAAATTCTTGCTAAGCATATTTTCTTTAAGGGCTAATGATCTCCTGAAAGATAATGAAAAAGTGAATATAGGTTTATCATCTAAATCTAAGGATCAAAATCTAGAACAAGTATTTAACAGCATTGTGTTCTGTACTATGGCAGCACATAGCACAGAACAAGTTATTAAATTGAAATAAAATTGAGAAGCCAACGAGCAAGGAGGAAGAAAAATGTAAAGGTCTGCTCTGTTTGCTTTTTCATCATTTATATAAGAAGAAAAATCCTGTGGCTTTACCAAAATAGCAATACAGAAACAATTGAAAGGTCATTGAACGAGTAATTTTATTTTGTTGTGGCATCTCTTCAGATTTCTATTGGCAGTCTTAAGACTAAGTGGCAAGGGTTTGTGTCTTCAAAACCAGAGCAGCAGTTGGCATTTTTATAACCAGTCCTAAAGGATGGCCAAAGCTTTACTGAACATAGAAACTGTGTGTGTACTGGGGTGTGGCCTGAGTTTTTTCAAGTTTTGTTTATGGATCCAAAGAAGGAAATTGTTTGATTTCTAATGATACACCTCATCCTGGAACTACAGAGCAAAATTTAATTTCTGCAGTTACCATTCTAGTACTGTTTTCTACTGAAAGTAATAATTATAATTGAGAATATCAAGAATGTCTGAGCAAAACCATAGATTTTATATATACCCAAAATACAGTGATATCAATATGATGAAAAGCTTTGTTCAGAGCTTGTCAGTGTTAAAGGCACAACACATCATGGATATCTCTGTGAGTACTTAAAAGATGTGGAAGAATGTGGCAGAATTTCCATAGAAAAGCCCAAAGAATATTCCCACTTTGCATCCATCCTTTTCTTTTCTATATGTGCCCAATGGAACTATACAAAAAGTGTGTTTTAGGAGATAAGTTTAATGAAAATAGTATTTATTTTTGAAGACTGGTTGCATTTATTCTATACTAAGCAGTCTTGCTTAACTTTTCCCAGAACTTTCTGCATATGCCTGCTCCTTTAATAAAACAAATTCCTGAAAATTTAGTATTTCTTGACAGTGCCATCCATAGCAAATGAAGAATATAAAAAAATGTTTTTCAAAGAGAAGGGAATTAAAACAAATTACAGAAAATTTCTATTGGAAGACAGGTTTTAAAAGACATTCTGCTCTTCACATTCTTCAGTGGTGGAGGACAGTAATTATCAGTCACTCCATTGCAACTTTTGTAATCAATCACCTGTAAGAATGGTGGGTTCGTGTTTTGCGT
>JBBMKD010000001.1:112043835-112058450 GCA_037834095.1 Argya squamiceps
TGCGTTGGTTTTTTATCCCTCTTTATGGATAAGCACCTTGTAATTGATTGTTCAGAAGCTGCAAACACAAATTTACTGACAGCTACCGAGGTGAAACAAGTTGATGCCACCGTGCCAAGTTGTACAAAATCAAATCTGTTTGTGCAACTAACTGTGCTTTTCACCTGCCTTGGAAAACACCTCATTGTGTGTTTGGGGATGAAATAAACACAGGACAGTGAGAAAGGAGCTACTGAAGCAAATGCCTTCTCTGAGCAGATAATTAGAACAGGATGGGTGATTGCCCAGAGCTGTTGCTGCTGGGATTTCATGTTCAGTGTTTACCTATTGTGAATTAATGTAACCTACAATAAATGTTTGTCAGTGTGGCAGTGTGGAAAGCCAAAGTGTTTGTCAGCAGTAAATATATTTTCTACTACAGAGGTATCTCTTGCCTCTATCACTGCTGGTTCCTTCTGTTTCTTGTAGCCATGTTCCAAACAGCTTTTCTGTAGTTAGGCAATAAACAGCTTTGCATTTTGGCCAGAGGACTCAGTGAGGAAAAGGTCCAGTTAGGGGGATTATTTGCCCTCCATGTAGGAGAAGGGAATACAGGTGACTTTGCCCCTGGTAAGTAACAGCTGTGTTAATTAGCCAACACAGCCTCACCCCTGAGGAGTCACACATAGCCAATAAAGGTAAGTGTGATAAAGGCGAGTGGGTTAGCTAGTGGGAGGAGGATCCTGACAAAGGAGGAATCTTGAAGAAGAGGATTGAGAGAGATTCATGAAGAAGAATCCTGGAGAGAGAGAATCACTGCTGTGAGGCCAGTCTGGGTCTGCAGGTAGAGCCTGTTGTTGGAAGCTGCAGTCAAGAGTCTAGCCAGGTAAAAGCTGCAGTCACAGTCTGCACACTGATATCTGCAGTTCCAGTTTAGCAGTCACAGTCTAGTTAGGGAAAAAGCAGGGAAAAGCCTGCAGTCAGAGTCTGCAAACTGATACCTGCAGTCAGAGTTTAGCAGGAAATGACCAGCAGTCAGAGGCTTTAAGGGAAACCCACAGCAGGAGCTTGCTGCAGCCAGGGTCATTGAATAGTTGGAGTCAGGATGGCTGAGGTGTAAAGAGGAATAAACCAGGATCCTTTTCATGCTGTGATAGACAAGAAGTCTGTGTCTCAGCTTATTTCTACCCTTTAACAAGAGGGCTGCTGCAGCACTCCTGAGGACTATTGTCCTTTTTTAAAAAGCAGCTTTATCTATGAATGTGGGAAGATAAAACTGGAGGGGAGTCTGGATTGAGAAGGCAAAGGGAGGAAGTCTTGAGGAGGGGTCTCTGAACCTGCATAGAGAATTTCCACAGACCTTCAACTCCGAGCTGTCCTGCCCACACCAACACTGGCAGCTCCTGTTTCTCCTTAAGGAAAACTTGGGATGCTCTGACACACTGAGAGATAATATTTGCATGAATTATGAGAGTGTTTATACTGGAAAAAAACTTGAGAGTCATGTATTAGAGCATTGGTGCTTCTGCTGTGTTTCTGCTGCACAGATTTTCTCGATGTATAATTAGTCTCATATTTGTGGACATTAATCACTATTTCAGGCCCCAGGGAAAATATTTACAGTGCAGAGGTCCCCCTCTGTGCTCCCTTGCATTTTCTTGTGCTACAATCTTCTGCCAGACTTATTTCTTAATTTCTGGCATTTCTGGAGAGGCAGCTCTTGGGGTGGATCAGAGCAAGGATGGATGGTTAGGTCATTTTTTAGTTTTCACCAACCTTCAGACAAATTCAGCACTGCCTGGACCTGGAGAATCTATGAAGCTTCAAATTTCACAGTGGGATGCGGAGAGCAAGGGACTATTAGGGTTTCTCCTGTGCTGCCTTAGAGCTCAGTGTGTTGCTGAACTGAAGTGAAAAAAAAATTATTTGAGAAGGAAAAAGTCTGTCACGTGTTCAGTCACTCTCTGTGGCCCTGGGAGAAATGACAAAATGGAAAACATGTAAAATAAAAACATAATTCATTTACTTCTTTTTTTCTTGGATATTTACACTTTCATGTTCTGAACCAAAGAGCAGGTAGTCAACAAAATTCTGTGACCTTAACTGACTTTAATACAACCATTAAACTTCTAATAGTCAAAATTTTTGTGGGCTTTTCCACAATCTTCATAACTTTCAGCCTCTTTTTCATGATTTTTTCAAATGTGTAGGTTTTACTGAGACTTTGACATTTAGAATCTGGATCTCATGTCAAATTTTTGGACCCAACATTGTCACAACCTGTTGTCCTCACTGTGTGCGTGTATTTGGAACCTAAACAGCTTTTCCTTCAGATAAGCAGCTCTTATTTTATTTATGTATAAATAAGTACATGTGGAAGACTAACTGCAGTGGTTTTATGCTACTTTGGGATAAGTTTAATAATATGTATACATTGATGCACTGAAATAAAACTTCTCCATATTAACTTAATGTAAGCAATTTGTGTCGAGCCTCTCTGGCTGGTTGGAAAGTCCCATCAGAAGTTATGGGTCAAATGCCCTCATTTTAATATGAAGTGATTTTATTTCTAGAAAAAGCATTATTTGTTAAGGTTATTTATACTAAATAACTTGGTTTTTTTCCTGAAGATTGTTAGTTCAGTGGTAAAAAGCAAACAGAAAAATTAAATTGTTCTAACACACCTTACAAACCTACCTTTGGTAGAAAGCATTTATTTTCTGTCCACAATAATATGATTTATCTATTACTCCAGTTTTAACCTTTCCCATAGAGAGGCTTATTTTGGTATCCTGTAAAGATGAGTGGTTTTGTCTTGCCTGGCAAGAAATACATTGGGGTTGTGCACAGAAAGTCCATTATCTGGTAAAAACAACCTTAGTGTGTTGCTAGATTGGCAAAAAACTGGTTTTAATTATTGTTTTTTGCTATGAAATGTTATAACTCTGTGTGTGATGGCTCTGCCATCTTGAGATACCCAATAAATTGCCAATAAATTGCCCAAATTCTGATGGCTCCCTTTTCTCCCTTCCCACAGTGCCCCCCAGGTTTGTGGTCCAGCCCAGCGACCAGGACGGGATCTATGGAAAAGCCGTCATTCTCAACTGCTCTGCTGAGGGTTATCCTGTTCCTACCATTGTCTGGAAGTACTCAAAAGGTAGGATTCCTGTGGTGCCCACTGGGGACAGGCTAATTCTGCCTTCATAACATTCCACTCACCTTTAAGTTGCTGTTTTGATCTTCAAGTTGCCAGGGAGCAGCAGGGTCCAATGAGAGACACATCAGTCGTGTTTTTTTCCTCATAAATCATCTCTCCAAGCACAAAGTGCTGGCCACTGTCCCACACAAGACTGAGCTGGATGGACTTTTGCTCTGCCCTGCAGATGTCCTGGCTCTGCCTGTGAGCCTGTGTCAGCTGTGGCCTCAAGCAGGCAAGGGATGAAAGGGATGGCTGGGAGAGAAGAGACACAGCTTTAATTGAAACAACCTCAGCACAAGGTTCACCAGCAGCATTTGGCTGATTTCTTCCCCCCACCTTCAAAATTCATGATAACGTGGCCAATCACATCTTTTCAGCAAAGAAGGAAGGTCAGGTAGCATTAACATAAGCAGTAATTCAGTATGAGCTTTACATAATGCTTTAACATTTTCTCCTCGTGTAACAGAACATTAAAAGTGGCCCCACTTGACCCTCAGTAACCACAGGAAATTGACTGCTTTTTAATTAAAATGTGCTGCCTGATAAATTGTGTCTTCAGGTCGGTTGTCTTCTTGTAGGTTTTAGCAAAAAAACCCATTGTGCAAACTCTGTACACAATCTAAATGAGTTAACTCTTTTAAAAAATGAAGTGCTGTTGGGAAGAAATCTTTATGTAATCTTCATGTCATTTTTGGTTTTCTTAGGATCTAAGTCCAAATTGTATTTGAAGAAAAAAGGGTGAGAGAAAAGTTCATGTTAAAGACTATTTGTGCTCTTATTGATAAATCATGGTTTGATTTATCACCCTTCTGCAAGAAGGGTGCAGAGTTCCAAATTGCATTAATCTCACTGGTATGTGGGATTTTTATTCTGAATATAGGGCACAAAGAGGTAATTCTGGTTTCTTCTGTTTGTGTGCTGGAGGAGGGTGTTAAGCCAAGCTAGATGAGTTGCAATTAACTGTGAGGAGATAAATAACCCATCTTGGAATGATAGAATAGTTTCATAAGGCCCCTTTCAGACTCATCCATGCAGATGTATGGGATAAGATTCTCTCCTGCTCAGGAAGGACTCTGGCTGCAATAGCAGTAAAAATCTGTGGGAAGATTAAGAACACTTTGCAAACTGCTGCACAATTTTTTTCCCAGTTTTTCCAGTAGCTGTCCTCAGCCCTTTCCTTTCTGTGAACACTAAATTGTTCCCACAATTGTTCATGTGAAGAAACACAGGAAGTGAGTGGGCAATCGGTGGCAGGCACCTACAGTTGGTAAAGCATAAATTTGCATTCCAAATAAATGACAGGAAAAATGGCCTGTTAAAGAAAAAAAAAGTGACAAAAGGAAAAGTGGACGTGCATATATAATAGGTGGAAAATCATCAATGGCAACAAAATTTTTTATGAAAACATTATCATTTTAACATTTTTAAGTTCATAGTATTGGTCACTAGGCCTTCAGTGTAGCTATAAGTTCCAAAAGCAAACTCTTCTAGGACTCGAAGTATTTTTTATTTGCTTGTCTGATCATTTTTAATATTCTAGATGTTGTATTCATAGGTTGTTCTAGCTCACTATGTTGCACTAAATAATTCCCCATAATATTTATTCACCATATTTCCCTCTGGGTTGATTCAGCCAACTGTTTATAGTGATTAATGCTGACAGATATTAACTTTGTGTACAGAAAGTGGTGTAAGAGAATTCCGTTGAAAAAGAGCATCTTTTAACTTCCCTGAAAAATCCCATGTCCTGCTGCCAAAGTAGGTTGTAAACCCCTTTGCTATAAGAAATATGTTTTAATATGCATTCAGGGAGTTTCTAATGTTGGTGGAACCTGAACTTGTGGTGACTGTACAGCAGGATCCTGTTTCCTATTCCCTAAGTCACCCAGTATCTTACTCCAGGGAAAAGTAGGTTCTTTCTTAAAACCAGACTTGATACAAAAATCTTTGGCTTCCTGTTTTTATGCACCTTCCATTTTTACAGTGCTGCCAAAAATGTCTGATCAGTAGTCTGAGCTTTTTGTTGGTTTTTTTGTTTCTTTTCAGATTTTTTGTGGATTTTTTTTTGAGGTTTTTTTTAATAGTCTCACTAAATCCTGGCTGCAAACATGGCAGAACTGAGATTTTTTTGTCATCAGTCAATCAGCTGTAGCAGGAAACAAGAGGAACAGTCACTGATGTGGTTTTCCATGTTATCCAGGGTTTCATAAACAAGGTCCTAGAGGTCCCCTGAGTGTGCCATGTTTACTACAACAGACATCCCTCTCAGTCATAAGAAATTCATTTGCTGTTTGCATTAGGGATGCATACTGCCATGACTGTTCAGCTGTAATTGTCAATAATTCATCAGCCTCTAAATGTACAACAAATGTGCCTTTTCACCCATGAAAGGGCTGAAAATCTTCATTTCCTCTCTCCCCCTTACTGGTTCCTTTTGCTTTGTGCTCCTTCTGCCCCTTTAATATGGGCAAATTATTGCTGCTGCTGCATTCCAAAAGCCTTCCTTCTTTTCATGTAATGAATCCAGTTTGGATAAAGAACCATTCTGTTTTTTCTGATGATGTCAAAAGCCAGTTCAGCTGCACCAAGCCTCTAAGAACAGGAAGGTATATCTTGTGCCTTATTAAAAATAAAAACGTGAGAGGCTTTGACACTGTTGTACACTACAATGACACAAAGACTCTGACTTCAGAAGGCCGAAAATGACTCCTTTATTCTTTATTATTCTTTATTCTTGGGATGTGTCTCCTTTTTTCTCCTATTCTACACAGACCAATTTGATTGGTGACAAGAAGACAAACCTCTTCAATCACATTGGTCAGACCAAGAGGGACATCAAGAAGTCCCTCCTAGGGAAAAAAATGTAAACAATTTGCCGTTACAAAAACATGTCTCTTGTTTACGGAAAATTCCCTGGGAAAGGAATTTCAGAAACCAAAACATGTCAGGCACAAATCAGGGCTACAAGGCTTTTTAACCTTTTTAACCTTTTTTTCCACGGGTTTCTGGCTGCAGGTGCCGGGGTTCCCCAGTTCCAGCCGATCGCGCTGAACGGTCGGATCCAGCTGCTCACAAATGGCTCCTTGCTGATCAAACATGTGCTGGAAGAAGACAGTGGATACTACCTCTGCAAGGTCAGCAATGATGTGGGAGCAGACGTCAGCAAGTCCATGTACCTCACTGTTAAAAGTAAGAACTGAAACGCTTCTCTGTGATCCAGATGTTGCCATTGAGTGAAAAAAAAAAAAAAAAAAGCTTTACTGCATCCTTAGTTTGGAGGGAAGGGGATTGGGAAGGGGAGAGGTTGGATTTGTTGGGTTTTTGATTTAATTTTGGCTTTCAGCTGCGTGTGGTAGCACCTGGAAGTTAGGATGGTTAAAAAAAACCCTTTGTTTTGTAGAGGAAGAAAAGCAAATTTGTACCAGATCTGAAAGCTATCCCTGAGTCATGAAGGAAAAATAAGAAAGTTGGTCAGGAGTAAAAAAAAAACAAAGGAGGAATACCCAAAGCAATTTTCATAAATCTCAGAAGCTGAAGGACATGTGGATTAAAAAAATACTTAATTAATTCTCAATATATCATAGATGGAAACTATAGGAACAATTGCTACAGATAGATACCACAAGATATTACAACATACTCGAAGATTTTATAGATACAGCCACAGTAGTTGTTTTGACTTAGCCAGATAACTTTCAGAAAATCCATCTAATTGCACATGCTCGACCTACCTGTACTTTGCAGGCACAAGAGAAAAAAGCAGTCCAGTTTTCAAGTGTGTGTTGGCTATAATTCCTTGAAACATGAACACAGTTTAGAAAATAGAGGAAATATCATGGAAAAAAAAAGGTGTGGATATAATATAGTTTCTCTCACTAGAGGTAAAAACCAGACTATTGACACATCAGCATGCCAAGTGTTCCTGCATGACCTGTCAGACCAGTATTGAAGGATGTTATGACACTATGTACTTTCATGTTTGTAGGGTTTTTGAAGATTTACAGAATGCTTTGAAGTTCTAGGATGCCAATTAACTTGAAAAAGTTTTGCCCTTGAAAGTAAAAAGATTTTTTTTTTCCAGAAAGGAAGAAAAACGCAATTTATTCTCTATTGGAGAGTGCACTTTAGACCATTAATGTTTAGGTTGAGGGGTGTTTGTTGTTGAGAATTAATAACTAAGTTACTTTAAGAGTGTCCAAAATTTTGCAAGCCCCATTATCTCAGATGTCCCCTCCACTGTAATTCTCCATAGTGACTTCATTCTCTAAAAAACAACATGATGACCCCTCCAGCAAATATATTAATTGGACATTTTTTCTGTGGGCTGGTAGAAGTTCTGTCTTCTGTGGTTTGCAGAACTGGCCATTTTTGGGCCCATCTTCAGTAGCAGGAGCAAGGCACTGCTGTAATATTCTACCTAGAGCCAGCTTCCCTCTGCTTGGCAGCAGTGCACACTGCCTGTCTGATCAGTGCATGCAGTTTCATGTGTGATAAAAGAGCATCCCTTATCAAATAAGAGCAGGAGCTTCCCTGGGGACCCAGCTGCTGTTTGAATCTAATGAAAACCCCTCTGGCTCTGAGACAGCAGGGAGCAGCCTGTGCCCCTCACACACCCACACTGACACCAGTCCAGCTCCAGCAAGGCAGCTGGAGAGAGCACTGGGAGGGTGTTGGTGTGTGCATGGAAGGGGCAGAGATTTAGCTCCTGTCTTGGTTTGGAACGACAGGTGTCTGCCAGGGAAAAGCCAGAGCTTCCCTTGGAATGGAGAATGTAAACCCCCCTCCCTCTGGATTATTATAATTTTGAGATTAAGGGGCTCTCAGGCAAAGATATGGGAATAGGAATAACAGTTCTTTACTAGGAATATTAAAAAATAAAAATGTAGTAGTACAAAAAAAGTCAAACAAACAAAAAAACCACTGACAGGGTCAGAATACAACCTGACACCTGTTGGTCAGGGTGTTGGTGTCATCCAGTCAAGTCCTTCTGCAGTGACAGATGTGGTTCTGTTGGAGCAGAGATGATCCTGTAGAAAGGTGGAGTTTTCTCTGAAGGTCCAGTGGTGGTGAGATGGGTCTGGTTTTCCCCTGGGAATCCAGTGCAAACAGGCTGTGCTGGTGTTCTGAATCTCAGGTTTTATCCAGGTAGGAATGCTGGGCTCCTCCCCCTGGGATGATGGAATTGTCTCAGCCCTGCAGTGAGCCTGGATGGCCCAGGGACAGCAGATATCCCCTGGAGGGAGGATGGGTCCTGGAAGGGATAAAGAGCACTGCCCCACCTGGTTTTAACCAGCTGGCTCATTAGCAGAAGACACACATCCTCTACCCCTCGGAGTTATGAGGGATGGGTTAAAGAAAAAACACCTCCCCAATGACAGATGGTGATAGAAAACATACTTTTGGTTACATTTTGCATTGCAACCCAAGACAGCTTCCATCAAACACTCCTTAAGGACAAGATGCTCTGGGGAAATAGGCTGCAGTTATGGCTGGATCCCCTGTTCTGGTGGTGTGGTTGTGGTTCATAGTATTCACAGCTGGTCAGGTGGACTGACTCCAAAGTGAGGGCCTGGATTTGCCTTTAATCTCTCTTGTCATCCACTGTTTCCTTTTCCTGTGTGGTTATTTGGGATCCTTTATTCTCCCCACAAGCCTGTTCCTGGACCCTGGTCCTCAAGTTTAGTCCTCCTCTAGATAAAAACCTTGGTCTTCCTCCACAAAACTCATGGTATTCTGGATTAGTTGATCCTTCTCCACAAGGTCACCCTAAATGCCTTCTTTAGGCAGAGGTAGAGGGTGAGACCTGGCCCATGCAGTTGTTTCTGGGTGACAGAGTTGGTAAGAAACAGCTTCCAAAACATTGTCAAGGATTAGCACTGAGGCATATTTTTGTGGTTTCCTTGTGACAAATTGCCTTCCCACCTTTCTTCAGTCTATTATGTGGGTTATCCATAAGCATTAGCTCGAATCTGATAGAAAAAGTAGAGTGGCTTAGATGGGTTTGGTCGCTGATCATGAAATTAGACTGGTCCTCAGAAAGAAAAACATGGCAGCAGTCCCTTTACACCTATTTCCTTCACTTCTTGTTCTGTGCCACAGATTCCTGGTGCATGCAGGTACTCACCACTGTTAGCATCACTGAACTTGGAAATAAACCCCCTCATGCACAGGAGATTCTTCTCCATGTTCGATAAAAGTTTTTACCTTCTCTGTCAGTAACACTGCTGGATAAAGTTTTACCTTTCATAGATCTCATTAAAAAATCTCTTAAATGAGCTGATGCTTTACTCCTCCAGAATTTCCATTGTCATCTGTATCTAAACAAAAAAGATGTTGGCCTTTGTTGTTAAAAGAGAGTAGGAAAATTTTGGTTCAGTAGTTCAGGAGTGGGCAGGATGAGAATTGATTTAATCTATTTCCATGACTTGCTACCTCTAAAATGGAAGGATTTTTTCTTAGTGAAAACCCATGTTAGGCTATAAAACAGCTTGACTTGCTTAACAAACTCTTAGTGCTAAGGAGGAAGTTGTAAAAATTCCAAATATACATTTATTTAGTGCCTCAGTGTTTGTTGAGTCACATCTTCAGAGGAAATGATCCAAATTCTTGGTTGCATGAGAAGGGAGTGCAAAGAAAGAGGAAAAGAAAAAAGAAACAAACAAACAAAAAAAAAGTGAGGCAAAGAAAGAGGCTACAGGAACACCATCAGAAATGTTAAAAGAGCAAGCTACCAGCATCAATGCTGAATCAGGAACCAGAGGGCAGAAATTTTTCATTTAGCAGCTATTAGCCTTCTCCCTTTCTTTTCAAGGAATAGACATAAAAATCATGACCAGTGAATTTTTCTCTTCTTGTGATTCAAGGATAAGTAGCTCCCAAATTCTGTATTCACTAAGACACACAATATTAGAAAGTTATGAGAGATCTGGAACGAGGAATCTAGTGCTGTCTTGAGAAATGACTCCTGGTGCTTGGGATGAGAAGACTTGTGAAGAATTTCTATAAAGGATAATGAGCCTTTAACATGAAGGGAAGAACTAAAATTACTTAAAGGTTGCCTTGGAGTCACAGGGGAAGAGATGAGTGCTGAAAACGGACTGCCTGCCTGCCTTCATCTGAATAAATGTCACACTTCCTAATTCCTCTTTAGGGGCTATATATAATGTGAAAAAATGGTATCCTTAAAAAATTACCTCCTGAAAAGAAAGCTTCCATTAAAACATGCATGTTCCTCTGTAAATAATCTCTTGGAGACAACCACGTTAGCCCTACCCCTTCTTAAATCTATCACTTCTTTTTGTGACAGTGTGGAGCCTTACAAGTTTTAATCTGATCATCAAAACATTTCCAACAAATCCTGTCTGCCAAGAAAACAGAACTGCTTCATTCACTTTCCCCTCAAATATGCTTCTTAGCTATTGGCATTATATGTGTTTAATACATAAACCTAAAGCTGTCAGTCAGATCCACAGCTCCTTCCAGCAGGAACATGCTAATCCCAGCTAATTCTTTTGATGCCAAGTTTCACCACTCAGACTTTAAAAAAAAAAAAAAAACAACCACCAACTTCAAAAATTGTTGCCTATGACAAGAGCTGATGGAACAAGGAGAGGCTGGTGGGGAAAGGGAGTCTGGTAAAACTGGTAAAATGTGGAGCCTGTTCCTGCACCACATGGTGTTTCTGCTGCTCCTGCCTCTCTTACAGTGCTGCTTACCTGATGCCTTGAGAAGGCTGACCTGAAACAGAGAGTGGACAGAGCTGGAGAATAAAGTAGGTATTTATTAAAAGGCCTTTAAAGATACAACGTGGGCAGGACAGGAGTCTGGCCAGGGGCTACACGCAAGGTAGACTAAGAATGGTCACAAAAATAGCTGACTGGTCATGAGGTCTTGCACTTTTATAAGTTTTGGCCCGTTTTCATATTGGGGTTTAATTGTCCAGTTACAGCTTCAGGCTGTGAAGTCCCATCCTTCTTGTTCCTCCAGCCCACCGTTGTTTGTGCTTTTGGGCCTGAAAATTGTCCTTGGTCTTCAGCAGGAAAAGGATTTGTTTTGACTCCCTGCTCTGTGAAGAGAGCTTACCAGCACTTAATATGAGGTTCAGAACTACACCCTTAGGCAGCACAGAATCTGAAAAATATGAAACCTAAAATTTAAGGTGTCATACCCATGTTGACCATGACCTCTTCCAGGCCAGATTTGTCTCTCACCGTCTTCAGACAACTCATGGGGCAAAGAGACCTCAATCACACATGCTAACTGCAAAAGAAATAAAATATAACATGGATTACAAACACAAACCCAGAAGATGCTTATGGATGGAGACTGAACGGCGTGGAGCTCTGTTCTCCACTGCAAGATAACAGTTGTGCCACCATATGGCTGAAGCACTGCAACATTTGTTTATTGAGATGGATGGAAAGCTCTGCCTGTGAAGCTTTATCCAGGCAGGATAAAGGGACAATTTCCATGTGACCAGGCAAATGAGTGCGACACCAGCAGCAAACCAGCAAGCTGTGATGGAGAACTCACTGTGCTCTGCTCACCAGGGTGCCTCTAAATGTTCATTTTAGTCTTTGGGGAAAAAAATTCCTTGCTGAGAGTACAGGAATGTTGAGATCTGCTCGACTGCTACTTTTGTTTGTGTATAAAAAACCAATTTCTCATTAAAATGCATGTATCCCACAAGGTGTCAGTAAGGGTGGCATTGCCTGTTCTACATTTGCAAAGATAGATTATCCATGATATGTGGTAAAGGAAGCTTTAAATCACTATTTCTAATACCTCAAAAAAAACACTTATGAGAAGGACAACAATAATGCTATGTCGAGTTCACCTGAGCCCAGTTATTTTGATATTTCTTAATCTTTCTTTGCTCCATTTTCCTCATAGTCCCATGGTCTGCAAATACTATTTTCTGTGGAAAAACAAAACAAGACAAAAGCTCCCTTCTCTTTTTGTGTGCCCTGATTTACTGTTTTCTTCTTCTGATATTCTGCCATCTTCTCTTCTTTTAAAAGGCTTTTTCATTTATTTGATTCTTCATCCTTATTTTGCAGTTATCTCAAGTAGGATAAAATTTTGTGAAACGGACAAATAAAAATCTTTACCTAGATGACTTGCATGTGTCCTGAGAATGAAAGAGTGGGGCAAAGGCAAAGAAAACAAAACCTAATTTCCTTGAATGGCAGCTACTCTCATTTCCCAATCAGTACTTCCTGCTGAGCTGGTGGGTTGCTCTTGCCCTCATGACAGGCAGCTCTCTCCCTCTTCTACCACCAATTTATTGTCAATCAAAGGTAAAAACTGTGTTAAATATGAGGTGGCAAATAAACTGTCCAACTCCAAGTCAGTGGTGAGGAACTTAATGCCCTTTATGTTTTAGTTTTGTGTCCTTGCCCATAACAGGGCGGTTGGAACTTGATGATCTTTAAGGTCCATTCCAACCCAAACTGTTCCATGATTCTATGACCCTAATTGTTTATTTCCATGGAATGTTTATTTTCATGGAATGCACAGCCTAAAAGACGCAGTGAGTGAATCTTGGAACCACAACAGATCTCCCTGGATGCGAGTGCTCCCTCTTGTTAACAAAACAGCCCATTCTTTTCCTAATGAGGTCCTCCCACAACGAGAAGGGAGCAGGGCTCTAAATGCTGTTTTCTGCCTCTTCAAACTGCTGGCACAGCTTTGATTTAGGGACTTGCACTTTAATCACCCATCATGTGTCATTACCCCGACAGGCGGCAGCAGCCGCCAGACACGAGCGCCGATAAATTGCGCCGAGAATCGCTGGAGCGATCCTTTGTTGATTTTCCTTTACAGCTATTCCATGGCAGATCAGCTGTCATAACAACACAGCGCCTCTGGCAACAGAGGGAAATTAAACATGAAGTATGTTCAAGGTAGCTGGTAGGAGGCTGGAATATCCCTTTTCTTCCGCGCCTTCAAAATGCTCCCCGCTCCTTTGGGTAACGCCAAGCCTGTGGCAATTCTCTTGTAAGATAATTGCCAGATGTGCTGCAGCACAAATACTCAAGTGGGTTTGTATGCAAATCTTTGCAATGCTCTCATTTAAGGAGAAGAAGAGAGGTAAGAACCTTTCTCCCTCCTTCGTCTTCTTTTCTCTTTTTTTAATAAACATTTTTTGAGCAAGAATATAGCAGCTCTTTTTCTTTTCTTCAAGGCTGGTTGCACAGCAATGTTTCCAGCAGAAAGGTGAAGCGGATTTTTCTCCCACAAAGTGCACAAAGCCTCTGCTGTATAAACAGTATCATATTTATTGCCTTTTTTTTTTTTTTTCAAAATAGCTGTCTCTCTCAGCTTTTTGATGCCCAAATGGCAACATTCAAAAGGGAGCATGAGTGAGGTTTTCTTTCAAAGAAGTTTTCATAGCGGATACAAAATATTGAGGCTTTCTAGAAAAATAATCTGTTTAAGAAAATTGTGACAATTTAGTCTTTCAAATGCCTTCACATCTTCATGGTTTTTAGAAAGCCTCATAACGGATGGGATTCAGAAGCTGCTGTTTTATTTTCTCCCTTTCTTGAACAGATTAATACTATAAAAACCACAGCTATTTCAGCATGTTCTCCTTCCTCAACATTAACATTTCTTGTGTCCTGTTAAATTATCACTTTATTCAGAGGTGTTATGTGACTCTCAGATTGCAATGAGATCTGTGTCGAGGTTTGGACTTTGGTCAGAAAACTCTGTGCCACAGAGATCATTTCAGATCAAAGGGCTGCAGCTCCTCTGTCTCTGAACACTGCTGAAACAAGACTTGAATATAATATCTGATCTGCTCCTTCAGCTGAGATAGTGTGGCAGGGATTGATACCAACTAGACAGATAATCCATCCACAATACCCATCATTGAGAAAGTACAAATGTCAGTATATTGTATTTGGCACAATTCTTCAAATGCTACTGTGCTCGAATGCAATAAATGGTAATTCCAAAATGTTCTTAGCTGGGAGGAAATATTCTGGATATTATTCTTACTGGCAGTTTAGAATCACAGAATCACAGAATATCTTGAGCTGGAAGGGTTGATCATCCAGTCCACCCCCTGGCCCTGCACAGGACATTCCAAGAGTCACACCATGTGCCTGAGAGTGTTGTCCAAATGCTTCTTGAGCTCTGTCAGGTTTGGGGCCATGACCACTGCCCTGGGGAGCCTGTTCAGTGCCCCAGCACCCTCTGGGGATAGAACCTTTCCCTGATCTCCAGCCTGACCCTGCCCTGGCTCAGCTTCAGGCCTTTTCCTCAAGTCTTGTCACTGTTCACAGTTCTTCTGCCCAGGGAATAAGTTGTGCCTCCTGTGCAGGGGAATTGCTGGGCTCAGTCCCTGCCCTTGGCTCTGGGGCCATTGCTGGGCCTGGAGCATAGCCTGGGCCTGCTCTGCCCTCCCTGCACACAGGGACAGGCAGGGACA
>JBBMKD010000001.1:112068976-112098604 GCA_037834095.1 Argya squamiceps
AGGAGAAGCTTTGGCCTGAGCTCAGGGTGGCCTTGCAGGGCCTGGAGGAGCCCCAGGAAAGCTGGAGAGAGACAATTGTCAAGGGCTGGAAGGACAGGACACAGGGAATGGCTTCCCAGTGCCAGAGGGCAGAGTTAGATAAATCTTAGGTAGAAATTCTTCCCTGTGGTAATGATGGAACACTGGAATAGAATTCCCAGAGATTTTGTGGCTGCCCCTGGATCCCTGGCAGTGTCCAAGGCCAGGTTGGACACTGGGGCTTGGAGCCTCCTGGGATAGTGGAAGGTGTCTTTGCCCAAGGCAGGGGGTAGGAATGAGATGATCTTTCAGGTCCCTTCCAACCCAAACCATTCTATAATTGAATGATAATTTCTAAAGCTGTGTGCTCCTGATGCTGATGTTCCTTTATATGGAAGGCACATACGAGCCAGTCAGCCTCCCTGCAGGAAGCCCAAGAGAGCTGACATGCAAATATTTTAGAAGATTTAAAGGTTAAGGTCTCTAACATGTTAGTTTACATGTTTGGACTTTGTGGTTCTAAGTGATCCCACAGGAGAAGGAGAAAACCATCTTAGAGGCTGCTTTGGAATTACATCTTTCCTTACAAGTAATAATGACATGGGAATTCTTGACAGATGACATGGTTTTACACTTCCCTGAGAAGATTCAGTAAGATTAAGGATAAGGATACATATCCCTCTCATTTTTTCACCTGGAGTTCCAAACCTTCCTACACAACTCATTATTCAGGTTTACAGTGTTGCAGTTACCAGCTCGCTCAGCCCTGGTACACACAATAAATTACCAGTGACCCTTTTTTCACCTCTTTGCCTCAAATTTCCATCCCTGCAAAGAACACCATCTAATTAAACACCACAACAGGGGCGTTCTCAGGCAGCAAGGGGGGGGATGCTTTGTGACATTACCAGAATTTATTCTGGCAAAATCTGAGGCAAGGAACAGCCTGGAGACAGAGGTGGAAGAGACCAGAGAGATTTATGAGAGACTGGCAGAGCTGGCAATAGAAATTATTGGAAGAGTTACTGGAGCTGTCAGCAACTTTGCAATCTTCAGGATGGAAAATCAAAGGGTTATTATTTGTTAGCAGCAGTATTAAAAATGTGTTTAACTGACAGAGGGCCGAGAAGGCTTTTCCTTTCTTCAGCACTGCAGATTTGGTTGCATTTATATATATACATATATAATTTTTTTTTTTTTTTTTTTTTTACATTTCACCAGAATTCAGTTTCTTAATGAGCTCTTCTCTTTAAGACCAATTCTGGGCACTCTGTTGATGGTGCTCATACAGAGCAACTGAGTCAAGTACACAAGATAAAAATAGGAGCATGTCAGGAACCACACACTTCAGAATGCTTCCAGGTTATCCTTGGAAAACCTTTGTGAAGTCTGAGTTTAAACATATGAAATTACCTCAAAAGACAGCAAACATACCCCATATATTATCTGAGGAATAATTTACTGTGTAGACAATCAGGGCATATATTTAGGAAGACTTCAATTGCATTCAGGGATGTTCAGCAATTCTGCAAAGCCATTTGAACACTTAAAAATGAGTGAAGGAACACAACATCTGTCAAAGGTGGCAGGTAGCAGTATAGAAATCCTTAAGTTTGCCACAGAAAAAGTAAAATGAGAGTATCCAATGTGGCATTCAGCAAGGACTAGACAAAGCACTTCTTTTCACTTAATTTACTATTTTCTAACCCAGTGCATGATTAAAAATAAGACAAAAATAGAAGTAGCATCATTCACCAACTTCATAACCCTGAGCATCCTGTAGTCCCGCTACTAAAGAACTTATCTTGTGGGGAAACAATGTTTGTGTAATTAAACAATGTATCATCAAACATGATCACAACTCTCACTGGAGACTGCTTGGATGTCTCAGTTACTGAAATTTTGGATGCCTGAATTTGCCATTTAAATTTTCTTTTTTTAAAATCCATATAAAATTAATCCAGAGGAGGTATTTTACTGTTACATGTATTTTTAAATTTTTATATGCTTTATAAGGTAACCAGTAGATGAGAGATTTGATTGGAGGTCTTTTCCAACCTAAATGATTGTGATGCAGTAGAGTCTCAGTAGTTACTCCTGAAAATAGACTTCTGTAATTCACGTTGCAGAATTCTTAAATATAAATATAGCTAATATTGCTATTGCTAAATATAGAGAGAGTTGTGTCTTGCTGATTTAAATACATTTGAGTCTATTTCTGCCATCACAGTATCAGACGATATTGGTCTCTCTGCAACTATGTAGAAAACAAAATTATAATTCCCTCTGAACAGCTAGAGGAGACTTGTTCTACCAGAGCCCTCTTTCTTATACATCAGCAGATGTATAAAGGAAGACGGAAAAAGATTTTTTTGACAACTATTGCATCTGGAAACTTGGACAAAGAAGCCTGGTTGAACAGTCCCCCATTTTCTTTCCTAGGAATTGAGAGGGCAAAACCTGATGTCCACAAGATGACCTGAAATTGCTCAATGTTATCAGTGACCCATTTATTGGAGGGAAAAGAAGGGGAAAAAATAAATTGGGCTGGAGAAACAGTCTGCTTTTATCACCCTTGTTTGCACAAGTGGTTGAAATGCTGGAAATTCACTGGGTTTGTCCCAGTTTGGAGTTGTAGCTGCAGCTGCTTTGACAGTGGCAGCATCTTCCTTTTTAGAACATTCATATCCAGTTATTAGTTTGGCATCCTGCTGATACTGTTATTACTTCAATTTATCTTACTGGTAAGGAAAGTTTAGAAGTCACATCATTTTCCAGCGTTTTCCACTGTGAATTCCCAGTGAAACACTGTGGGACAAAGGTGTAGCACTTCAACAGCAAGGGATTTTTCATGCTAAATTCCAAAGAACAGACAGATTTTCCATCAGTTAGGAGAGAGCAGAAATACAAGAGCTTCTCAAAATTGAATCTCAGGATGATTTTTTTTCTAGGGTCTTAGGTAATATGATAAATTTTTAATTACAGCTCCAGAAAAGGGGTTGGTTAGAGCAGCAAAGGAGGAGCAGTGTGGATCTACAACACGAGACCATCCTGCCCATCAATCCTGCAGTCTCTTTTTAGCAAAAAAGAGAAGAATTCATCTGTGGGGAAATTCATTAAATAAGAAGCTGACTAGAAGATAACTAGAAATTAGTGACAACTTTGCTTCGTGATGAATAAGGAAGTTTCTACCTTTGATTCACTAACACCATAATCTTTTATTTTACATTTCATTTGTCAAAACTACTCCTTCAGTTCCTCATAGCATTAAAAAGTTGGGAATGTGTTCCCAGGTGACCACCAGGAAATCCATGTCCCTTAGAGTGATTTTAGCTTGAATGAATTTGGGTGATTTTGCCAGTGTTATTTGGCTGGAAAAAACAAAGACTCAGTTTTGAGAGTTCTCATGAGTTTGTGTAGGTTTTTCTTTTTTCCTTTTCTGCCAGAATTTGCATTTTGAAGATGTTGTGAGCATGTTGGTCTGATTTTTGCATGCTGAGCTAATAAAGCCTTCTCAGAAATGCTTTTTGTCAGAGACCACATTCTCATAAAAAGTTTTGGGTCAAAGAAATTATCTGTTCTCTAAAAAAGAAAAAAAACTTACAGTCCAAAGCCCCAAGAGGAGTGGTTTTAAAACCCTTTCTACCAACTTACAAGAAATTCTAAAATGTATCATAAAAAAAAGCAATAAAACTTGAACATAAAATAACCCTGGGGATGTGACTAATAAGGCTGTTATACAGTGTATAAACTCACACTATACCTTTGTGATTATTCTTTTTATAATGAAATATAATTTTAAATCCTCTAAAAACAAAACCTAGAATGACAAAATCAGCCCTTAAACCTCCTGGATTTCCTAAGGCCAAATGAAGATAATTTAATAATTTAGTTACAAAGCTTAGATCTAAGCACAGCTTTTGTGCTTGTGTGTTTCAAGGATCTGATTAATAAAGAAACATTTGACAATCTGATTTTTAAAAAAAATCAAAGAAGCATTTTCATATTGCCCTTGTAACCAGCTGCTTCATTTATCACACTCAGCATTTGTCATCTCCAATATGTCAAACCTTGCTTGGAAACACGACTTTCTTCTTCCTTTCCTGCTGGTTACATTGTCAGCAGTGTCATTTTGGCCTCTGCTTTTGGGCACGTGGAGGAGGTAATGGCAGTTTCTATTCCCTTGAAACATAATTTAAAGGGGGGGAAAAAAAATTATAAACCAAGTCCTTTGAACTCCTTGTAACGTGGGAAGGGACCGTGGAGGAAAGTGACCCCCAGCCCTGTGCCACACTCTGTCCAGGAGATGGATGGCTATAATTTACTCCTGCCTCAAACACGAGTATTTATGGTGCCTCCCCTTGGCTGAGGGGTAAAAATGGTCTCCAGAGAAACAGAAACCTTTCTTTTTAAGAGCTACATTGAAAAGAGGGATGCGTGGGGCAGCTGAAAGTCAAAGGAAGGAGACGATGAGGGTTGCTTTGTCCTTTTATTTTTTTTTTTCCAGGTAATAAAATAATTCTCCTTGTTTGCCTTTGTGGAAAATATTTACTCTTTTTTCCCATTTTTTTAACTCAGTCACACACACGTGCCTGTGCATGTGCAGGCAAAAAAACTACCTTGACCTAAGTTGTAGAGGTGATAAATCTGTACAGAAAAGTACTGTCAACATCAGCACTGTAAAATTTAGCTTTAAAACTTCTTTTCAGCTGTTCTCTGGCTCACAGCTGGGTGAGCACATTGGCAGCTCTGAATGAGGCAAAATAACTATAATCCAGGTTCAAATTAGGGTCCTCTTCCTCTGGCCTCAGACGTTTGGGCACTGGAGCCAAATTATCAGCCCCTGCTTTTGTCTGGAAGTATTAACTATTCAGTGAAACAGTCCCAAAATACTCAGCACAAAAGGCCTAGAATTCAGATTTGGTAAAACACTGCAAAAGGAATATAAAAATCACAATAAATTCCCAAGGAAGGTTCCTAATTTTAGATTTCATAAAAGTGAGAGTTTCCCTTTCTGATTTTTTTTTCTGTAAGAGCTGTTTCTTATTTATGGGTGATTTTATCTCAAAAGTATTACATTTAATATCTTCACTTCAGAAATACTGTGCTTCTCTAAGCCCTCTTTTTTTCTCTTTGCTAGTAATTCTCTCTTTCCATGAGACAGGTATTAAAAAATTGTTAAACACACCAGTTACCCATCAACTTTTCCTAGGCTGTGCAGCCTTTAAGATGGTTCCCCACTCTTCTGGAAATTTTCTGCTTTTATTGAGGTTTGCTTTTCCTCTAGAAACTTGTGGAGTGCTGAGCAATAAAAGTAGAAACTAGACCATATAGGGGAAAAGATACAATAGATCAAGAATTAAGGTTTTGGTTTTGCAGAAACAAGCAGACCAAAATGGTCAGACCATTCCCAAACTATTCCTGCTCTAAAAAAGAGCAGAATTTTTTACTGGATAAACCAGATAAAATTAATATCTTCAGAGCTTTTTATTAGGATCTTATTCTCCCTCACTGAATCCCCTTTCCTGTCTTTCCTGAGACTGTAGTATTTATTAAAATTCTGAATCCCTTTAGTTAAGAGAATGTGGAGTTGGAGATCAGATCTTTAGCACTGGATTTCCCTGCCTTTAAGCTGGACTTCTGAAGGTTGGTTGCAAAAGTCTGATCAGCTCACTCTGAGGTCCTTTTGTCATCAATAAGAAGATGTTTGTCATCTTTAAGACAAGACCAATCACCCTCTGGAAGGTTTTTTTTTGGTCCCCTCAATGTCCACTACAGAAAAAGTCCTTAATTTTTAGCCACCTGAAGACCAGTTGTGGTGAGCCACTGATGGGTTTTATGACCATGCTTGACCTCTGTGCCCAGGTGAATGCTTTTGAATATTCATCCAATGCAACACCATTTCACTATCAGTGTTAATATGCAGCAAATATATATATTTATATTGGTTATGCTAATAAACTCATATAGAGAGTTTCTGCTAAATAGAGGGAGAGTTGTGTCCTTCTGATTTAAATACATTTGAGTCTGTTCCAGATGACATTGCTCTATCTGCAACTATGTAGAAAATAAAATTGTAATTCCCTCTGAACAGCTGGAGGAGACTGGTTCTACCAGAGCCCTCTTTCTTATACATCAGCAGATAGTATTTCATGGCTTTTTAGCTCAGAACTGAGCTGTTATAGACCCAGGTCACCGTGCTTAAAAGTATATTTACTTGCATGAGTGAGCAGTGAATGAAAACCATTAATGTCCCGGCATGCCCCGCTCCCCAATTCTCATTTTTGTTGGAGCCAGAGTTTCTTCTTCGTGTGTTTCTGCTTCATTTAAACCTGTCAATACCCCAATTAGTGTTTGCTTCTCTTCCCCAGGGAGGGACATTTACACATGTCACTTCACAGCCTCCAAAATCTAAAAGACTTAAGGGAGATGCTGGGTCATAAAATACAGCCTGATTAAAGCTTTTGCTTTCCAGTGACTTTCTGCCTTTTTTTTTTTTCATTTAAACTTGTAAACTATTTAGGTGATTTTAATGAAAGGACACAAATAGAGAGTTTAAAACATAAAAACTTGTTAAAAAAAATAGAAGCGCTATCCCATGGGATTTCAGAGTCTCTGTTTTAAACTGATTTGCATTCAGTAAGTCACCAAAAATTAGAGGGCTGTGCTTACCAATTATGATAGCAGTAACCCTCTCATTTCACATTAAAACTTGATGCCATCTTGATGGCAGACTGAATTCAATTTAAGATCAAAGCACTGGAGAAAGTTATCTAAAATTATGTATTGCTAGTTTTAACTATTTAACATTCCTGCTCTTTCCAGCCTGGCTTTTATAACAGGCTGATGAAAGATCATAATTGATTTGGAACAGAAAGTGGCCCAAGGAATTTGTAATTAATGGAGACATGTTTCTGGTGCTAATTTTCAGGCATCCACACTTCCCAACAATGTCAATGATAGTAAAATTAATATTGTCCATAAATTTCTTCTGTGGGAAGATGATCTTTTTCCAAGTCTTCATAAATCACAATTACATAGGTGGTAATATAATGGCTTTTTGATCACTAATTTTTGTTTTGACAATTAGCCAAGCTCTGACGAAACTGATTTCCCAGTGCCTCATGTGAGTTCCCACAGTTTGTAACTAATTTCCACAGGCTTTTACTCCAGCTGACTGCAGGGGACAAAGCTGTCAGCTTTTCGTCCCCCACTCCCTTCCCCTTGGTTACAGGGAAGTGCAATTGGACAAAATGGGAATTGAGGCAAGAGAAAGTCACATTCACTTCAGAACCATGTCAAAGTCAAAGGAAAGACCAAGAAATAGCAGCAGCTGCTGGTCTCCTGTGTATCATCTGAAGCCATCAGTTTGCACTGTACAAACACAGAACTTAGCAGGAAAAGACCTCAGGAAGAGGAAAGAATTGCCTTTGTGATTTGAGAGAAAAGCCCTTTTTTATTTTATTAATGTGTCTTTTGGTTGAAATTCATAGTTGTCATGCAAAATAAATCAACTTCTCTCCCTCTAATGTGACCTGAAACCACTTCTGAGTGAATAAGATATGAACCCTAAATGTTCACAGCCTTTGCCCTGACACATTCAATCAGATCAGGGGATGCTGGTGGAGCTGCCAAGGACTCAAGGCATCATTGTCATTTTATTAAAACTCAGAATCAAACCAGGCCTGTTCAAGCTTGGAAACACATGTTGGAATAATATTTATAATCAAAGTAACTTCCTTTATACCGGGGGAATAGCTGGCTGAAATGGTATTTTTAAGATGTACAGAATCCCTATTTGTTCCCACTCAGTATTGATTTATTTTTAGATTTTCTTTCCCCAAATATTACCTTGTATTGGCATCCTAATAATGGAGTTTTTACACACCACCAAGTCTCTCATTGTGTTATGGGATTTATAATGCAAACTTATAAAGCTGGGACACAACCTGCCATGTCTGTGTTAAATTTCTCTCTTTTTACACAGCAGTGCTGGTTTTTATACTTTCCTGTCAGAAAATTATTTTGCTAATAGAACTGCTAATAGATCTCTTGCCTTTTGTCCAGCAATTCATTCATACAAAAACCTATAAAAAGCTACTGGTCTTCCTTTTAGGGCAGGTGAGGGGTAGAAGGTAATTTATTTTGTTCAGTTTTATTTTAAAAATATTTTCAGGAATATACTTATTAACAAATTTTTTTGAATTTATTTCCTATACACTACAGGCTCCTGAAATTAAAGCTGAGTAAATAATTCATTTTGTCATATGAATTCATCAAATCTTATTTCTGTCCTCAAATTTTTCAGGTTTACATGTTTGAAATAATTTTTTCTAATCTGAAACATCAGTGGCTATTAATTTCAAAACACTGGCCTTTTAAATTTGAAATTCATGCCATATTGATTACTGGCACAATTCACCCAGAATGGTTTCTATCTAAGAGTTGCATTGAGCAGCAAATTCTTTACTGATTCCAAGCAATACAACAAAATATTCTATTCTAAAATCACATTCATAAAATGATGAAATAATTCAAATTAAAATCTTTTTAGATATTTATCTTAAAGAGTATATGTCTCTGAGGAGGTGTTCACAACAAATAAACATGAGTAGGTCCCAAATGTGAAGTTAATTTTCAAAATTAGTGAATATTGGTAGAAAGAAGCTGTCATTAATTATATGCCCATTATTATTATTATACATAATAACTTGAATATGTAAAAATGGGATGCTTTTTTTGTGTTTACATATTTCTTTGACCTTCTGAGACATGGAATTTTTTTTCCTAATCTTAGACATCTCCTGAGGATGAGGATTAAGAGCATGGTTTTCACCTGCTGAACAGTCTTGACTTCTACCAAGGAACTATGAGTTTAAATTGAAGTGTTTGGGAAATCCTATTGATTTAAAATTCTATTTTCTTCACCATTTGAAGTCCAGAGAGATGTTATTCAGCTAAACCCAAATGTCATTTGTCCAAAGGGAAAACTGAAATTATGAATTTTAGCAAAGCTCTTGCTGACTTCTGGAAGTCTAGTAATTTGAAAATAAATTACAAAATATATATATCAACAAATAAAAGTGTGACAGCTAGGCTTCCTTAAATATAAAAAATGTATTTGCATGGGCTTTCTCTGCCTGAGCAAAAGTGGAGGAAGAGGGAATTTTTGAGGTAGGAGAATCCCATTTGTCATGGAGAGAAGAGTGTTCTCACTGTGGCTGACCAGAATGAAAGGACAGCTGAATTTGGCTTAAATGTTAAACTCGAATTTCAATTCATTTTTTTCAATATTTTTTTAATGTTTGCAACATGAATCCCTCATGGTTACAGATATTTCCTCAAACTGGCCAGTTTGAGCATGACCCAGTGACAGAACCAAAATATGAGAACACTCTGCCGGGACAGAAATCCTCAGACCAGGAGAATCCCAGAATCCCAGAATGGTTTTGGGTTAGAAATTACCATAATTCTTAAAAATGCTGAGAACTTGAGTCAGTCTTACAACACCTTTTGAATGATACATGGATATTCAGTGTTTAGTTACAAACTGAAAGACAGGGAGACTTTTAATTTGCTTTTTCCAATGTGGCTATTCCCATCAATGAGCTGAAAGAGAGAAAAAATACCTCCCTCTATCCCAGCTCTCTACATATTTTTTTAAATTGATGTGAATTTTTTTTGTTTTCTATTAATTCATAAAGATTTATTCTAAAAGGATTCAAAAGTTTCTGATACCCTTTACAAGCTTTGCTCAACTTCCTACAGTCATGTTATTGTGGATAATGAGACTGATCTTTATCAAGGTAATTAAATATTTTCATTTTTATTTGTACTCGGTTCCTGATGAAACATTCAGCAGTAGCAGAGAAAAATAAGTCAGATTAAGTAATTTTTACTGAATCTTAGGAAAGGCTCAGATTCAGTTTTATTCAAGAGTAGGACAAAAAGTTCTTGTTTTGTCTGAGGCACTTGTACAATTCTTAAGTATAACCCTGACTACTGAATTTTGCACTTTGATTTTAAGGATGAAGTTGTTAATACTATAAAGCAATCATCATATAAACAAGCAATATAATTGCTAATTAATATGATTTTATAATCTAATATTTTCAGATGCATTAATATAGCAATAATATTTAGTGATATAATAAATGATGGTTTAATAATAATAATAACAATATTAATAATAATAATTTTAAAATATTTTAAAATTATTTCTTGCTGGGATGCCATGAAGAAAGGGGAAAACAATGTGTTGACCTATGAAAAGCAGCAAACAAATCAGCTTTCCAAAAGAAATCCCAACTCTAAACAGAGAAAACTCCTGGATTAATGCTGCTGGCAGAGATATGCATACTTTGAAAATGGAAATTGCCATGATTTATCAATTGTAGCTTCTACTTTGTCCAGTTTTGACCAACTGATCTCTAATTGTGCCGAGCACCATGAGGCTTCAGACAAAGAATGGAGAACCCCAGAGGAAACAGAACTGGAATAATTAATCCCATGATTAAACTACCCCAAAATTGTGGAACATGGCAACATCCATTCCTTGAACCTGCACAGCAACATGCTCTTCCCTTCCAAAATTATCTTATGTAAATGTACATATATATATAAATGTAATTATGTGTCTGTATACAATGCACATTTGAAGAGATATAAAGCACAGACACACTTAATATGGCATCTGAATCATCTTGATACATTTCTAAATGCCTTCACTTATTTTTAAGACATCCTAAGAGAATATCTCATACATATGTAGTGCAGATTTATCTTGCTTATTTACAGTTTTCTAGATTATTTTGTCAGTAAAGAACCAGTATATTTATCTCAGTTATTTGCATCAGTAATTTGATTAAAGATAGTTGGGGATGAAGAAATACGTTGCCTAAAATATCCTTGGGAGTGTGGCTTTGTTACCAGAAATCTTTTGACATAGAAGAAGATAAAAAGAAGAGCTTACAGTCTAGGATCATTGGAGATAAATTGTGAAGAGTAAAAAATCAGCTTTGGAGGAAGGGGAAATATTTAGCTGTAAGGCATTGCTATGGCAATAAGGAATCCGTGTGGAAGATTATGTGAGGAGAAGGGAAGGATAAGCAGGGATAAAGCTGTATCTGAGGAATAAAGTCATCTTTCTTTACATGTTCTCATTCTGCTCTTATTAAGTAAGTTTGTTGGTGGGGGGAAAATGATCTTTGCAAGGTAGCCTCTGGTTTTTAAAAGCAAGATAGGGAGTCACAGGGTTTGGTTTGGCACTGTCACCCAGTGCAGGGCCTGAAAGTGAGGCAGGAGTGTGTGGGACAGGCTCCTGGGTGTCTGTGGGATTGCAATCCAAGTCCAGATGTCCCATTTTCTGTGTGCTCCTGCTCATGAAGCAGGAGGAGGCTGGACCTGCCAGGGCAAGGCTCACCTTCACAGGAGCTCTGGTACCTCGTGGGGAGGCACAAACCCCTCACCCCTCCCGTGTGGGCACAGAACATTTTCACCATCACCAGGGAAACTCCAAGGAGGAGATATTGATGGGAAGCAGGACTGCAGCTGTAGAGAAAACCCTTTAGGTGGCTTGGGAGGCTGGCTGATTCAACTAGGGCCAGGAAATGAGGCTGGAGGAGGAAAATGTAAAGGTATAGAGATCAGGGGATATGTGAGAACCTGAGGAGGTTGAAGCAGGAAGAAAGAGGGACAGGTGAAGGGAACTGGAGCCTGTTGTGCTGAAAGGAGAGAGATGTGCAGAGGAAGGGACATGTGGGAGGCTGGGGACATTGTGGAAGGAAGAAAGGAGGTGGCACAAGCTAATGATGGTGATGTGGACTCCTTAACAGCCTGGCATTCTTTTGAGTTGGGTGTCCTATTGAACAAAATGCATAAAAGGATGCATGGGACTATTTCAGGAAAAAAAATCAGGAATAATTTCATCATTGAAAGGGTTTTCAAACATTGGAAGGGGCTGCCCAGGAAGGTTTGGAGTCCCAATCCCTGGAGGTGTCCAAGGAAAGCCTGGACATGGCACACAAGGTGGGCATCAGGCACAGCTTGGTTTCCATGGTCTTGGAGGTCATTTCCAATCTAAACGATTCTGTGATCTTGCATAGGTTATTCTGGGTTTGGAGGAACAAGCAGATGGCCACAAAAAAACAATTTTCTCAAAGAAACCTCCTTATGGGTACGTGGGCACACACCAGATGAAACTGAGGCTATTTTCATTCTCTGGAATATGAAATCAAATTCATCCTAATTTTCTATTTTGATTGTTCATAATTTCTTCATTTCAAATGTTCCTCTTGGACAAAACTGATGAGTACCTAATACCCAAACAGCTAAACAAGATGTACTACATCACTAATGCATGTGGAGCCTCCTGCCTCACACAAGACCTTTCTCAGAGTTCCTCCTGGAATTAGATCCCACTGGTAACTCAAACCCACAGCTCCACGGGCTCTGTTAATCTCCAGGTCAGTTTGGTTTGGTTCAGGAAGCCTTTGAACAGAAAGGGCTGCATCCTGACATATTGTCATATCCAAGCATTAACAGCTCTGGCATGTGAAAAGGTCATGCCACCAAGCATTAATATTACGAGCTGGCAATTAAAGTAATTCATTTAAATAAGGGTTTTTTTATTCTGCTGTGTGGCAACAAACACAACTATGCAAGGGGAAAGCCTGGGAAGGCCTCAAATCAGATCCTCTGCCAGTTTCATCTGACTAAAACAGGGACCCAGAGAAGCTCAGATGAAAGGAGTGAGTTGTTCTGATAAGGAGAGGCAACAGTTCATGCATAAAAACAAGGGACTGGGGCTACTGCAGGAGGCAAGAGTTTAGGGAGGGGTTCATTGCTGATGCCTCACATGCTTTAGAAGAGTGGACAGATTCATTCAGAAAGAACAGGTCTGTGTGCTCTCCAGGGATTTCCAGCTTCTCCTGGGCCTGAACTGAAAAACTCGTGGGCTTTGATTCTTTCTAGAGACAGAAATCCAGATGCCATTTATTGGTGGACAAACCATGTGGGGAGGAAAGGCCAGCAAAAGACACCAGAGATCATCCTGTTTCAAAGATCCCATGTTTGGGGTTTGCAATAAAACATTCCAAGGGGTTTTTTTTCTTCCTGTTTGCAGGAAATTTTAATTCCAAAACATGAAAATACTTAAGAATTAAGACTATTCTTTCTAAGAAGAGAGTACTTTTTTCAACATTAAATTTTAAGTGCTTTTTAAAAGAATGGTTAATGAAGTTGACAGGCATGTCCAAACTGTTCTGCAAATGCTTCTGAGTACAATAAAAACTTGAATCTAGCTAGGTTTATTGTCAGTTTAATTATACTTTCAGTTCAGCACAGTTCAGCTATGCACTCAACACATCCATGGGCTGTAAGCTCCTTGGTGCAAAGCCTTTCTTTTAATTTTGTGCAGCTCCTGGTTTAATTGAGCCCTCATTTTGATAGATCATTACTGTCACACACACTAGTAAAACATGTACAAGTCAGCAAGTAGAACAGCAGCTCATCAGAAGGAAGAAGACATTTTTATCAGTTCCTTATTGTCCACATATCTGAACGCTTATTAAAGTCCCTTTATGTGCTGTGAATATTGAATATTGAATTATGTTGCAAGTTGCCCTGTGAGCAGCAAAACAAATGAAGAGAGGCTTCCTTTGGATTCACACCTTCTGTTGTCCACTTCCAACTCCTTTCTGCTAAGTTGCCTTTGAGGCCCATCAGTTCTCTTGACAAAGGAATGGCATAAATACTTTTAAATAAATACTTTTAAATAAATAAAATACTTTTTCACATTTATTTCGATCTGGTTGAATATGGACAAGCTGGATGAGACACAGATTGAAGAGCCAACCTTGTATCATCAGACCCTTCAGCTCACTGAGGAACAACCTCATTTTGTTTTGTTTTGTCTTTTTCTAGTTCCAGCTATGATAACCTCCTACCCAAACACCACCCTGGCAACTCAAGGCCAAAAGAAGGAGATGAGCTGCACGGCACATGGAGAGAAGCCCATCATAGTCCGCTGGGAGAAGGAAGATCGGATCATCAACCCTGAAATGTCCCGTTACCTGGTTTCCACCAAGGAAGTTGGGGATGAAGTGATTTCCACCCTGCAGGTAAGAAAACAAAGTGGCCCCCAAATCATGCAGATATGTCAAGCTGTGCTTGGTTTGGTTTTGGTTGAGGTGCAGGGCCAGCCTTACAACACTGGAGTTCCAGCACTCACTCCGAGCATGGTGTGGTGAGCTGGCAGCAAGAGGAGGGAGAGGAAACTTCTGCAATCCATCCCTAATGAAAAATTCCCTCTTCCCACACTCCAGAGGCAGAAAGAGAGTAACCCAGGCTCAACCCTCCATCCTTTCTGTCTCAGGAGCAGCATGGCTCATGCCTTAGCCAGTCCTTCCCCAGATCAGTTTGACCAAACTGATTATAAACTCCAGAAAATATCTGACCCCAAGTTCTGATGTGTGTAGCACTTACCCTCACCAAAATCACTGAACTGGTTTGAGAAAAAATGCTGCCTTTTTAAAGTGCTCTTCTCTCTCCTTTCACTTGGTGGGGCTTGTGAGACCACTTTTATAAAGTCATGACTCAAAGTGGTGTTTTACATCTGCTTTTATGAAATCTAAAAGAATCTTTCTTCTTTTTTCTCACTCCAAAATCTTCATTATCCATTTTCAGTCACATTTAAAAAGTGTATTAATCAGGCCCAAGGAACTAATTCTCTGTCTGGTTGTTGTCTAAATTTTAGTGTAGCTCCTATGAAAAATTTCTTTGTTTACCAGCCAAAAAACTGTATTGGATGATACTCAGTAAAATTCTGGATTTGCTTTCTGTGAGGGACCTTTGTCATTGATTTCTGTGAGGAAGAATAAATTCTATGTGTGACTTTGTTCCTGTTAGTATTTTTGTGATACAAATAATATTTAGTTATAAGATTGACCCCTAGGCCTCTGTGCTATCATTCTTCTTGTAGATTTTAATAAGATAACCCCTGGATACACAACAGTATTTCTATTTGGAAGGCTGGAGTCCTGCTTGGAGAGTTTTCTGAAGCAGTTGTGTACAGCAATGGTCTTCTACATCCATGTGTGCTACACACAAAACCTTTCACTTCTGAGAGATAAAACACCCCAAAAAGCAGAAAATGCCAGATTAAGGCTGTCTCTGAAGCCCTGAGCTCAGTGCTTTTGCACGATGATGTGATCTTTAGTTGTGTACTCAGCTTTTATTTTTTCTGCAGGACCCCTGGCTCAGTGAGACAGGACCTGGATTTTCGCTGGGGCTGAATTAGGGTTGAGTAATGAACAGCACTGTGTGATGCAAAGCTGATCTTTGAGACCAAACTTCTCACAGGTGGCCAATAATCGTGTGTTCTTTGTTTTCTGGGCACTCGCCTTGAGCCCTTGGGGTCTGATTTGCAGAAGTACTAAGCCCTCCTGGCTGCAGCTGAACTCAGTGGAAGCTGTTATGAATAAATGAAAGGCTATTTATTGCTCAGGACTCTGAGGGAGGGGGAGGAAGGCCCTACATATCTCAAACTGGGCTCTGGAAATTTTTGTTTCCCTGTCTCCAAGCTCAGCCACACGTGCAACTGAACACAGCTTGACATGTTGCCACATCTCAGATGATAACTCCAATTTCCTTGCAGCAAGTGGGAAATTAATCTATTTATCTTAACCTGTGGTGACTGGGAGCTGTGCTCACATCACCTGGGTTTTGCTGAGGAATAAAGAGCACGTGGAGTTTCCATGGCTCAGCTAATATGTGGCAACTTGTCAGGCAGCCACAAACGTTATCATACATCTGCTTCCTTAATTCCCTACATGAAATGGTGGCAATGCTCTTCATGGTGTCAGGGCTGATGAAAATAAATTCACCCGTGTTTCTGCAGTGGGTGAATTCACAGGGAAATGCTGTGAGAAAATGAATGTCTGTTTTCAGGGCACAGTTTGAACTGTGTGAGTAAATAAATTGCAGAGCAGCACACTGAACAATGAGAAGGAAATGGTATTTCAAATATCTGCTCGTTTAAAAAAAATTCTTTCTTTCTTGTACCTTAATTAAAGCAGTGGTCCTGCAGAAAAATATCATTATGATCATGTTTATACATATTACATATAAATTTCCTTGCTGTTAAACAACAAATTGAAAAGAAAGACCAGACAAAACTTTATTATGAGGCACCATGCTGAACGCTACAGGGTTCACCACCAGTGTTTGAACCTTTATTTCCTCCACACAGACTTCAGCCACTTGAGTTATTTTCAGAAATAGCCGGAAAAATTTGGAGGCAGCAGGAGGCACCATTTTGTATGGCAAGTTTCAGCCAACAGTTAAATGCTTGGCAAACTTGTGAGGAACTGGAAACAAGGCTCCTAAGGAGAAGCTGCAGGAATAGGTGGAGCTCCAGCTCCTGACTACACATGTCGAGCTGGTAGCCTGTGTCCTCAGCCCAGGTGCTGCTGGCTTTGATAATCTCAGTATTTTGGAAACTTTCCTATGCAAATGTATGTGTGCAACCTGCAACATCTATTTATTGCTGTCAAGGAGAGCAGTCTGCGTGGTTTTTCTTGCGCCATGTGGACAAGCTGCTGGTTTATTTTCTCTGTGTGCTGTTCCATCCATCACCTCTTTTCCAACCTCCTATAGATTCTGCCAACTGTGCGTGAAGATTCTGGCTTCTTTTCCTGCCACGCCATCAATTCTTACGGGGAGGATCGTGGAATAATTCAGCTCACTGTGCAAGGTAGGGAGAGGACAATGCAAGGAAAAAAACCCCCACAGATATTGTAGGACAGAAAGTGTAGAAATCTACTGGGGGGAAGGAGGTTTGATTCCTAATTAAATGTGGTCCTCATTGTCAAAGAAATGAGGAGCTGCGTTAAGGTTCTCAGTCTTTCATTTTTCCAGCATCACAGATTATATCAAAATAAAAGACAAGCTTGAGTCCTTCTAGATCTGTACAAATTAATTAGATTTTTTTTTCTTAAATACAGTAGTTGACAATTGCCAAAAATATTTAAAACTAATATCTTCAGTAAGGACTGTGGATATGGAGGATTGAGGGAGAGCAGGTTGCACTTGATTTTAAAGAACAAATATGCTTCAAACCCAGGTCTGAAATAAAGCAAAAGTGATCTCACTTCATTTCTAGAGAAATGTTAAACCTACCATGGAACTTAAAGCAAAATATTTCAAGCTTAATCAGTCAAAATAAACTGTGAGCAGTTTGCACAATCCAAAACTCTAGGAATTTATGTTGCCTGGGGCTGGGGTTCCTCTCCCACAGGGCAGAAACAGCAAGTCCTGGAGAGGTGACAATATTTGAGATGCAGGGCACAGGCAGGACTCAGCCATAGCTACTGTTTATTCCCATGTGATGCTGGTTCCTCCTGTGCCTCTGTGAGCCTGCACACAACAAATTCCTACAACTTGCAGATTTCTCTCTCCCTGCCCTTGATTCCAAGTAGCAGCAGATTCCAGAGAATGCCTAAGGCAGCCCTGTTGAAAAATTCAGGTGGAGTTTAGGGACAGGTTCCCAGTTCCACCACTGCTCATCTAAGCTGCCATGACAATTTGAAGGGACATTAGAATGGGTCTAGGGGCTGGTTATTTACAACATTAACTTTAGAGGCAGAAAGAGCTTTCAGAGTGATTTAATCAGATTATTCTGTTTAAATTAAAGTAAGACTTTTAAACATGCTCAAAGAGATAGAAATTTTATTCTCTCTCTCCCCACCAAATTTAGCGCTTTTGAGTTTAGTACTCACGTTTCTACAGACACAGACATTTTACTCTCTATCCACATCAAATTTAGCACTTTTGAGTTTAGTACTCACATTTCTACAAAGAGACAGACATTTTACTCTCTCTCCCCACCAAATTTAGCACTTTTGAGTTTAGTACTCACATTTCGACAATCACTTTTTGAGTAAAATCACTGATAGAAGTATCAGGGAAACATGGTGTTTGAGGTAAAACACTTGTCTTGGAATGAAAATCCAAGCTGGAGAGATTTTAAGGAAATGCAACCAAGAAGGTCAACGGGGAGTATTCAAGATTACACCAGTGACTTCAATTTGAAAAGTGTTGATACTTCCAGCAGGTGATTAAGAGAATCAGGGTCCCCATGAGTGCCCAGAGAAATGCCAGGAAGGCTGAGCCAGCACCACACTGTTGGCGTGCCCCCCGTTAAGAGGATGGGGTTTGTTCTGAGCAGAGTTCTCTGTGTGTGTATTTGCCAGAACCCCCTGACCCCCCTGAGATAGAGATCCGGGAGGTGAGAGCTCGGAGCATCGCCCTGAGGTGGACCATGGGCTTCGACGGCAACAGCCCCATCACCGGCTACGACATCGAGTGCAAGAACAAGTCAGGTAAGGAACAACCTCAGGAATCCCCCCTTGCTGCTCATTCCCCACCAGTCTGTGTTGTAAAAGGTAAATTGAAACTGCCTGATGGAATTTTTTTATCATGGTTTGTTTAATCCTCCACAGGAAGATTTATCTTCATTTGTCGTCCTTTTTGTTTGTTTGTTTTGTGGTAAAGATACTAAATGTAGCAATTGCTGCTTTTGCCTTTTATCACTTCATGCTGTATTTACTGAGGCAAAAATTTTGTGATGTTTTCATTAGTAGATAAAATATTTTCAAGGGTGTTGAATCATCAGTTATATTTCAGCCCTGGCTTTGTAAATTAAATCAATAATGTACAAAAGGGATTGATAATGTACCTGAAAGCTGAGGAGTGGAAATTCTTCACTGAGGCTGAATTCAGGAATCACAGGTTTGGAGATGTAGATTGGGCAAGGATGCCTTCAAGGGATATGCACACCTAAAAGCTTCTGGGCTCTGTTTTCTTTTTGATTGTTTTCCTTTCTTTCCAACCACCCATCTGCTCCAGAAAAGTTTTTGAAAGTCATTCTCGCCTGATCGACTCTTTTCTCACACTAAAACACTTCTTGTATTTCTCAAATACAACAATAAATATTTAAGAATGATGTAACTCAGCACAACCCCATTTAGGATGACTGAGGTGCTTCCCTTCTATTGAAGCAGTGACAAGAAGGGATTTCAGAGGTGTAAAAGATCTTTTTAGATTTAGTTTAATATTTTTAAGTGATAATGCAGAATACAGGCAAAGATTAAATGGGGGTCACCATGAACTTGCATAGAAAAAATGATTTCTCTCCAATATGGAATGATAAATCAAGAGCAAGACAGCAAAACAAGCATCATCAGGTTGCATGGAAATATTAATATATTGATAAAGGTAAAAAAATTAAAGAAAGGAAGGCAAGTGGGTGACAGAATTGGTGTCAAAGAAAATATTTCTTTGTCTGTAGGACAAATCATCGAGGTCATGTCCTAAGAAGAACAGATTATCTTCTTACTGCAAATAACAGAAATGTCATTTTTTAGAATCTGAGGCTGAGTGTTTGGACAAACTCAGATCAGGTCTTTGAATTCTTGCCATTAATTAATTCACCAAGAAGATGAAATGCCAAAGATGGTTAATGGAAAACTTGCATGGGGTAGTTGGGAGAATTTGGAACAAAGAGGAAGAATTAAGAAAACTTCTCAGTTTCCAGGTATTGAAGGGGTGGAACAAGATTTAGATTATATATTCAAGGAACATCCTGCCAAGACCAAAGTGAAGCTTTGTAAACTGCGCGGCTGTGTTTTGTGAGAATTTTCCACCTCTGTTGCCTTTCCTGAGGAGTCAGGAGTGAGTTTAGATCAGATGCACTATCCAGGCTTCTCAAGCAGGAAAACTTTTCTGTTTCAGAGAAGCTGCAGGTGACTGCAAAGAATGCATGGACTGTATTTAGTAGACCTCACTTATCCCATCATAAAATCATAGAAATTAGGTTGGAAAAGACCTTTAAGATCATCGAGTCCAAAGTTAGCTCAGCACTGCTAGTATCTACCCCATCAGACAGGAAAGATACCTTAATTACCCGAATGGAATTAGTTACTGCATGGAAGGAGCATGGAGTTGCCTGTCCTGCCAGTTGCAGAGCACTATGGATAGCAGGAACTTGGTGTTTCAGAATGTTTTGGTACTTAGAGACATCACCAATCTGTACAGAAATGTACCTGTGGCACTCAGACCTGGCCCCTCATGGAGACCAGTCCTTTGCAGCCTCCAGACCTTTCCATCGGAGGTGTGCAAAGAGCTCTGGAGACAGGAACGGGGTGTGAGTCCTCCTTTGTGCGTCTCTCCCCATCCTTTTCAATTTTTTATGTCATTTAGAGAAATCTTAGAGGCAAACTTTGAACAGTTCTGTTTGATTGCGCTTTCTTGTGCTGTGATGTGAGCGGGGTATCCTCCGGGTCCGCGAAGCTTTCGCAGAGTTGGGGGTTCCCAAAATCTTCCTTCCCCGGGATCCGCGGCGGTCCGGCCGGGAGCGGGGCCGGTGCAGCCCCAGCAATGGCCACCGGGGGGCAGCGCCGGACCACCTGACACCTGGCGGTTGTGTTGATGAAGGAGATGAGAAACACGAGTCTTCCGAGCCTTCATCACTCCCCGGCTGGATGAGAAACACGAGTCTTTCCCGTGCTCTCCTCGTTTCCCGGCTGGGATAAAGCCGGGGGGACCCCCGTTCACCGGGGCACAGCAGTGGCGGCGCTGCTCCCTCAGCGCCCGGCCCCGGCGGGCGGGGAGCCCTCGGCAGCGGCCTGGTAGCAGCAGGGACCGAGCCCCGGGCCCGGGCTCTATGCCTGTGGCGCCGTAGAGGCGAGGGGAGAGCTGCGAGAGTCGGTGCCTGGGGCACTGCCCCGAGCCGGGTGCAGCAGCCGATCCCTGGACGTGTGGAAGCGCACGGGGCTCTGGTGGTGCCGCTTTTGCAGGTTGTGCAGGTGCCTGTGGATGGCCCCCTCCTTGCGTGGTGGCCCTGCCCCGCTCCGCTTCCCGTCCCCGGCAAAGGCGCCCAGGCTGCGCTCGGTGGCCCTGGGTGCCATCGCTATAAAGGCGGTGAGGAGCCCCGGTGGCCGGGCAGAGCCCTGAGAGAAGGTCCCCGGCCTCTCGCGGCTCGTGGAGCCACTGCCCATAAGTCCCTGGCACGTCCGTGCCATGGCCAGTTCCTCGTGGCCTGGGCACGCAGCCTGCAGACCCAGGGCTGTGCCCCGTGGGGCTGGGGCTGCCGTGTGGGAGCGTGGCCAAAGCCCCTCAGGGCTCTGGGCACAGCAGGGGCCACAAGGGCACAAGTGCGGGCACTGCTCCGTGCCAGCTCCTGCCCACTCCACTGGTGTTGGGGTGCCGGGGGTGGCCCTTGGTGACAAGGGATGCTTGGTGTCAGAGTCCTTTTGTGATGTGGGACATGGTGGTGGCCAGAGATCCTTGTGACATCAGGGAACCCCGCCCTGGCTCTGAGGGTATCTAAGGGGCACAGAGCCCAGTCCCAGGACAGCTGCTCTCTGAGGAGGAAGGAGCTCCCCGCATCTGTCTGTGCTAAACACTGATAGCAACAGACGCCAACAGCAACAGACAGCGACAAGGTAACTCCAACAAAGGTAACTCCAACCCCCAGTCCCCCAGCCCCTTGCCCAGCTGCTGCAAGCCCCCAGCAGGCAGTGGTCAGGGGCAGTGGTCAGATCAGCCCTGCCACTGACAGAAACTGAGGAGGAGGAGCAGCCCTTCACCAACATGGACCGAGAGCTTTCCCAGTGGGAATATAGTGACGAGGAGTTTCCCCAATGGGAAGAGGTAACAGTGAGAGAGATGCAAGTAGTGACAGTGCAAGAAATTTCCCATCTGGGAGCCAGGAGCAGAGAGCTGTGCCAACACCAGGTACATGTACACGTTCAAGAAGTTTCAGACTACAGCGACGAGACACATGAAGACATCTATGACTGGGAAGAAACCATCAAAGTCCGGGATCTGTACGAGTGGGAAGAACATGGTGAGATATACCAAGAGGTGCATGAGTGGGGAGGACGTGTCACAACCCAAGGAATGTTCCAATGGGAAACAGATGTGAGTGGGCAGCAGGAGTTGGAATGGGGAGAAGCTGGGAGATCCCATGAGCTGTCCTTACAAAGAGATGTAAGTGTCCCAGAGGATTCCCAATGGGATGATATCCAAGAGCTGGACCAGAGGGAAGGTGAGAGCTACCGAAACCTCTCACTGTGGGAACAAGATGTGCACTCTCATATCTCTCATTGGGGCAGTGTTGAAGAGCTGTCCCAGAGGGAAGGTGACAGATATGAAGAGCTCTCATCATGGGAAGATGTGCACTCTCACATCTCTGAATGGGACGATGCCCAAGAGCTGTCCCAGAGAGACAATGAGAGGGACGAAGAACTCTCATCATGGGAAGATGCGCACTCTCACATCTCTCACTGGGGCAGTGTCCAAGAGCTGGACCAGAGGAAAAGTGAGAGGTACGAAGAGCTCTCATCATGGGAAGATGCGCACTCACACATCTCTCAATGGGATGATGTCCAAGAGCTGTCCCAGAGAGAAGATGACAGCGATGAAGAGCTCTCATCATGGGAAGATGCGCGCTCCCACATCTCTCACTGGGGCAGTGTCCCAGAGCTGTCCCAGAGAAAAAGTGAGAGGTACGAAGAACTCTCACCGTGGGAAGAAGTGCAGTCCCACATCTCTCAATGGGACAATATCCGTGAGCTGTCCCAGAGAGAAGGTGAGAGATACGAAGAACCCTCACCATGGGAAGGTGTGCACTCCCGTATCTGCCAATGGGATAATATCCAAGAGCTGTCCCAGAGAGAAGGTGAGAGATACGAAGAACCCTCACCATGGGAAGGTGTGCACTCCCGTATCTGTCAATGGGACAATATCCAAGAGCTGTCACAGAGGGAAAGCGAGAGGTATGAGGAACCCTCACCATGGGAACAAGACGTGACCTCCCACATCTCCCTATGGAAAGACAAAAGAGAAGCAGAAATATCCTGGGGGAGAGACAGCAGTGAAAAGGAACGGTCACAAGGACCAGACACCAGAGCCCAGGAGCTTCCCCTATGGGCAGATATGAGTGAACAACGACGGGCCCAATGGCAGGAGCATATGAGCACCCAGGAGGTGTCCCAATGGAAAACTAACATCAGCTCCAAGACCTGGGGCAAACCCTTGCAACAAGTCAGGGACAAGGAGGCCAAGCCTTGTCGCCCAGTGGGGCTCAGCTCTCCCAGCCTTGAGGTGGCAGCAGAGGCAGCGCCTGCCCTGCCCAGCACATCTACTGCCCCATACAGTCTCACAGAGGCCGAGCCAGCAGCTGCACTGCCCAGATCTTATGAGGAGGAAGAGCTGCTCAAGCCTCTCACTCCAGAGAAGGTAAAGGCAGCAGCTTCTCTGTTCAGTGAGGAGCTGCCATCACCAGGGACACATAAGCTGGAGAAAGAGTATGCTGTCCAAGAACAAATGGCTGTAGAAGAAACACAGCCCAGATCTCCCAGCCCTGTGAGCATGGAGGAGGCAACAGAGGCAGTACCTACCCTGCCCGGCACCTTTCCTGCTCTGGGCAGCCTCAGAGAGGCCGAGCTGGCAGAGGCTGCCTCATGCAGAGTTGATGAGGAGGAAGAGATGCCTGAGCATCTCACTCCAGAGGAGGTAAAGTCAGCAGCTCCTTCTGTCTCCAGTGAGGAGCTGCCATCACCAAGGACACAGAGCCCACCCAGTGTCCCTTTTGACACCCTGACCAGCAGCCAGAATGTGGACATCACTGAGGAGTTGTTCATCAAGGGAGAGATGGAGGACTACAAACTGAGGCAGAGGCTGGAGGAAGAGTATGATGTCTCAGAACAGTTGGCTGTAGAAGAAACACAGCCCAGATCTCCCAGCCCCATTGGCCCAGAGGTGGCAGAAGAGGCAGTGCCTGCCCTGCCCAGCCCCTCTCCTGCCCCAAGCAGTCCCACAGAGGCCGAGCTGGAAGCTGCTGTCCCAGCCAGAACAGACGAGGAGGAAGAGCTGCCTGAGCCTCTCACTCCAGAAGAGGTAAAGGTTCCTTCTCCATCCAGTGAGGAGCTGCCATCACCAGGGGTACAGAGCCCACCCAGTATCCCCTCCGACACCCTGACCAGCTCCCAGGCTTCACCATTCCAGGATCAGAACATCACTGAGGAGTTGTTGATCAAGGGAGAGATGGAAGCCTACAAACTGAGACAGAAGCTGGAGGAAGAGTATGAAATGCAAGAACAAATGGCTGTAGAAAAAACACAGCCCAGATCTCCCAGCCCTTTGCACTTGGAGGAGGCAGCAGAGGCAGTGCCTGCCCTGCCCAGCCCCTCTCCTACTCCATACAGTGCCATTGAGGCTGAGCCAGCAGCTGCTATCTCATGCAGAGCTGATGATGAGGAAGAGCTGCCTGAGCCTCTCACTCCAGAGGAGGTAAAGGCAGCAGCTCCGATTCTCTCCAGTGAAGAGCTGCCATCATCAGGGACACAGAGCCCACCCTGTGTCCCCTCTGACACACTGACCAGCAGCCAGGCTTTACCATGTGAGGATCAGAACATCACTGAGGAGTTCCTGATCGAGACACTGATGGAGGACTACATACCGAGGCAGAAACTGGAGTATGACATCCGAGAACAGATGGCTGTAGAAGAAACACAGCCCAGATCTCCCAGCCCTTTGGTTGTGGAAGAGGCAGCAGAAGCAGCACCTGCCCTGCCCAGCCCCTCTCCTGCCCCAGGCAGTCCCACAGAGTCCAAGCTGTCATATGCTGCCTGGGCCAGACCTGGTGAGGACGAAGAGCTGCCTGAGCCTCTCACTCCAGAGGAGGTAAAGGCAGCAGCTCCTTCTCTGTCTAGTGAGGAGCTGCCATCACCAGGGTCACAGAGCCCACCTGGTGTCCCCTTTGACACCCTGACCAGCTCCCAGGCTTCACCATGCCAGGATCAGAACATCACCGAGGAGTTCCTGAGCGAGGGAGAGATGGAGGCCTACAAACTGAGGCAGAAGCTGGAGGAGGAGTATGATGTCCCAGAACAAATGGCTGTAGAAGAAACACAGCCCAGATCTCCCAGCCCCATTGGCGCAGAGGAGGCAGAAGAGGCAGTGCCTTCCCTGCCCAGCCCCTCTCCTACCCCACGCAGCCTCACAGAAGCTGAGCTGGAAGCTGCCCCCCGGACCAGAGATGAGGAGGAGGAAGAGCTGCCTGAGCCTCTCATTCCAGAGGAGATAAAGGCAGCAGCTTCTTCTCTCTCCAGTGAGGCACTGCCATCACCAGGGACACAGAGCCCACCCACTGTCCCCTCCAGCATCCCAATCTCCAGCCAGGCTTCACCATTCCAGGATGCAGATATCATGAAGGAGTTCCTGTTTGTGATTTTGGGACTGGTGGAGCTGTCCAGATCTAGGCGGACACTAGAGGAAGAGTATGATGTCCAACTATGGATGGCTGTAGAAGAAGCACAGCCCAGATCTCCCAGCCCCATTGGCACAGAGGAGGCAGAAGAGGCAGCACCTCCCCTTCCCAGCCCCTCTCCTGCCCCAGGCAGCCTCACAGAGGCCAAGCCAGCAACTGCCATCCGGGCCATAGATGATGAGGAAGAGGAAGAGCTGCCTGAGCTTGCTTTGGAGGAGGTAAAGGCAGCAGCTCCTTCTGTCTCCAGTGAGGAACTGCCATCACCACGGACACAGAGCCCATCCAGTGTCCCCTTCGACATCCCAACCAGCAGCCAGGCTTCACCATTCCAGGATCAGGACATCACCGAGGAGATCCTGATCGAGGGAGAGATGGAGGACTCCAAACTGAGGGAGAAGCTGGAGGAAGAGTATGACATGCCAGAACAGATGGCTGTAGAAGAAACACAGCCCAGATCTCCCAGCCCCATTGGCGCAGAGGAGGCAGAAGAGGCAGCGCCTCCCCTTCCCAGCCCCTCTCCTGCCCCAGGCAGCCTCACAGAGGCCAAGCCAGCAGCTGCTGCCCTGGCTAGAGCTGACAAAGAGGAAGAGCTCTCTGAGCCTCTTACTCCAGAGGAAGTAATAGCAGCAGCTTCTTCTCTGTCCAGTGAGGTGCTGCCATCACCAGGGATACAGAGCCCACCCAGTATCTCCTCCAACATCCCAATCTCCAGACAGGCTTCAACATTCCAGGATGTGGATATCACCAAGGAGTTCCTGTTTGTGGTCTTGGGACTGGTGGAGCTGTCCAGATCTAGGCGGACACTGGAGGAAGAGTATGATGTCCAACTATGGATGGCTGTAGAAGAAGCACAGCCCAGATCTCCCAGCCCTGTGGGCTTGGAGGAGGCAGCAGAGGCAGCATCTGCCCTGCCCATCCCCTCTCCTGCCCCAAGCAGTCTCACAGAGGCTGAGTCATCAGCTGTTGGCCCGGCCAGAGCTGCTGGGGAGCTGCCTGAGCCTCTTCCTGTGGAGGAGGTAAAGGGAGCAGCTCCTTCTCTGTCCAGTGAGGAGCTGCCATCACCAGGGACACAGAGCCCACTCAGTCTCCCCTCTGACACTCCAATCTCCAGCCAGGCTTCACCATTCCAGGACGCAAATGTCACCAAGGAGTTCCGGATTGAGGGAGAGATGGAAGTCTACAAACCAAGGCAGGAGCTGGAGGAAGAGTATGATGTCCAAGAACAGTTGGCTGTAGAAGAAACACAGCCCAGCTCTCCCAGCCCCATTGGCACAGAGGAGGCAGAAGAGGCAGTGCCTGCCCTGCCCAGCCCCTCTGCTGCCCCAAGTAGTCTCACAGAGGCCAAGCTAGCAGATGCTGCCCTGGCCAAAGCTGACAAAGAGGCAGAGCTGCCTGAGCCTTTTGGTCCAGAGAACGGAAAGGCAGCAGCTTCTTCTCTCTTCAGTGAGGAGCTGCCATCACCAGGGACACAGAGCCCACTCAGTCTCCCCTCTGACATCCCAATCTCCAGCCAGGCTTCACCTTTCCAGGACACAGATATCATTGAGGAGTTTCTGTTTGTGATCCTGGGACTGGTGGGTCTGTCCAGATCAAGGCAGAAGCTGGAGGAAGAGTATAACGTCCAACAGTGGATGACTGTAGAAGAACCACAGCCCAGATCTCCCAGCCCTATGCACTTTGAGGTGGCAGCAGAAGCAGCACCTGCCCTGCCCAGCCCCTCTCCTGCCCCAGGCTGTCTCAGAGAGGCCAAGCTGGCAGCTGCTGCCCTGGCCAGAGATGACAAAAAGGAAGAGCTGCCTGAGCCTCTCACTCCAGAGGAAGTAAAGGCAGCAGGTTCTTCTGTCTCCAGTGAGGAGCTGCCATCTCCACGAACACAGAGCCCATCCAGTGTCCCCTTCGACATCCCAACCAGCTCCCAGGCTTCACCATATCAGGATCAGAACATCACCAGGGAGTTCTTGAGCAAGGCGGAGATGGAGGACTACAAACTGAGTCAGGAGCTGGAGGAAGAGTATGACGTGCCAGAACAGTTGGCTGTAGAAGAAACACAGCCCAGATCTCCCAGCCCCATTGGCACAGAGGAGGCAGAAGAGGCAGCATCTGCCCTGCCCAGCCCCTCTCCTGCCCCAGGCAGTCCCACAGAGTCCAAGCTGGAAGCTACTTTCCCCACCAGAGCTGAGGAGGAGGAAGAGCTGCCTGAGCCTCTCACTCCAGAAGAGGCAAAGGCAGCAGTTCCTTCTGTCTCCTGTGAGGCACTGCCATCACCAGGGACACAGAGCCCACCCAGTGTCCCCTCTGACATCCCAATCTCTAGTCAGGCTTCACCATGCCAGGATGTGGATATCATTGAGGAATTCCTGTTTGTGATCCTGGGACTGGTGGAGCTGTCCAGATCTAGGCAGACAATGGAGGAAGAGTATGAAGTTCAAGAACAGATGGCTGTGGAAGAAACACAGCCCAGATCTCCCAGCCCTGTGAGCTTGGAGGAGGCAGCAGAGGCAGCACCTGCCCTGCCCAGCGCCTCTACTGCCCCAGACAGTCCCACAGAGGCTGAGCTGTCAGCTGCTGCCCAGTTCAGACCTGACAAAGAGGAAGAGCTGCCTGAGCCTCTCACTCCAGCGAAGGTAAAAGCAGCAGCTCCTCTTGTCAGTGAGGAGCTGCCATCACCAGGGACACAGAGCTCACCCCGTGTCCCCTCCGACACCTCGACCAGCAGCCAGGCTTCACCATTCCAGGACATAAACATCACCAGAGAGATTCTGATCCTGCTCCTGGTGATTTTGTACAACATCTGGCGAAGCTGGAATCAGAGTATGACCTCTTACAATTAATGGCTGTAGAAGAAACCTTGCCCTGCTCTTCCAGCCCCGTGGGTGTGGAGGTGGCAGTAGAGGCAGCGCCTGCCCTGCCCCCGGCAATTCCACGGCGGCCGAGCTGGCAGCTGCTGCCCTGGCCAGAGCTGGTGAGAAGGAAGAGCTGCCTTAGCCTCTTCCCTCCAGAGGAGGTAAAGGCAGCAGCTCCTTCTCTCTCCAGTGTGTCCAGGGACACAGAGCTCACCCACTGTCCCCTCCAACACCCCGACCTGCAGCTAGTCTTCACTTTGCCAGGATCAGAACATCACTGTTATAAATGATTTACAGCCAATCTGATATCAAAGATTTTATTTTGCCATATCCAAAACCAATCTGAGACAGCCACAATAAAATCAGACAACATCGATTGAATGTTGGGTGAACGCAGGAGCAGCCACAATGGTGCTGTTCCACCTTGTCCACCAATGCTGCTTTTTGGAGTCCAGGATTTAAACAGTTTTTCTGCCCAGAGGCGAGTCCACTGTGTGTCCTTGTCCAGTCTGCATGTTCATGTGTTTCTTTCTTTTGTGGTTTGGTTTTGAAAGACTTTCCTGGCAGTGTGCAGGGTCTGAAAGGGGTTCCTGGAACCAGGCATTGGGATGGTGATCTGTTCAATCTCCAGGTTTCCTCCACCTAGTATCAGGTGCTGAGTGACCATGAAATGGGGAGTCCACCCTTGATGAACGAGCTATCTCCTGCCCAGCCATGTCCTTTCTGTTGCAAATTCTGGTTTTGCCCTGCTATTTCACAGTTGCAAAATGGGCCTAGGTAGTTGGAGACATCTTTTGTAGTTTTTGGGAATCAGAACTTACAGGACAATTCTTAGGTTATAACATACAATGTATTTGATACACTAATTTATTTACTACATATACCACAATCACTGAAGAGGTCCTGATTGAGGATTGACAGACTTTCCTGTTGTGAGGCAGAAGCTGGGTGAGTATGTCCTTCAACAACACATGGCCGTAGAAGGGACACAGCCCAGCTCTCCCAGCCCTGTGGGCACAGAGGTGGCAGCAGAGGCAGCCTGTCCCCTGCCCAGTGTCTCTCCTGCTCTGCTGAGTCCCGTAGACCAGAACATCACCACGAGATCCTGAGTCAGGTCCTACAGGACATCCAGGCACTGAAGCAGCAGCTGGAAGATATCTATGCCCTTCAACAGATGTTGGCTGTAAAAGTAGAACCAGTAGTCACAGTCAAAAGGGAGGAGAGCTCAGTGCCTGCCCTGCACAGCCCCCCCAGCCCCTGGCCTGCCCAGCTGGTGTCACGATCCGCCCGTGCAGGTGGGGTTCGTGATGGTTCGTTTTAAGGATCTCAGAGTGCAAAAGACACAGTGAGGAACAATTCAGTTTACTCAATCACAAATGTACCTTTATTTAGTGCCAACAAATGCGATAGTGGGGAGAGAAATTAAGAATAGTA
>JBBMKD010000001.1:112115714-112138964 GCA_037834095.1 Argya squamiceps
CTGTGGCTGCCCCTGGATCCCTGGCAGTGCCCAAGGCCAGGTTGGACATTGAGGCTTGGAGCAGCCTGGGACAGTGGAAGGTGTCCCTGCCCATGGCAGGGGGTGGAAGTGAATAAGCTTTAAGGTCCCTTCCAACCCAAATCATTTTGATATTCTGTAAAAATGGGCAAAGGAGGAGAGACTGTTCTGGGACAATCTTATGTTACTTAGATCCTACTAAGAATATTATTTTCAGTATATATATATATATATATATATATACTCTTCCCTCAAAAGCAAAATAAAGAACAAAACGTTCTTACCTTTGTTCCTAGACCAAAGCATGGATAATTCAATTCCTAATGCTGAAAGTTTAAGAAACTTTTACTCATGCACAGACACAGACACGTGAGATTCCATAATCACTTTATTGTAATTGTAACTATTATAATCACTTCAGGTCGCCTCAGTAGGATGCCATGCACTGATCTATTTCTGAAGCACTAAAATGCCAAATTCAGGGGAGGTTTTGTCCCTAACCTTTTTTAATGCCTTGAAAATGCTGTGAGATGTATAAATATATTTTTGAATCCCCTAAATGCTTCTGAAAAACTGGATCAAGAGTTTTTGTGGTACAGATAAAAATGCCCACAGTCCTGTCAATGAGGTTACTTCAATAGTGTTTCATTTGTAAATTCTCCTATGAGTTATATGATATGTTTTCAAGGTAATTAGTCAATGGATTTTCCTTATTTATCCACTTCATGGTCACTTGTGAATATCTGAATATATTTGCAAACTTTTGTTATTTGTAATGAGATTTACAAAAGTGACAGGAGAGCAGGTTCAGTAAATTAACTGACTTGATGAATTTCCAATCCTTTCTTCCAATAAAAAAATTATGTGATGAAAGTTATTAATTTTTTTCCATTTAAATATTAAGGGACTCATTCTAAAATTTGCATACATTGTACGATCACCTGGCCCCAGCTGTAGCTATATCCAGGGGATACAGTAAATGGAAATTGCTCAGCTCTACACTTGTGTGTCTCAAACACTGAATGTTCTGATATCAGCCTAAAGTCCTTTAACAGTTACTTTGGAGCACCCAGGTCCTGACTCAGATGTTCTTGGTACACCTAGTGCTTGGAAGTAGATGGATTTATTTCAATGAAAAAAAAAAAATCTAAAATGGGAAATCTAAAATGTAAGAGAACTGTAAAACACATGCTGCATTTTCAAGTTACTTTGTGTCAAATAGATCCCAGCATAGCAAACCCTCCCTGCATTCTCTTTGAACACAAAGACTGTCAGCCCTGAGCCTTGGAAGTGAGATTTAAGCCACCAGGAGCCAGGAGGAATGTCCCACACTGCTCCAGGAGCTTGGGGACAGGCTGGTCTTGGGGATATCGGGTTCATGTCAGAAGCCTCAAACATTTCTTCTCTTTCTCCTCCTTCTCCTCCTCCTTCTCCTCCTTCTCCTCCTTCTCCTCCTCCTCCTCCTTCTCCTCCTCCTTCTCCTCCTTCTCCTCCTCCTCCTCCTTCTCCTAGTCTTCTTCATCTTCATCTTCTCCTTCTTCTGCTTCTTCTTTGTGTTCTTTTTCTTCTGTCCTCTTTGTCTTCATCTTCTTCTTCATCTTTTTTGTCTTCTTCTTCTTCTTCATCTTCGTCTTCTTCATCTTCTTCTTTGTCTTTGTCTTCATCTTCTTGTTTCCCCCTTAGCCCATCTTTTCCTCATTTGCTCATTTACTCATCCCAATTCTTGGTGGTGCCTCTTTTGCTGTTTCCATCTCTGGGATCAGACAGGCCCTGGTGAGGGGAGCACATTGCCTCAGACTGTGTTTTGCAGCTGTGCAAAGGCTCATCTCTCACCTTTAATCCTCCTGGCAGCCCAGCAATAACTCGCCCCAAAGGCAGCCTGATGGAACTTTCCAGAGATTTTCTGATGCCTCACACTGGTTCCATTCATTAAATCTTTTGTCCAGAAAACTAAATGGAAAGGTGTTCCAGAAAATGAAATTATTTCATGTTCGGCTTCATAACTTTTTATTAAGGGCAGGAAAGGTTTTGTAGTGGAATATAGAGACTTGCAGTTAAGAATAAGCCAAACTCAAAATCCTGCATCTAAACATCCTGAAGATTGTTAAATTAAAGAGGAAAAGAGCATTCACATTGCCAAACTCCATGCACCAAACAGGTGCCACATTCCCCAGAAGAATGGACATTTCTACTGTAATTTACTAAGGAAAAGTGTTCTGTAGAGGATAACTCAGTAGGACTAATTCCAGTGCACCTAAAAGATCCTACCCTGAAGTGACTTTAAGCACTTCCTTGGCATTTGAAATAAATTAATTGGAATCCTAATAGAGCTTAGAACTGGAAACCTTGTATCTCTGCTCCCAGACCTTCTCGGGCTAAAATGATGACACAAGATATTCCACCCTGCTCTAATAAAATCTGGAAATCTGGGATATTTCTAAGTGGCTGCCAAGCCTTCCACATCATTACTGCTATGAGACCATATCACCTCATTAATTCCTTTTTCTTCTTTTCATTTTTTTTACACAAGAGGAAACTTTTCTTTGTAAAATCAATGGTGCAGCATTTTCCACTGCTGCTGGAAAAGCCAGTCATGGCCCCCTGTGACTTCTCTGTTGGTGTTCAGCTAAAGATATCTACCCAAAATTTCTTCTGCAGGCTTGAAATCTTCAATTGGGCAAAATAAGAGTTACCCAGGGAGTGAAGCACTCTTCCTGGATGGAATGAGTTGATACTTTCATTTCTTGTAATGTTTGATACTGATTTTAGACACCAGAGGTCAGACACTGCTGCTGATCAGCAAAGGAAATGGGAACAGCTCGAGCAAATAATAGGAAATGAGCTTTCAAGAATATGAGCTTTCCTTTCAATGTCATCACATTTATGGGGTTTATCTAGCTTTTTTCCCCCTTTTCTGAAAGCTGACTTCAGAAAAAGATGCTGCTCGTTTTGAAGTTCCTCCTGGTAGAAAAATAAGCCAAGAAGAAATGTCTGATTTTTAAAAATTCATTCTGGTTTTGTCCCTAACCTTTTCAACTTACAGTTTCTAATAAACTTCTCATCCTCTTCACCTGGAGACTTGATTAATAAAACATTAAAAATTAAAGCAAGCTCTTCCAATTCTTTTCCCTGCTGTGATCAAAATGCAGTTTGAAAGGCTTCTCAGTTTTGTAGCAAGAGGGAGCGTGTGTGACACATTCCCTCCCTGCTCCTGTGCTGCAAATGAAATATGAGAAAACCATAGCTGAAACAAGGAATTTGCTGCCTGAAGAAGCCTGAAATGTGACACAGCACCTTGGCTGGCAGCAGTGCCCTGACCCTGAGCAGGCCCTGGGAGGACACAGACCTCAGAGCCCCCATCCCAGGAAAGCTTCCTGCAGCTGGGAATTTGACCTGGGTGTCTGTCAGAGGTGGCATCTGGGCTGGCTGTGACACAGGAGGATACACATTTCTCTCTTGTATCAATTTCTTTTTTAATACAAAATGCATTCCTGTGCACAGCAAGCTGTTTGTGTGCCACAGAGGGCTTTGCAGCAGTGCTGTGCTTCCAGTTCTCTGGCATTCAGAGCCAGGGGAAAGCTGCAGAAGAAAGGAAGAGAAAATAGCACCAAATCCCTGTGCCAGCCTCACTCTGCCTGAATCCAGAGAGATTTTCCTCCTCTCCTTCCTCTTGCTGGACATCAACCTTCCTGACCATTGGCCTGAGAGGTACAGAGAGCATCTGGCAAGTTTTACATTTATTCTAAAATGATTAAGCAGAAATCCAGTCAGGTGCATGTTCAGCACTTCTTGGAGCAGAGCTCTGCTTGGGCTTGTTCAGCTGATGAGGGTGAGTGGGCTCTGTGCTGAAAAATTGCCCTTGATGATCCCTTAATGCATTTTTTTTCTAATGGTAGTGATCTCAAATTTTATCTTTTTTAACTAAGAAGCAAAAGACACAGAATAGTAAATATTTCCCTCAGGAAACTGACAGGATTTGATGGAAGTGGTGCACTTAATGTGAGGCCAGCTGAGAGTAAATTCACATGTGGATGTGTTTTGACTGGCATAGATCTACATTATATTGGGATATCTACATGAATAAACAGGCAGCAGTTAGGAGTTGAGTTTATTTTGATTTTTCTAACCAGCAATGGAATAGTCCCGTGTCATGCAGAATTAAAACCCTGTTACAGAACAAGGCTCAGATTTCTAATTTATTTGCAATATCACTCTTAAATGCACCACAGTCTGTGCATTTGCCTGCCTGCTGCTCAGCACTGTGAGGAAAAAATGGTGATAATCTCTCTGCTTATGAAAAGGAGAATGAGAAAGTTCCTGGAGCTCCTCCCCATTATCTGGCACATCTAAATGCTGTTTCCCAGCCCTGTCGTATCAGGATAATTGCCTGCTCTGCTTTAGCATTTCACTTGCACTGTCAGGAATACAAAGTGTTCTCCTCCACATGAAAGCAGGATGCTATTTCCGTGTTTTTCAAAGCCTTTCTAGCTCCAGAATGAGGCCATCTTTGATCTTAAATTTGCCACATCTGCTCCCTGGAAGGCTGCAAAGTTGTTTAGAAGCAGTCTTCAGCTTCTCTGTGCTCAGCCCAGGTTGTACTCTGGCTTCTCACCATAGTTATACCCCTGGTGACCATGGGGGGGGAAAAAAAAGGATCTATGGCAATTGCTATGTGCAAATTCAGTTTGTCTTTCTGGGAGCTGTGGGAGTCAGTGTGCTAAATAAAGGTCCAGGGACAATTCAGTGAGACAGCTCAGGTCTCCTGATGCTGCTGGATTATAATGACTGAAGCCAGAAAGGCTGGGGATGCAATGACAATGAGGGAAGATACCTTGCTTGGTTGGCAAGGCTCAGGATTTTCCTCTCCAGGATAAGCCAGGCACCACATTTCCCAACCACAACCTCTTCAGATGCCCAAAAAACCCAGTTTAGTAAGAAATGCTTCAGTTAGTGCTGAGATAACTCATATGAGGTCCAGGGGATGGGTTTGACCAATGACTTTACCCTCTGGACAGAGGACAGTGGGGGTCTGTGTGATGCCTTGGGAAGGCTGACCTGAAACAGAGACTGGACAGAGCTGGAGAATAAAGCAGATATTTATTAAAAGGACTTTAAAGATACACCTTGGGCAGGACAAGAGCCTGACCAGAGCTACACCCAAGGTGGACTAAAAAGGGTCACAAAATGGACGACTGGTCACGAGGCCTCACACTTTTATTTTGATCCATTTGCATATTGGGGTTTAATTGTCCAATTACAGCTTCAGGTTGTGAAGTCCCATCCTTCTTGTTCCTCCCTTCAGTCCACTGTTGTTCGTGCTTTTGGGCCTGAAACTTGTACTCGTTGTCCTTGGTCTTCAGCAGGAAAAGGATTTGTTTTGTCTCCCTACTCTGTGAAGAGAGCTGACTAACACTTAATATGAGGCTCAGAACTGCACCCCTGGGCAGCACAGAATCTGAAAACCATGAACACAAAAACTTAAGGCATCATATGAAGTACCAGATGAGATTCTGCAGGATTCTTGCCAAGGAAATGTAAACACTGTCACACACACAGTGGAATGACACACAAGCTCTCATGTGCACAGCCCAGCAGTGCAGCAAAAAGAGGACTAATAAATGAGTATTCAGAATAGTTTCTGCAACACTGCAAAAACCGCTGTCTGATTCCAACTCAGTGAGCTGGAGGGTTCCTTGAGTTGAAAATTTTACTATATGGCTTCCTGACTTTCTTTCTGGCCCCTCTTTCTGCTGGCCTCACACCAGACAGCAACAGAGCAATGGCAAGGAATCTTTCCAACACAGGCCCAATGACTGGAAAATGCCAGATGAATTCTGAGCTAATCCCTCAACAGTCGACAGCCATGACCAATTACCATCAGAACCTGTCCCTACAGATCACACCCTAATTTAACAATAAATTGCATTAACCTCCATCCATCTATTTGCAGTGATTTCCAGAAAACATTGCTATCCATAAAGGAATCCTCCTGTGGGTTAGGTAATTACCCTGGAGAGCCAGCTTTCCCTCCTCAGCAGCAGGAGCAAATAGCATTTCTAATGAGCTGGGTATAAATAACAAGTTGGATGCTGTCAAGCATCAATATTTACTCTGCATTGGATAGAGCTGCTAACTGAATTAGCCCCTTTGCAGCAAGGGGCTGGGTTTGCATGCAATTATCATCATGACGTTCTCACTTGATGCCTAATTAGCTCTCAGCACACTATAAATAGAAAATGCACATCCAGGGACGTTGCACTGAGTGGTGCCTGTCAGTTTTCTCACATCTTCCAGGACCACCTATGCAGATGAAAAATTGAGGGTCTCCTCACATTATTTTTACACAAAAGATGAGAAAATTTAGGTCCCAGGCTGGCTGACTTCTCTTTAGGGGCAAATTTCTGTAGCAGCATAATATCTGCTTGCTTAATTGAGGTAGAACAAAGAGTCAGAATTTATCTACAAACATCAGCTTGCTGGACAAAGTGATTTTGTACCTCTACTGCACAATCACTGTTTTCTGTGAAAGCAAAGAAAGCTGATCAAGCATTGCAGTAGTAATTGCACTAGAAAATTTAACATTTTATTAGTTGAAATCAGGCAAAAAGAGTCCAGAAAACTGTTTTTGTCCTTAACTTTTGTCCTTAATAACCTTAATAACTTAATAACCTTGTCCTAAATTTTTGTCCTTAATACCCTATGTAGCAATTATCAATACAGCATATCTATTTTAATAATTTGACATAACTATTGACCACACACAGTGCTAAAATATCTTTCAAATTCTTTATTTTCACAGTTTTTAAAATATGTTTTCAAGTATTTTGACACAAGGTGTGTTTTTCTTCTTTTCAGGAAATTTTAAACCCATTTATTCTGATGTTAAATGTAGCCCTTGTTTTGTTTAAGTACAAGCTTGTGTGTAATGTGATATTCCAGCATGCAGGAAAAAAAAATCTAGCAATTTTGCACATTAGTGAAAGAGTGTTTCCAAAGCTGGAGAGCATGGTACAGTGTAATGTGTGTTTGAAAAACAGCATATGCTCATGAAATCAAACACTTCCCCAAAATGCAAGGCTGCAAAGGGATGTAGTGAAGATTACACAGCAAAATTTTAGCATTTCCGAGCTAAAGCTTTTTCCTCGTGGTTTTAGACAGGAGGTGTGGGGTTTTTTAGCTCTTTCTCTGAGATAATTTTGATGGTTTATATAGATAGCTGCTGTAGTTAGAGAAATAGATATGGTGCAGTGCCAGAGAGAGGTCTGAGCTGCTGAGGGCAGGGTGAGGGACGAGGATTCTGTGTGGGGAGATGTCTGCTCACACCTCGTGACCCTTCCTGGCTGTGGGTCACATCGGGCAGTGCAGAGTGCTCATTTACCTCCCACTTCATTAAATTCACAGCTCTGCTCTGGATGGCCATTAAACTGTCCTCATGTGTATTATTTACAACACTTTGGCATGGCTTGTGTGCTCAAAGCTGGACTTTTATAATAATGTGTATTTTGGCAATTTCTGTGATACGGACAAGATATTTTCACATTTGGATTCAAACTGAAAGGGGAAATTCACGTTGGATCTAGGGAAGAAGCTCTTTATTGTGAGGGTGATGAGGCCCTGACACAGATTTCTCAGTGGGTGCCCCATCCCTGGAAGTGTCCAAGGCCAGGATGGATGGACCTCTGAGGAACCTGGGATAGTGGAAGGTGTCTCTGCCCATGGGAGGGCTTTGGAAGAGATTTAAGTTTCTTCCAACCCAAACTGTTGGAACCCTGGTCACTGAGAATTTTAGACTTTCTGTGCTGACAGCACTAACCCCGAGAAAATACTGCATTTAACCTGAGGCTTTGGAGAAGGCTTCAAAAATTGAGTGATAGCACTGGGAGTGTGGATGTGTGGTTTGAATAGAAGTGTGTGATATCACATGGTGGAAAAGTTAAAGGTTTTAGGATATAGCAATATATATAAAGCAAGATGGAGGATTTAGAGTGTAGGTCAGTCCTTCTTTTTCACTTTCTTCTTCATGGGTCTGGGTGGTATTTTGTAATTGGATAGAAAATTCCACGTTGCGGACCATGAGTGGTTGGTTATTGGGTTAAAAGTCAAAATAATTTAGGTGTCATTTCTTAATTGGATAGTTTATCCTTAAAAGACCTTGTAGAGAGACAGATAGGAGCTCCATTTTAAGTTTGTTAGCTAGAAGTGCTGTAGAACTCATGGTTTGTGAGACTGTAATATAGATAAGAATTAATAAACATCTGAGTCCAAACAAGAAATACTGTCTTGAGCATTTAATCCCAACTCTGGCAGAAAGAAGATAAAAAAGCAACACCAAGCCATTCTTGGGTTCATTCGATGATTTTATGCAGGCTGGAGGGGATACTTCATGAAAGTTTAACCATCAGTGGCAGGTTCTGCTTTGGGACCCTGTGAAGAAGAGTTTCTCCCCTCTAAAGGATGGAGTCACAGCCCCCAAACCTTCTCCCTGGCATGGGCAGTGTGGAGGCTGCTCCCTAACACAGAGTGTCCATCTCAGTCCACGGGGGCACAGCCACCAAAGCAACACACTCCCTTTTTCCTCTTAATTCTTCTGTTACCCTGGGATGATTGAATATCTGCCTTTGGGCCACTCTAACACACTTTGCTTTCCCAGTTCCAGGTCCTCCCGCTGGAGTTAAAGCAGCTGCTGCCTCGGCCTCTACGGTTTTTGTGTCCTGGCTGCCTCCCCTGAAGCTGAACGGCATCATCCGCAAATACACCGTGTTCTGCTCACACCCCTACCCCACAGTAAGTGCCACAGCCCCTCTGTGTGGGGCTGACACAGAGCATTTCCAGGCACCAGTCCTTGAGTCTCTCCCTGCTGCTTCCTCTCCTGCCTTTTGCTCCCCCAAAGGGAGATCCTGAAGGTACAGAGACAAGTCAGAGTTGAATTCGGTTTATTCCACCTATCAAATTTCTGTTTAAAACCTATTGCAGAGCATTAGCTCACTAATAATTTCAAAACATACATTTCAGTTTAATTATTTCAGTTGAAGCTGAGTATTTTTCAAGGTTTGGTTAGTTTAGGATGTAACAAGTTGCATTTTCCAGGGCCAGCTGCATATGAGCCCTGTTGCAGCTGGAGGCAGGCATTTATTTACCCTGTTTTCATCTAAGTTCCTGCCTTTTTGGCTTGAGTATTCATGTGTGAAGGAACATAATGACTTATAAACAAATATATTTGCTTGTGAATAGGCTTATTTATGTCTGGAGTATCCAGCTCTATGTGCTTTTACTTGCTGAGAAAGTGACAGGAGGAAATTTGAATTGAATATCAGGTTATCTTTCTTCCTTTCTGAATCACAAAGAAATTCAGCAATCTTTAAACACAAGGGCCAATTTCTCACTCTAAATACCCATGCATATTTATTTTCATGTGGATTGAAAAGAATACTTATTTATTTTATATCTGAGATTTGGATTTAGTTTCTATCCAAGGTTTGGATTTCAGTTTCAAGCAGGACTTCCCAGCAGAGGTTAAAAAAATGAAATCTTGGTTTAATCTGCAAAGAAAATATTGTTCCAGAATTTTCCAAAAGTGCTTCAGGCATGTGGAAACTTCTCCGCCCCCAAGGCAGGGGGTTGGAACAAGGTGGTCTTTTAGATCCCTTCCAACCCAAACCATTGTGTGATTCTCTGATTTATGTCTTGGGATTACTGTCTCCTAAATCAGTTAATTTCATAATACTAGCAAACAAAACCATCTTTAGCACACCTTTAAATGTAACCCGACTGGATATTTTCCATCACAGTTCATACATTTCTGTGGCACTCAGTGGGTTAAAGAGGTCAGAGTTTAGAGGACAGCTCTGAGTGGGGATCAGGCACTTCTCTGGAGGCTTGGAGAGAACACCAGATGGTGCTGCTGCCTTCTCCAGATACTTTCCATGCACAAAGCTGCAGTGCTTCTTCCTGGGGCTTGGCTAGCAACATTTTTTCCTATATTTACATCCCCAAGAAAATAAACATCCTCAGCTAAAAATATTCTTCTCTACCATGTGAGTCTCTCACATACAAAACTTCCTATTTTGTGGTTACCTTTTGGAGTACCTCAGAGATGGACAATGACAGGAACAGCTGCTTTTTTTTTTTGCTGCTCTTGGCCTGAACAGAATCATAGTGTTGTATTTTTGTGGTGTCATTATGCAGGGGTATGTATGAACCATCATGGAACCATACCTTAGCCCCAGGTAGAGGCACTTGGAGGTGTTTGTGCTCCTTTATTAATTGCTGATGGATAGTTCTGAAAGGTGCCCCCAGGACAGATGATTTTTAATGTCCCTTCCAGCCCAAACCATTCTGGGATTCCATGATCCTGCTGCTACCTTCATGCAGGTGTGTGTTCATTTAAATATATGTATGCACACACAGATATATGTATAAATATGTTCTACATGTATCTGTGAGTCCCTATTCCAGTGTTCTGCAGATCAGCAGGAGCTGTGGCTTGCAGAGATCTCCTGTATCAGTCCTGTGTGCTGACTGAGGCAGGGATTACACTGGGGGCTCAGAAGCCAAGTTGGACATTTTTAAACTAATGCAAGCCCTCAGGACATATTTAATATAGAACACACTCCCTCAGCTTTATTTCTAACAAAATGCTTTGTTATCTTTTATTCTGGAATGAATTGTGAGCTAAAAAGCTGTTTAATTCAGGGCTGCTTTGCAGTGAAACTCTGCTGCAGAGCTGCTCAAATGCCAACACTGCTGTGCAGATACACTTAATATATCCAGGGAAGTTCTTGTTTGATTCACTGCTGGCAGAGACAAGTAGCTGACAGAGGGAGAGGTCTTAAATTAGGGTGAGGAGGAGAATAAATAAAAGACCTGTGTCTTTATCATCTCTTCTGCCACCATAAGTAGCAAGTGCTGTAGCTGCAGGTATGGAGCCCTAAAAACTTCATCCATCAGTCACAGCCCTGGCTGCAAAATAACTTTGCTAAAAGTCTGCTGTTCAGGCAGAAAGGCAAACTGGGTTTTCAGGCTTCAGTGAGAAGAAAGAGACAGAGATAAAGGTAAACTGATGGGGAGGCTACATTCTTTGCAGATTGTGTTTTATTGCTGAGAACAAGTCAATGCAATAGATTTTAGACAGGTTAACAACAGTATTTTACACAAGAACACTGCTTTTGTGTTTAAGTCACTAACAGGAAAAATAATTAACTCTGTTGGTTGTATTGTGCATATTTTTATTACAAACATAACACTTATACAACCCTGACATATTAGAAAATGAAGATTTGCTGCCTCTTGCACTGTTCAGTTTGCTTTGCAAAGGCAGAAGCTTTTAAAACTTCTGCTGCCTCTGTACAGAACAAAAGGCATTTCCTCTTTAAAATAATTTGAGCCCTAAGGACAGCACTTGCCTGGAATGTTTAAACACAAATATGATTAATGTGTGAAAAATGGAAAAGATTCTCCACTGCAGTCTATTCTCTGGCCAAGATAAAGGGGAAGCAAGGATACAATTTCACACTGTTTAATTGTTGTGTCTGTAGTATTCTACAGGCACAATTAGGCAAAACTTTCTCTTTTTTGTTCTGAAAATGTAGGAAAAGATACAGAAATAAGAGACTTCATGGATCCTTCATTCTTCAACTATAAGAAACAGAATATACCAGAATTTAAGTTAGAAAAATTATCCTCTGGGCTAACTCGTAGCCTACACTCTTGCTACTCCTCACTTCCTATCATATCCATGTCCAACTTTTTGCAGGATCTGGCTTCTCAAGACCACCTGTAATGGTCCCATGGTGGCCAGATTCCTTCTAAGAGTGATGATTCCCATTTCACTGTCAGGATGCTCATGGCACTCATCCTGCCCAGGTCTCAGGGAAGTGCTGTCACTGCTGTCCCATCCTGGCAGGGGGATTTTCCCCCGTGGTGCCACACACATGGAACACAGGTTGAATCCTAGCACAGAAATTAGGCTGGTTCAGTTCCTCTTGGTTGTGCAGCCTCAGGGATTTTCAAAGTGCAAGAGAAAAGGAGATTTGGGGGTTTTCTGAAGAAAAAAGACAAAAAACCCCCAAAACAAAACAAAAATCAACCACCAACCTCCTGTTGCATTCAGGTCAGTACAAAGCTTAAGGAAGAATCAATGGGATTTGATTAAATAAAATTTAGATGTCAGAAAGTGTGTGGAGAAGGTGGCTGTGACACACAGGTTAGCCAGCCTGGGAAACTTTGATCTCAGAACAGGTAAAAAGCATCTCCTAAAGAAGCAGTAGAGTGCTGAGGGCAGGAGAGGGAAGGTTAAGGATCAGGATTTCCTGGTGCAGGAAGGGATGAGAAAGTTCCTATGCACAAGGACAGAGAATTATTGATATGGGAAATTCTGATCAACTGGGGATAAAATTACCATGAGATCCTGGTCAAATATTGAAGATGGAGGCCAGACTGTGGGATCTCAATGCATGAAAATCTTCAAGACTTGACACATCCCTGAGCAACTTGGTGCAATTGAACTTGCTTTGAGAAGGAAATTGGAGTGGGTGACCTCCAGAGGAACCTTCCAACCTCAATTTTATTTTTATATGGCAGTTTAAAACTGGAAAAGTTGGTCAAAATCTGTACACAACAAGGGAAACCAGACAGTGGTAGAGTTAATGTGTAACTCTCTGAGGAAAAGAAACACATCAGAGTGACACCAAGATGTCTCATAAGTTAAAAGTCTCCAATAAAACTCAGATAACATTTTAGGCCACTGGCAGGACTGTTTGTCTTTCCCATCTGAACACCTTCTATGCACAGTCTCCCAGACAAGTTCTCCTTTTAGCTCCCACTATCAGGAAATCAGAGAGTGGGAGTGAGGTCATATTATTTCACATCTTAAGTGAGTTCCACATGAGTGGAGGAAAGACAAGAACCAGCTGACTGTGTCCTGAAAAGGAAAATCACCGAGAAAGGAGAATGGTCTCCATTTATTATCCTTTTATAGTGCAGTTCTACTTACACAACTCCTTTCCATTAATCTCCAGGCTTTCTATGGAGAAAGCATAGAGTGAGGCACAAATTAATGACCTGCTTTGCTGGAAACAGCAGGAAAATCCTGTTTAATGTGTTTACTCCTGTTAGCAAGTGACCCACCAGCAGATTAGCAAAACCCAAACAACAACAACAACCATAATGACTACACTTTTATAATCAACAAGTCAAAATAGACTTTAGTATGTGTATTTCTGATTGGGTGATGTCATACCATTCATTGACACTGAAATGATTTTCCTGGTCTGTATTTTCTCAGCTGTTTACCTGAATTTCTAGCACAAGTACCCAAAGATTGGTAAATGCGACAAGAAGCTTGCAAAACATACAGGTGCATATTTAAAACCCAACATTTCTAATAGGAAGAATCAGTTTATTCCCTGGTCTTTAATCCTGACAGTAGTTTTGAAATGTTGGTTGATGAAACTGTTGCTTAGCTGTGGGATTCTGCTAAGGGGTGATTTGTCCCCCAAACCCACCTTTGACTGAGGTCTCAAAAGACCAGAAACCTGAGTTACTGGAAGGAGAAGAAAGTCCAGAACTATTGAATCAGATTAATGGAGTGAGAATATTCCTGCAAAGATCCCAGATGATGCTGTTGTGATAAATTGGATTAGCTGGATGAGGAACCAGAGCACAAAGCAGACCCCAGTGCTGAAATAGGGGTGATGATTAGGAATTATCTCATAGTGCAAAACCTACAATCAGCCCCAAGGTACCTGTGTTGGAAAGAATCTTTGAAAACTGTAATCTACATTTCTGGACTTCTCCAAAGGATGTAGAAAGATCCAAAAGCTGAAAGCCCAGCAGAGATTCATGTTGGCCTGGAAATATTTCTTTGAAACAGTTGGGTTTGGAATAGGTGGTAGATGAAGAGGTGCAAAGCAGTGATGGAGATAAGGGAAATGATCTTATATTTGGCCAAAACCCAAGTCAATTTACTTGGAAACATAATTAATATTGGAAACTGACCAACATCTGAGGCAGACAGTTACTGATCCTTTTGATTTCCTTATTTTACTGTGAGAAACATACTCTTGAGCCTGTTAGACTTCTATATTTGTTTCATTTTTTTGCTTTTATTTAAACCCACTAAGGGGAAAATACATTATGTGATTTAACCAGCATACACAGGAGACTCTGGGGTTGCCCTGTGGAAGAAGAGAGTAATTGCTGCTCTTAGTCTGTAATTCATAGACTCTAAGTGGGATTTAATTCATCTGACTTCAGATACCTTGAATAGAGTCACAAATACTTATTCTGGGGTCATCAAGGATTTCTGTTCACCAAGGAAAGAAGCTAGATGTCTGTGATAAACTCGATAAATCTCCTTCTGAAAGTTTCCCTTCTCTTTGTTTAGTCTAGAGAAAGTATACATGCTTATCTTAAACCAGCTGATCTGCAACATAAACTAGATGTGGAAGTATATACAATTATCTTAAACTTGATCTTTAAACTATTAGCTGTCATAAATCCCCATCATCCAGATGTTTTCCACTCAATTCTTTCAGGCAGACACGATTTTTGTATTGATTTTTGCATAGGATCTGTCTGAATTCTAACCTTGGGTTTGCCTCACACTTTCTGATCCTCATTTCCTCTCCAGATTAAAGACTTGGATAAAAAAAAACTTTGAAAAGTAGAGTTGATGCAATTATAAGGCAGAAATGATTTGTTGCTACGTACTGTGGATCTTTCAGTGATTAGAAGGATGCTGAAAGTTTCTTGGAGCAAAGGGAGAAGTAGCTGGCAGAAGTTGGCTAAGTAGATAAAGTTGCTATTGAAAAGGAGTTTATTTAGACTCAGCAGATTCTGTAAGGTTGAATTTTAAATCTATGTTCATTGATTTGTGTATTGCAAGCAGTATTTATCACTGTATCTATATAGCACTTTTTACAGTGTGAAGATATTTATGCTCATTAATTCCTGTGTGCTTTATTCAGCATAGAAATAGTGCATAATTTAGGGGTTATTTTAAAACCTTATATTGGACGGTATTTAAAATGTGTCTTTTTAATATACCACATGTTCTATTTTTAGCCTTTTTTGTCGTTGTTTCACATCTTTGGTGCCAGCTCCCAAACATAGTACATTCATTATTTTAATTGCTTTGTCAACTTTACATTTTTTTGCCTATCTTATTTTTGTCAGAGAGCAGACCTCAGGAGGGATGTGACAGTATAAATTGATTCTGAAGATGTGCTGCTTTATATGATTTTTAAAAGGTCTCCTTGTAAAGCCCTACCAAAACAAATTTGATATTGATTTTTTCATAAACCTCCCTCCTTGTCTCACTACCTCGTCTCACACCCAGGGATATCAATACAGCCTGACAATAAGTCCTTGATGTCCTGACCTTCCTGTGGTCACCAGCCTGTGACACCACACAGTGCTTCCCTCATCAGGAGCCTGAGGGACTGTCCAGGATATCCTCCAAAGGGACAGGCAGGTGGTGGACCTGGAAATCCAGACAGTGGGTTTTCTTCCAGGGGTAATACCTGGAAATGAGAATTCAGGAGCAGCTGAGATACCTTCAGGTGTTTATCCTGGAGAAAAGGAGGCTCAGGGAGAACTTTCAGGATCTCCACAACTCCCTGACAGGAGGGAATAGGCAGGTGAGGGTCACGCTCTGCTCTTGGGACAAGAGGAAATGGCCTCAAACTGCACCAGGAAAGGTTCAGGTTGGACATAAGGAAGAATTTCTTCATGGAAAGGGTGCTCAGGCCGGGCTGCCCAGGGAGGTTTGGAGATGTCCAGGGAAGGCCTAGATGTGGCACTCAGTGCTCTGGGCTGCGGACAAGGTGGGCATTGGGCACAGGTTGGCCTCAATGGTCCTGGCGGTCATTTCCAACCTCAGTGATTCTGGGGTTCTTTGGATTGGCAGGATTTTCCTGGCAGTGGGAAGGCAGGGAGCTGCCTCGGTTCTTCCCAAAATTTCCATCTGAAATTTTCTAACATTTTAGTTCCTCAATTAAGGTGAAAAAAAAATAAAGTTACAATATTAAATGGCAGCTGTATTCACTTTTGTGTACAGCTTCTGTTTCCAACAGTTACCTTCAATAGTTCTGAGTGAAAAACAGATGCCACTTTTCAAAACATGAGCCAACACCTGAACAGAAACCATTTTTAGACCAAAGTGGCAGCCAAGAGCCTTACTGGAGACCGTGGTCCAGGATCAGTGGTTATTGGGAGCTTTGAGAATCTGTCCATCTGTGAAAGGAAGGCAAAAGCCAGCAGTCCTCAAGAAAAGTACAATTCATGACCTCAGGCAGACTTACACATCTTTAGGGAGTTCACTGAGAGGGCACAGCAGTGTTCTGTCTGCTCTTCTCAGGGATGCAGAACTTGAAGTTCATTCTCTATAAATACAGACATGTATTGATTTTTTATTACCCCAGTTTGCTTCCAGGTAGAAACAACTTAGTGTAGCCCCCAGTACTGGATAACTTGTGAGTCCAGGAGACCCTAAAATGTGATTTTTAGAATAAAACATCTCAGTACTCTCTGTCCCTCAAGTTCTATGTTGAGTTTTGGGCCTCTCACATCACAAAAGGACCTTGAAGTGGTGGAGTGTGTCCTGGTCTGAAAAACAAGTCTTAGGAGCAGCAGCTGAGAGACCTGAGGTTCTTCAGTCTGGAGAAAAGAAGGTTCAGGAGAGACCTCACTGTTCTCTACAACTCCCTGAAAGGAGGTTTTAGCAAGGTGGGGGTCAGTCTCTTTTGCCAGGTCCAAAATGAAAGGATGAGCAGAAATGGCCTGAAGTTGCACCTGAGGAGGTTCAGATTGGATATTAGGAATGGAAATTTCCCTGGCAGGGTGGTCAGGCCTTGGGATGAGCTGCCCAGGGAGGTTTGGAATCACTGTCTGTGGGAGTGTTCAGGAGGAACCTGGATATGGCCCTTGGGGACAGCGTTTGGGGTAGTGCTGGGTGATGCTGGGACTGGAAGTTCTCTCCCAGCCTTGATGATTCTGTGCTTTCCAGGAGCAGCCATGCCTGAGCTAAGGCAAGGTAGACAATTCTGTGATGGAGCTGTCCAAAAAGATGGAGATCACTGTGGTTTTACCACACAGAATTGAAGACTTACTTTAATTATTTGTGAGGCTCAGCACTTTTTCTAGGCCTGATCTGTGCCAGTGATGAAGAAAGGCCCAAGGAGCAGCACCTGGGCCCAGGAGGATGTGAGGGTGACTGAAGTCAGTCTACACTGCTTATCATGAGCCCCTCCAAAGCAGAATTGTTTTGAGAAGAGCCATTTAGAGCAGCACAAAACTGAGCTAGAAACCAAGTTAAAAATCAGTGTGGATCACTGGGATGGAGTGCTCAACTCATGGCCTGGCTCTCTCCCTTTTAGCAGCAGAGCTGAGCCCAGAGGACGGATGTTTGTTGAGAGAAACCCAGCTATGCAAACAGCATTTCAGTGGTTTAACTCAAGCCAGATATAACAAACTCAGTGCTGTGTCTGTGGAAGGCTGCAAAACCAGAGGCTCCTTGTTGTGGGCAGAAGGGAGCGGCCTGAGTGTCTCTCCTGAGCCCACTTCTGTTCAGTGGCTCCATTACTGACCTGGATAATGAAATAGAGAGGCTGCCTATTAAATTAGCAGGAGATACAAGGCTGGGAGGGATTGCATGTATGCAGGAGACAGAAAAAGAATTCAGGCAGGTTTTGATGAACTGGAAAATTGGTCTGGAAAAAGTTGGATAAAATTTAGCGAGAAAATGGGTACCCTGAATAACCAAGTGCAAAAGTGCTGTGTAGAGAGCAATTCTCTTCATTCTTCAGAAGAGGATTTTGAGGTTATTGTGCCTCCCAAGATGAACATTAACAGCCTTTATAATCCTGCCCTGGAAAGCCAAATGAGAATCCCTGGAATTGTTGAGTACAGGTTTGGAAACTATGAGAAAGCTATGGACCATCTTTAGATAGTCTGAAGGATAACAGAAGATATTATTAGAGAAACTGATAGAGAAAATGGGATTTCTGGACAATGTTGAAAGCACCAGAGTTATTTAGTTGTAAAAAGATAAGGGTACTGGTGGGGAAAGGAACGATAAAACTTCATGTAGATTAAAGACTGGTGCAAAGATCAAGGCAATAATCTATTCTTCATGTTCCTAATAGACTGGAAAAGAAGCTATGGGTTGAAACTGCAGCAGGAAACTCAAGCTAGATTAAAAAAAACGATTTCTAATCATGAGATTAGTTAAGCAGTGGAATAGGTTGTGCAGCCTAGGGAGTTGCAAAATCTCCTTTTATTGTAAGTCTTCAAAATCAGGTTGGGGAAACAGATATTTGAAATTGTGCAGACACAGGTGAACCTGATTTAAAGAAGAAAGATTCAGGTGATCTCTCAGAGTCCTTCTAGGTCCATTTTTAGATGGTGGATAGATATTTTCTATCTAAAATTGGAATGAAAGCATACACCCCACTCTAGATTGTAGATATATTGTTTATATTTAATTCTAATTTTCAGCATGAGGCAGCCAATACACAGGTAACCAACTTGTATATGCTCTTACTTCACAACATACAGCACAAACCTGGGCTGTTTCTCCCTGTATGGCATTCCCAGTTCACTTCCAGGTTTCCTACAACCTGCAGAGAACAGAGGTAGAGATCTGTCACTCACTTGTCTAATCAGAAGTTGTGTGGAACCAGCTGTAAGCAAGGTACAGGTTATCTTTAACTAAATAACCTTCCAGCCCACGGTAAATTCTATTTTTTCTCTTAACTCCCTGTTTGGGAAATTCCCTGACTGCTTGGAAAACAGTTAGAATTTTTTTTTTTTCTATAGCACTCTTCTGAATTCTTCCCAGGTTGTGTTAAAAAACACAGCAAACAAGCCAACAAATAGAATGAGCAATTAAAAATAGAAGCCAGAGGGATCAGAGTTTATGCACATTACCTATTAAATTGTGCTTTAAAGGAGTCAGAAATGCCAGGAGATGGCATGCTGCCTCAAAGTGTACAAAGAAATGCACACCAATAGGGCTGAAGTTGCAGAGGAAAGTGATGTTCCCCGCACCAGCTGTTCCTCAGCATCTCTCGCCATTGCCTGGTTGGAGAAGTAGATTGACTACATCCTGATAAAGGACTTTGATTTCATTTTGCTCTTCCCAGCCCTTGCTGGATTTCAGAGGCTGATCTCTGTCTCTCCTTCTTAGACAGGGAACTAAAGACAGAAGAAAAATTAACCCATCATCTATAAGCTGAAGAAAAACAGCAGTTAGGGAAAAAAAAATCCCTTGAGCAAGCACGTTACTGCTTCTAAGATTGAACAGCAATTTGTGTTTTATACTGGCACATGCATGGGCCAGTATGTGACAAGGTGACATTCCTTTAAATATTTCTTATTTCAATTGTTTAATCTTCTCTTTGCTGACAAAGCTGCCTTTTTTTTCTTCTTGTGTAATCAAAGTCTCTGGCATGTTAGGCTAATTGAAATGACAGGCAAAAGTTTAAAGTAAAATCGATTCTTTGTCACTGAAGCATCCCCAAGTGTTTAAAAGGGAATATGAGCTGAGGAAACACAAGATGTTTGTTAACCAGTTAGAAACCAAAATCTTTTACTGTAGCAGCTTGTTTTAAGAAAATGAGAGTTGTTAATTTAGTGAAGATGCATTTACCAGATTCAATTAATAAATTAACTCTGAGAATAATTGATTTTACATTTGAAATAGCCACAGATGCAAATGGGTGAATGATGCTGAGAGAAAGAAAGGAATTGAAAACAAGGCATTTTAAAACCTTTAGAGCAGAAAATCCTGCTGTTTGTCCATCTTTGGAGTTCCAGTGAGAAAGAGCTGATGGTTGCTGGAATGAAATTTTGCACTAAGGAATCCTGTGATGTTTAGCTGTTCTTAAATGCTGTATCCATGCCCCATGTCAGTAGGTGGTTTAGAAGGAACCTGTGCTAGGTAACTGCATTAATGAGTGGAGCCTAAGTGCCAGAGACAGCCTGGCCTGTTTGACTTTCAAATTGCCTGTAGGAAATGCTGCCTCATGAATATGAAATTTCAGCCTCCTCTGCCATGATCAATACATTAATTTTTATGTATAACCTGACAAAGATCCAGCCTGTCAAGCTACAGGCATTTGTCCAATATTCTTGTGTAAATGTCAAGGCAGATGGTTCTCAAAACCTGCTGCAATATTTCAGGTAATAAAAAAGGTGTCTGCCTGCATTGACCTCTTCATATCAAAAGTGGGAACCCAGGCAAATGCTGGCTAAATGGGACAAATCAATTTGGCATTTTGACAAGCAAAGGGGCAATGAGTTTGGCTAGGAAATGTGGCAAGTTCTTCCCCTGGGCTCATTCTGAGCCTGGGAAACCTATCTGGAGCAAGCCAGTCTTCCCAGAAAAATCACTGTCCATGGAAGGAGCAAAATGTATTCTTGTAGAAGTCTTTACATGGCCTCTGAAGGGAGCTGAGGTGCCTGGCTTAGAGACAGAGGTCTTCACTCTGGATTTTAAATGTGAGAGGAGATGAGCTCCCCTCTTCCCCTGGCTGTAGGAGATGCCAGCTCAAGAACAGAGAAATGCACTGACCCATTCAGCAGCTGGAACTGTCTGCCACTTCGCATGGAGAGGTGTTTAATGATATCTCAGAAACATCTTTTATTTGTTTGGAATTCACTTTGAAGGACTACCTATTCCAATGTTTTCAGGTCAATGTGCCTTTTGAAATGCTAATCAGGTGGAATTGGCCTTTACCACAAGCAGATATTTGTATATCAAAGAGATTCCTTGCACACTTTGTCAGTCTGAACCAAGTTTAGATTACATTGATGCATTATTTTTAATGCTGATTCCTGCTAAAATCTTCTTTTCTACGTCATTAACCTTCTAATTATTTTTAGCCTAGTGTTAGTTGGCCGTTACCAGGCTCAGCACTGCACAGGAAAGTGAGTATTATTCATTCCAATGCTTCATTACCCCTCTGTTTTTATGTGCAGGCATCACAAAGCCCGTGTCAGAAATAAAAGTGGCAATATTGAGCGCTGTAACACTGCTCAGAGCTGCGATTTCCCTCCTCAGGCTTCCTGTGGAAGACGTGCTGATGCTCTCAAAGCCCCCTGGAGGGATCTATATGTTCCTCCACACCTTTCCCTGCACAGGTTGCTCCAAGCAGGATGCAGAAGCTCTCATGGATGAGCGGGGACTGCAGAGCAGCTGGTTGGCTCTGCTGCAGCCCCTGGGCAGAGGCACTTGAGTGACAGAGGAGAGGCTGAACTGGCATTTCTTCCAGCACTTGTCCTTCCCTGCTAATGCAGCCAACTGGCTGAGATGACCTTCAGCTGGGAGTCTCTGAATGGAAGTAATTTCGTGATTAAACAAAACCAGACTTGGGGGAAGTTTGAGCAGTCTATTACAGAGCACAGTTTTATTCCTTGGTTCGCTCCACTGCTGAAGGGATAAGCCACCAAAACCAAGGAATAAGGAGCATCAAAGCTTCCAGGTGACAGAAATAGTAAACTCCAGATTCCACAGCAGATGCAGCACTGAATCCTCCATTGGGAAAGTTTTGTGTAAAGCTAAATCAGTTTGTCAGGACTATTGATGGTAAAATTTAGCCATATTTATTCACTCCCATTGTTTATCCAACCCTGTAAAAATAAATGGCACATAAAAGTCCTAATCTGAATAAAACCATTCTGTAAACAAGGCACAGGCACAAATTCACTGAATATGAATGGATTGCAACAAGTTCCTGTGTCTGCTCTGTTCATTGCCATCTGCCATCTGTTTGGAGCAATTGACACTCATCCGAAGAGCCCTGAAGTAACAGCCTTTTGTAGCACTCACATTTTCTCCAAATACTGCTTATTTTAGCCTGGAAACATTTGTCTCTCCCACCACAGGTGATCAGCGAGTTTGAAGCCTCTCCCGACTCATTTTCCTACAGAATCCCCAACCTGAGCCGGAATCGCCAGTACAGCGTGTGGGTGGTGGCCGTGACGGCGGCGGGGAGAGGCAACAGCAGCGAGATCATCACGGTGGAGCCGCTGGCCAAAGGTACAGGGACGGCTGCTCACAGCCAGCCAGGGCTCTTGTCATGCTAATTGCTGGCAGATTTGGCATTCCCTGTCTTGCTGAGGGTGGGATTTGTCAGGAGCCACTTCAGTTCGCTGCAAAAGGCGAGGTGGCAACTGGCAGCTGATTTTGCTCAAGCTTTTGCTGGAGTCAGCAGAGAGGGGATGGATGACGTGCTCCTCTGGGGGTAACTCATCCAGCTTACCTTAGAAGGGAATAGATTGCTTTTTTGGAGCAATTTTTATCTTCTGCTGTTGGGTACAGGGGGTTTGCAGATGATGTCTCTCCCCCTCTGAATATGTTTCTTTTCCTCGCTGTACAAGGTAACTTCTTTATCATTCCTTTCCTTAGTAATATCTCTTGTGTACTCCACAAGTACCATCTTCTGTATAAAATGGTCTGATTAACATATCTAAACTCTGAACAATTGTTCTCTACTTGCATTAGCTTTGAAGTTTGCTGCTTCTATTTCAGATATGATGAAATGATAATGTGCCTCAAATCTTGAATATTTATTTCCAGCTGTATTAGTTGTTCTATTAAAAGATATTGCTGGAGCCTCTGAATTCTGCCTTTTGAGATGTGATGCTTGCAACATTAGAGCACCTTGGCTGGGAGATGGAGGCCTAACATTTTGAACAGCAAAGTGAGAAGAGACCCATCCCACTCAATCTCCACATGGGGTCTTCAAACTGATATTTTTTTTTTTACTTCTCCACTTGGTACCATTACAGCCTGTGCCAGGATGGGCAGAAAAATGCACAGATCCCTAGAGCTGCAAAATTAGATACATTTAATTGGCTTTACAGTTTTACAAGCCTGTTAATTCTTCACTTGGGTGTTTAATGATGTAAAGATGGAAAATAAAGTGTCTGGTGCATTATGATGACAGGTTCTTTCTGAAAAGGCTTTGCTGAACTTCAGCCTAGAGCCACCAACATGGAAGCACTTTCTGCATGGAAAAGCAAACTCCATCACCATGGGAAATCTCCCTGTTCCCACCTGTCTAGCTGGTAGATCACCATTTTTATGATGGTGGATTAACATCAGAGGTGCTATCTGGGCTGCATTAAAAGCAGTTTAGGCAGAGGGTTGAGGGAGATGATTCTGACCTTGTGCCCTGCTCAGGTGAGAGCCCACCTGCAGAGCTGCCCCAGCCCTGGGGCCCAGCACAG
>JBBMKD010000001.1:112139131-112159973 GCA_037834095.1 Argya squamiceps
ACTGGAATAGAATTCCCAGAGATTTTGTGGCTGCCCCTGGATCCCTGGCAGTGTCCAAGGCCAGGTTGGACACTGGGACTTGGAGCAGCCTGGGACAGCAACCCATGGCATGGGGTTGGAACTACATGATCTTTAACCCTCCTTCCAACCCAACCATTCCGGGATTCTATGATTATCATGGATGGTATTGCTGATTTTGGAGGGTGATATTTGAACACATGACAGTTTCCCAAAGCTGCAAACAGGGTTCTTCAGATCTGAAAAATCTGGAGCTTTTCCATTGTAGCATAAGTGCACACTGCATTATGGACATGAGTGAGACCAAAGCTGAGGTCCTAAAAGGAGGATGAGGAGGGTAAAGGACACCAGTGAAGGAAGATGAAAGAACAACTCAGGGAAAAAGGGCAAAGGTTTCAGTGTGCTCCTCCTTTGCTGTCACCTGTGTGTACGTGTGATTACTGTGTGTAATCAGTGTGTGGTGATGAAAAGAAAAAATAAACAAAAATAAGCTTAAAAATAGATGCTCAAATAAGAGAAAAAATTGTTAGACATGGTACAATACTAAGAGATTGAGGCTGCAGGCAAACCCCACACAAAATGCACTAGAAGTTTACTTTTTCCATGACCTATGAATTTTAAAAAGAGGGAAATGTTCAAAGATGAACACAGATCAATTCAGGCTTTGCAGGCACCAATATTCATGACCTCAAGATATGAGGAATTGCAGCGTGCAATTGCTCACTGTTTGCCAAAAATTGAGAAGTTGCAACTTGACCCACATGTGCTTAAACTGATCCAGCTTACCAGAATTAATTCTGCTCCTCTGAAGCTTATGTAACATAATCCATGATGACAAATAAGTGAACTTAAAAATAACTTTCATGAAAAGGCAAGATGACTTAAAAGAAAAAATAATTAATTACTTCAATATAGATAGGTCAGTCTGAAGAGGACTTTATTTCAAAGGACAGTAGAATGCATCCAGTCAACCTCAGAGTTTGTGGTGATGCTCCAATATAAAGTCTGAATTAGATGATGCTCAGGAAAAGCCTCTTACATGCACTTAGGACTGTAAAAGTAATGAATAATCCATTTGTGGAGGGTTTGATGGGTGCTAGGAATACTGATAGCAATTTCATGAACTTTGGATGCAGCTAGGTTAGAAATTATTGTATCACTTACAAAATTCCCTTTATGAAAGCACCACAGGGCTTTTTAGGGAGCTGGGAGAAAGTGGTGATCAGCGCTGAGGGCAGTGGCTGCACAGTGAGGAAGGATGGGCAGAGCTCAAAGCCTCAAAGACCTTTTTCACCCCCCACCATATCTGTAGCAAACAGCACATCACGGGATCAGCAGCAGTTAAAGCCAGATTTTGCCATAAGTTCCCAATGCAAAAACATCCTGTGGGCCATTATTTTGTAGTTGTTTGCTTCTTTTTTTTTTTTGCTCATCTTACTGCACAGTAACTGTCCAAGTAATGATACCATCATGACAGCTAATAAGAGTTAACTTTGAATTGAATTATGTCAACTTAATTATAACCCCTTTAAGAACTCCTTTGAGAACAATGAGAATGTCTAGATAGGGGTTTGATGTGAAATGGATAGTCCAATTTAAATGAAAGCTTAATTCAAGTTAACATTTCTTTCTTTCTTTAGTGTCTTCATTTCTCAGAACAGATTGTTATTCCCTGTAATTAACTGACAGAAATAATAAAAAAAATCCCCAACAAACAGAAAATAATCACGGCAATGAAAGTTCAGCCTCCACGTAAGCAAGCTGTGCTCCTGCCCCTCAAATTACTCTTCACTGCTGACTTGAAAGAAGTGGGTTTAGCCTATCAAGTATACTCAGAAGACAAAAAACCTTGCACGCACTTGTCCCTCTGATTTACTGACCATGACTGATGGGGAATGGCATTTGCTGCCAGTGTGATGATAACAGATCCAGACTCCTGGCAATCTGATCCTCTGGGGACAACTCTCTGACTTTTGACTTTCCCCTGGTTTTCTAAACTACCTGAGCAATAATTTGGAATAGAATTCCCCCCTAGACTACACTGCTTTGTGTGTTTAATGTTTTTAAATAACATATGAGGTTCACATGACAGTGCACACTGGTCTGTTTCTTTGATGATTCATCAGACTGGAATACAGGAGATGTTAGAAACAGAGAACCATGGAATGGTTTGGGTTGGAAGGGACCTTAAAGATCATCCACTTCCATCCCCTGCCATGGGCAGGGACACCTTCCACCATCCCAGGCTGCTCCAAGCCCCAATGTCCAACCTGGCCTTGGACACTGCCAGGGATCCAGGGGCAGCCACAGCAAATCGGGGCAGCCTGTGCCAGGGCCTCACCACCTTCTTCTGTGAGAAAGTAAATGAAAGAATCTCCTGACCCAGGGCATTCACTGTTGGATCTTTTTTTTTGTTGTTTCAAGCTGAACTGCAATGAACTCTCATAGCTCTTCTTCAGTTTCCTTCTGAAGTTCACCTTTCAAAAACACAGTTGTGTCCTCTAGAGGAAGAAAAACCCACGTGTGTTACAGCCTCTTGCAAAGAATTTCTGCCCATTTCTGTTTCTGTGACAGTAAATGTAGGTTAGAAGATTTGTAATTTAAACAAACAAACATGCAGAGAACTGCATTATCATAAGAGAGTGCACTGTTCCGTGAAGGAACCTCTTTATCTTCAATTAATAATTGGGTGATTTGTAGGAAAAAAAATAGGAGCAGACACAGCCCTAATCCAGTGCCATGTCATCAAATGTAAGGCTGGAAGGAGGTGTGTAGGCATGTGGGTAGCTTTGATAACAAAGAAGTAAACCCTGCAGCTTACCCATATGATTCTAAAAATTCCCATGGCTCAATAGAAAGAGGTCTGTGAGATTCCAGGCTTTTTTTACCTCCTCAATGCCTGCTACAATTTCAAACATATTGCTCTGAGGTGGATTTCACTTGACATTTATTTTGTTTCTAGTTTTCTTTGTGCACCTTTTAGCAGTCTCAGGACATCATTTGAAGTTCAGCTATAAAGAAAATTGGGCTTGAAAAATTTCCTGCTGTTTTACCATTTCTTTTAAAAGCACACAGTGCATGGAAGGAATAAGAAAATCCATAGAAAGCTGTGGATACTTTCACAAAAATAGTACACTGTGCTTTTCTGATCATTTTCTGAGTCATGGTCCATCATCTTACCAGCGGTTCAGGCTCCTCTGAGATTTATGTTACTTCCACACATCTCAATAAAGTGAGAGATATAGGACATTGAAAACCAGGAGCCACAACATAAATGTTGTACTTTCAACATCTGATGTCCAGCCTATGACTTCTTAAGAAAGAATTCATGTGAAATAACTATTAAAAACAAAGGGATAACACAGGAAGTTTGCTAACAGTGGTGCCACACCATGCTGAAGGCTTCAGCAGGATTCCTGTATTCCAAATATTTTGTCCTACAGGAACTGGGAACAGTTGGGAGTACCTGGATATTTCAAGAAATGCTGTGGGAAGGCCACAGAGAAAATGATTAATAGTCAATTCTAAATGAGTTTTCAGACTTCATGTTGCAGAGGGGATTTTGCACAGGACAAGAATCTGAGCAGTCCAGATGCTCAGAGATGTTCTGTTGATAGAGCTGACAGCATCTCCTGCTGCTTTTCAGAGATGGCATGAGAGCCATGAGGCACCTCCTGCAGCAAAACCTGGCACCACTGAAGACAAATGTGACTTCTAACACCAGCTTCAGCAGAGTCAGCATTTCACTCTGTGTCTCTGGGTGTACTGAACATTCTTCTGTTGAGTTACTTTGGTTAATTAGCCCATGGTGTGGTGGGTTGACCCAGGCTGGGTGCCAGACACCCACCAGAGCTTCTCTATCACTCCCCTCTGCAGCTGGACAGGGGAGGGAAAATATAAAAAAAGTTCATGAGTTGAGATGAGGACAGAGAGAGATAACTCACAAAGTACTGTCATGGGCAAAACAGACTCAAGGTAGAGATATTAATTGAATTTATTACCAACAAAATCAGAGCATGATAATGAGAAGAAAAATAAATCTTAAAAACACCTTCCCCACACCCCTCCCTCTTTCCCAGCTCTACCTCCTCCTCCCGAGCAGCACAGGAAGATGGGAATAGGGTAGAGCTGTCCCATTACCCAACCTTCACTTTCTCTGTTACCTAAATCTTCAACTTGTGTTTGAATTAAAATTTTGACCATAGGGGAAAAAAAAACCTCTTGAGAAGCTTGGCCTTCAACAGTGCTTGAAGAGAACATAGGCAACACAGTCCAAACTGATTGTATAATCTGTGAAATCTTTTCTTCTTGTGAATATCTCAAGTCCCATTGCAGCCTACTCAAGTAATTTTGCTTAATTTTTCAAGGCCTGTTCTTTTATGCATGAATCTTTTTCCAGATTAACTGTCCCAGTTATATTTGATGCCAAGTCTCTTTTTCATGTTTTCCTAATTGGTGCAAAATGGATTATTAAGTATAAATTCTGATCGGTGTGCACGACTGAACTAGACCAGGACTAAAAATACAGTATTTTGTCTATCTGCATTCAGTATGTGCCTTTAAAATGTATATTTAGAGGCCAACAGAAATTCTATTTCTGTCAAGGGTCATTCTTGAGGAATAACAAATGAAGTTCTAACACAACCTATAAAATGAAAATACATGAGAGATTTTTTAATATGTATTTAGGTGATCTGAGAGCTGATGAAAACTGATTTTAGTTTGTTCACATTTGTGGATTCCAGATAGACTCTACAATGCACTAATATACATGAAGGGTTTTTTTTCTTAATATCAAAATTGTTGTAGAGGAGATGCATCAATAATTTAGTTTTTATGAGACACCTGTTTACTGTGGACAATTCTAGCTGGAAGTGTCGAGAGAAGCATCCCTTGGGCATAATTTTCATCAATAATTTCCACTCCAAAATATATAAAAGTCAGAAAAGATGATAAATAACTGGAGTTTGCTCTTTTTCTCTACAAAGACTCTTCCAATCCCGTGCCTCATCTCTCTTTTAGTTACTTGTCTTCCAGATACTGAAACTGATATTTTGCTTGAATAAATAACTAATGTCACCATTTAAAAGGAATTAGTACCCTAAAACCAGCATTTTTAGATTGTTTTGGTTTTTCCCCTTTCATTGTGGGTGTCTCTATTTCCCTTCCAAGGGCTGTGTGAACAGACACCTCACTTCAGTCTCTCTTGCTCTCTCCCTCCCAGCCCCTGCCAGGATTCTGACGTTCAGTGGGACGGTGACAACCCCCTGGATGAAGGACATTGTCCTCCCTTGCAAAGCCGTGGGGGACCCTGCTCCAACAGTCAAATGGATGAAGGATAGGTAACCAGCAACTAAATGTACAGCTCACATAAAGCCCATTTCCTGAAAATCCTGTGGGGTTGTGGGGAGGGTGGTCCTGGGTCGCTGACAGGAAGGAGAAAGACTTTGGGGTGATTTCCACATGGTCACAGTAGATAAAGATAAAGATAAAGAGTTTAGAAATTCTTTTCAACTAATTGGCTGTGGTGATTACAGGGCATGAAAGGGAGAAAAAAATAATGAAGAAGGGCTAAAGGTAAACATTCAACATGTAAAACTTATGAGTGTTTTTATTTTATCCTCAGGCAGACATTTTATTCTTTACTCTTAGAGAGCAAAGTGCCTGAAACACTGATTTGTGCTGAGGTGGGCAGTAAATGTCTTGCACATATTTAATTTTTCCATTATTCTGTTTTCAGCTTTAGTTTCACAGTCTGACAGAGCCACTTGGGAACACACATGGACAATAATTTTCATCCAAGCATTGTGTAAGCAGGGAAACTACAGTGCTATGAAACCATCTTGTGCATTGATATAAATACCTATGATTTCATAAGGAGGAAATTTGTAGCCAGGAACTGCCTATACCCTTGTTTCAGCATCTTTATGAAATAACAAGTTAAGGAAGGAGTGAATTTCTGTTTTCACTCACACTGGGTCCAGGAAAAGTGTCTTTTTAAGCAAATGTTAGGTGTTTCCCAATAGAAAATACTCCTTGTCTGCCTTATTGAAGGGACACACCTCACCCCACACCTTTTTCCTCTCTTTCCATTCTTCAAAAAACAAAAAATCCACTTGTGAGTAATTTTGATTGTAACTTCTTTAATGTATGCACTTTGTTTCCTGTGAGGCAGTAACGGGACACCCAGCCTAGTGATGATTGATGGGCGAAGGAGCATCTTCAGCAACGGCAGCTTTGTCATCAGGACTGTGAAAGCAGAAGACTCTGGGTACTACAGCTGTGTGGCCAGCAACAACTGGGGATCAGATGAAATCATTTTGAATTTGCAGGTACAAGGTAAGGCTGTTGGATCTACCTCAGCTCCCAAGCTTTAAAGTGCTGTGGAAACGCAGAGGTGTGTCTGTTTGAAATGCAAAATATTAGTGTTTATGTGTATTAGTGCAAGTCTAATTCTTCCAAATTAATACAGAAGTTGTTCTGACTCAGCCATGGGCATTTTATGATCTAGTGTGGGCTTGAGAGATTTCAGCCTGCTAGCAGCTGCTAACCTTTTCCCAAGGAAAAATTTCTCAAGAAAGCTTTTTCTCAAAACAATTTTGGTAAACGACTATCCATTCTCAAAACAACTTTGTCCACCTGGTGTTTGCTCCTTCTCTAGTTTAACCAATAGCATTAGAGAAGTGTCGTTCCTATTCACCAATCATGTTATGTCTGTATCAGAACACCTTATAAAAGGTAGTAAGAATTTAGACAATAAAGCTTTTTCTGTGTTCATTGCCTTCTGATATATTTGGAGTCTTTCGTGTCCTACAGCAACAATCTAGAAAATGGTGCTTTTGGTGAAACAATTCACACACTCAGTTAAGTCTCTGTGTGTGAGTTTTTGGTAAGATTGACAACCGTGTGTTTGTGTTCAGTTATATTCTAGTTCTTCACACAGAAAGTATCAGCTTCTGCCTTCTCCTTACAAATATCACATGTATCATTTTAATATTACAAAAATTCAAAAGACCTGAAGGCCTTCAATTTAGCTCCTGAAAAGCCATCAGCAGAAATTTGCCTCCATACTGAGACCTTGCACAAAAACTTCATTTTGTAGGCACGGAATTTTATTATGAGGTGAATATGAGGAAGCATTAGAAATGAAACATTAGTACCCCTTCAGGTAATGCATTTCTCCGGCTATATTTTATACTCATGTTGAAAGGCACAAAGTGCATCCAAGATGTGCACAAAAGCAGGGACAATATAAGAATATAAACTAAGTATAAAGTGATGCAGAGCCTGTGTATCCACATACCAAGAATTCCCTGTGGAGATTTCCTTGCTCACTTACACTAAAGCAGATCCTACAAATGCTTCAATTGACTGCAAATTTTTGTACCAGAGTGGACCATCCCTCTCCTGGATGTGGAATTTAAACTTCAAGTGCAAACACATGAGAGCACAGAGAGAGGTTGTTTCCACTGTAGTCCCCCTCCCTCCCTGCATAAACCATTCCACTAAACCTTGGAGCAAACATTATGGCAGATATTGACATATATCAGCTTCCCTACAATCCAACAGAAACTAAAGATGCTCTTCTGCAATGTTTGAAGCATGACCACAACAGGAAGTAGGGAGAGAAAACACCATCAAATGGAAACCTTATATTTATATTTCACTAAGTACTTCTGTAATTGCATATATTTGCTGTTATTGAACTGCAGCAACTAAAAGCAAATCAATATTACTTCCCTAAGGGACAGGCAAAGAGTGGCTTTTAATATGTGGGACCACCATTTTTGTAGACAGGGTGAAGCTGTGATGAAAGCTTTTACAATAAATCTTTCCCAGTGTAGTGTGTGCAGTCTCTCCCCATGGCATCAGCCAAGTCACTCAGCATAACAGAACAAATCCATCTCACAAAGGGAATTTTCCTTTAGAGTATAAACTGTCTCTTTTGTTCTCTTCAGCCCTGTTTGGCCCTGTGAGGGCAAAAAAATCAACTTCTCTTTGAACTAATCCTTGGTTGGAAACCAGCAGACTCTGCCTTGTATCAGCACCCATTATTCTGCAATCTGATGGCTCAAACATGAACTGCAGTGTGGAGCTTTTCCCGGAGTTTCACTCTGCAGGAAGAGCTGCCCCTCAAGCATAGGCAAAGCAGGCAATGTTCTGTGGGAGCAGAATGCTGGACACAGCAGAGCATTTTGGACTTCTGTCCTGCCTGGTCATGGGACTGTGTCAGGACAAGGGCAGCTCCTGCCAGCAAACAGGTCACTGACACCACCACCCTCTTCTCTTCCATGCCAGAGGAGCTGTGGCCATTCTGTTGTCTCTCCTCCCCAGATCCATCCCATCTCTTCCACTGTTTCTTGATTCTTTCCAAGCATGGCACTGTCATACCTCACTCCTTATTCTTGAGGCAGCAAAACTCAGTTTTGTCTATGTTTCTGACAGTAGAACATTCCCAGTCCATTTGCAGTCCCAGTTCCCTGTGTCAATTCCTAGTCCCAGTTTGCTCTATCCAGTGCGACTTGTTAGGGTGTGGCATGGCTCCTTCTCTGCCCTTTAATACCAGAAGAAATTCCTCCAGAGGGGGTGGTGAGGGGCTGGCACAGGGTGCCCAGAGAAGTTGTGGATATCCCTGGAAGTGTCCAAAGCCTGGCTGGATGGGAGGTAGAGCAGTCTGGTCTAGTGGAAGGTGTCCCTGCCCATGGCAGTCTATTGGAATGAGATGAACTTTAAGGTCTTTTCCAACCCAAACCATTCCGTGATTTTCTTCCAAAGGAAGCTGGGAAATAGGAAGTGGATGAGAAACTTCTGGTTTATTCCTGCACACAGGCAGCAGCTGGTCCTTGGAACCCTGATCTTCTATCCCCCAAAATGCTTACGGGGAGCAGCAGAAACGGAATTGTTTCCTGTCTTTGCTGACAGGATTGGGAATTCTTTATGCCAAAAGCCTCAGTGGTTTGGAAGAGGACTGGATCTGCCTCCAGTCACAAATCTATCTATGATACCTCACATTTGCACTGGCATAAGCCCTTGATTTGCATCTTTTTTTCATTTTTGCCATAATAGCCTGCAAACACAGGAATGAGTGGGGCACCATTTGCAACAGCACATGTTTACTGCCACTAAAATTTTAACTTCTCCCCAAAACAGATATCAAAAACAATGAAAATAAATGTCTGAGTAGCTCATGTGCCATTGAGGTCTAATGGGACAGATGCAGAAAAATTCAGAGAAAAACAAAGGTTAAGAATTGAAAGACAAAATTGTGCATAAAGTTAAATAAAAAACATGAGAGCTTGTCTGTTCTCGTCTTAACCAAGGATGTCAGCTAAACAGACACTTTGACAGAAATCATTAGCATTTTTTGCAACTCAAAACAGCTATTTGATAAATGACTGTTAGAAGTGATTAAGATTGTGTCAAACCATTTGATTGCATTTTCTATTTTTAACTGTTTCCCATCTAGTTCCACCAGACCAGCCAAGGCTCACTGTATCCAAAACTACATCTTCCTCTATCACTCTTTCCTGGATACCTGGAGACAATGGTGGCAGTTCTATCCGAGGTAATATAATTCAGGTTAATTGCTGCTTCATACTATGTTATCATATGTTGACAGGATTAGTATACTATTATGAATAGCTCCAAAAAAAAAAAATTAAAAAAAAAAAAAAAAAGGAAAACAACCTAATCCGTATTGCTGTCAACCCTTAATGTGCACTATCATGGAGATAACAGCTTTCAGTCAATTGCAGTTTTTCTTTGTGGTGGTTTATTCACACATTTAATCACTTTCTCCTCAGCTCTTATGACAGTTGCTCTATCTGATTTTCCAGATGTGTAACCTCTAACCACTCATTTTGGAGGGTCCAGGTTCATCATCTGGTTGTTGCTGATTGAAGAGTTCTTAGAAACATCCATCCTTTTCTTTTCCCCTTGGAGCCACCATAAAAAATTGTATTTAAGCTGTTGTCAGGGTGGGCAAAATGCATTGCCTGGTATCTTTCAGTCAGGGGAGAGCTGTATGTTTCCCTGCACATGGCATTTTTTTTTTCCAGTTTTATTAGGTCTTTAAAATGCCTCTGTGGGTTGCCTGAAGGATTTGTGATACCGTTGCCATCTGCGCTTTCCCTCCAGGTTACATCCTGCAGTACTCAGAGGATAACAGTGAGCAGTGGGGCAGTTTCCCCATCAGCCCCAGTGAGAGATCCTACAGGCTGGAGACCCTGAAATGTGGCACCTGGTACAAGTTCACCCTGACTGCTCAGAATGGGGTGGGCCCGGGGCGCATCAGCGAGATCATCGAGGCCAAGACACTCGGCAAAGGTGCGTTGGTTCCATCCCCTTCACCCCCCTGAAGCTCCTGCTCTAAATCTTGGTTTGATGAGAAAACAAGCTTGGATATTTTAATTTTACTAGCTTTGGAAACAGTGACAGCTCTGTCCAATGGCTGTGACTTGAAGCCTACACAGGCTGATGTTCTGTCTGTTTTTCTCTAATAATTTTTTTCTAAGATGGGTTGGCTGATATTTGGTGAGAGGGTGTCTCTGCTGTCACAGGCTGTAGCAATTCCAACTATTTCATTGCCAGGAGGAAATTGTCTCTTTTCTTATAAAAATTCAGGGCTTTATTTGTCTGGATGTTGAAGGAAGACAGGGGAATATATTTATGTATAAAGGAAATAGAGCCTATGTCTGATTTCTGCTCCAAGCCAGTATTGCAAGAGTGTGCAAGCAACATTGTCTGAACTGGATAAGTGTCAAAAATAAAGGAAAAGTTTGTGTTAAGTTCTGCAAGGCAAAACAAACCAAATTTTTTGAATGGATGTTTGCATATTTTTTTTCCACATTTTGATTTGAAAATCTGGGTTTTTGAACCTGGCACAAAGTGAGGAAAAAACATTTAAGGAGAAGGAAAGGGGGAAGTTGAATATATAGATACTGAGTTTAAGCTAGAGCCAAGATTGCCCTAGAAATTATTCTCTAAATTTTGCCTTTTGAGAGGTTTTGTCTGCCATATTTAAGCATTTTGTCTGGAATGCCCCACTGCCTCTAGAGCCACAGTTTTCCAAGGAGCAGGAGCTGTTTGCCAGCATCAACACCACGCGGGTGAGGCTGAACCTGATCGGCTGGAACGACGGCGGCTGCCCCATCACCTCCTTCACCCTGGAGTACCGACCCTTTGGGACCACGGTCTGGACAACGGCCCAGAGGACATCCCTGTCCAAGTCCTACATCCTCTATGACCTCCAGGAGGCCACCTGGTACGAGCTGCAAATGAGAGTGTGCAACAGTGCTGGCTGTGCAGAGAAACAAGCCAAATTCGCCACACTCAATTATGATGGCAGTAAGTATTTCCTTTAATTTACGCCTCAGATACTATTTTACTTGAGTTTCATATGTGGGGCTTTTTTTCTTTTTGTTCATCTTCCATTTTTTTCCCTGCATAAACCCCATTTTGAATCTGCCAGCCATGCTGTCAGAGAGATTAAAGTCTCCAAAGATGTAAAATAGCTCCTGATTTCCTGACAGTAAGCTGCCAGGCAGAAAAGGAGGAATTGTTTATTTGTCCTCACTTTGGAAAAACTCCGGAGTCAATCAGCCATAAGACACATAATCATAGGACATTAAAAGTCATTAGTTCCAGTGGTTACAGGGGCCTTTCCTAGTATTTCATGCATCTTTTCCATGAAATTTCAGTCTTCCATGGAATCTGTTCCTGCAGCCATTCACGGGAGTATCTGGCCTCATTGCTATTCCCTGTGACACAGCCCAAAACCCATTACGGGACACATTGGAGCAGCCAAGCAGGTTGTCCTCTGGGAAAGCCTCTGGATATCATCCTCCAAGGGCAGAGCATTCATCCCTGTTTACAGACAAGGGACAGTGAAACTAATGGCCATGACAGATGGATCTGTCATGCCCAGCAGCAGGACACAGACCATGAGGGAGCTGTTACATCTCACCCTTCTGCCAGGGGTCACTGCCCACCCTGCACAACCCAGGACACGAGGGCAGGAGCAAACATGCCAGTTTGTCACTCACTGCAGCTCAGGTCCTGCCAGGCTGATTGAGAAGGATGGTGGCACATGTGTGCTCCCAGTGGCTCTGTGGTGGGGAAAGGCTGCATTCCTGGCAAAAAGGCTGCACAGATGGCTCCAGATGGCAGCTCTCGAATTGCTCCAGTGGGAATTGCCAGAGCTTTTCTGGAGACATCCAGTGTAAAAGCTTGCTGCGTTGCCAGGGGTGTTGTGCTGCATTGTGCAACCACTTGGCAACATCTGTAGTGTTAAATTAAGCTACAGCACTGGTGTGAGCACGTTCAAACAAGAGCTGATGGTTGTGACAGCACCCAATTGTTTGTAACTCTGTGTTGGTTACACGCCTCCACACGAACATCATCACTTATGTACAGCTCAGGGGTCATTCCCAGGCAGAAATGTGAGATATGACTTAGGCAGGGTTTAAATCTCAGCACCTGACACATCCTTTACTGCTATACCAGCCTTTGTGCTGGATACTCAGCAGTTCTTGCAGATAATTAATCACACATGCCCTCACCCTTTGGAAAAATATCGTTTTTGGTAAGCTGCCACAGAAGTCCTCATGTTATTTCAGAGAGTCTGGAAAATAAAGAGAAAGATCCTGCCTCAGCACTCCAGAGACCGACAGGAAACCAGGATCTAAGCAGTTACTACACAAATGTTCCAGGTCTTTCCAGGCAGATGAAGGACTTGTTTTACTGAGAAATGTAGCTGTTGTCAATAATAACTCTTTCAAGTATTATGAGTTAATTTCTTGTCATTTTACTTAGCCTATCCTGTTTTCACCTTGTTTTCCAATATCTTTCCACAGGCAGCATCCAACTTTCTGTTGTTCCATTATCATCACATATATTTGATTGGGGCAAATAGTCTTAAGCCATACCTTAGAATGTATTTATATCAAAATGCAGGTCCAGAGCCTTAAATTTCCACTTGTAGCACTCAAATAAAAACTATTCTTACAGTGATCTGACCTGAAATGTTATCAGGCTCTGCTGTTTGATTGGATGATGATACTTACCCTGATATCACACATTGTGACCTGCACACCCTTTGATTTTTTATGTTGCTCTATAGCATCTTTCAAAGGGATGAAATGAAACAGTAAAAAGCATTTGCAGCATTAAATTTCCCGGGCCACTGCTTCTGGTCAGCTAGAAAATTTTCCCATTTGTGATATTGCTGGTTTTGTCTGTGAAGCATGCCTTGCCAGGACTGTGTTGTGCCTTACAGAGGCAGAGCAGCTCAAATACTGACCCCGAGGTTATGAGAGGAAAACATGGATGGAAAAGCAAATTTCAGTTTTCAGATTTTCTAGGTTTGCTATGCTTGACTCAGAATTGAAATAATAAACTGCTGATGATTATCATTATCATCATTCTGACCAGTATTTGATGAAGAAATTTTTGCTTCCATAGAAAAGGAATTTTTTTGTTTGCAGAAAATTGCACCAGTGGAAACTTCTTGGCCAGCTCCACTTTTGAGTGCTGTCCCTGCCTCTACCTTTGATTCACCCTGTGATGTGAGATTAGCCCCTTCCAGCTTCCAGGGGTCACAGCTGCCCTTGGGATAAAGCAGCTACAAGAGTAGCACTTTGAAGATTAGATAATACAATGTATGAAAGTTCTGGGAATGCCAAATGCTGAGAACGAGCTTAGAAGCTTTAGCAGCCTTAAGATAAAGCCTTTTGTAAAGTTTGCAGAAATCCCAGAGTTACGTGGGTTTGGGTCACTTTGCTGTGTGTGGGAGAGCTCCTGAGGAATACCACGGCTCAGCGTCCTTCCCCTCAAATCTCTCTGTGCTGAATTAGGTCAGAGGGTTAATGACAAACCTACGTGCAGCTTTTTGCTCTCTGTTCCTGGGCATTTCGGTAATTTCCAGCTTACAGGTTTGCTGACCTCCCTGCCCCTTGTTTTTTTCAGAAGCACGCAATCCAGAGAGATATTTTTAGCCCTGTGCAGCTGCAGTTGTGGAGAGCTGCAAAGGAGCTTCTCGGCTCAGGGATCAGCTACTCGGTAGCCCCGGCTTTAAATTGGATCAGCTGTAAACTCTGCTAATTGATTCTGACCCACCCAGGCACTCCCAGCTGTGAAGGACACAGGAAAAACACTCCTGAATTCACAGGGTGCAGTGAGAGATGCTGCAGCCAAGGGGGAAAAGGGTTCAGAGACATTCAGATTACAATTTCTGGGAGGCACCAATCAGGCTAACGAAGGGTGATGGTGAACCGACCTGGAAAACAAAACAAACCCTCCCCGTTTGTCTGGGACTTAGTCCTGAAAAAAGCTTTGACTATTCTGCTCCCAGCCAGCACCTAGAATGACAGCAAATGTTGAAGTGGTGTTTTCTCAATGGATAGCAGGATTAATTTTTTGATAATGTGAAAAACGAGTTCCACTCTCTTAGAGAAATTATGAGTTTAATAAAAAATAAAAATAGATAACTGGAAGACAGAAAGGCAAAAGTATCTCAGCCGAGGGTGCCTGGCATAAAGTCAACCAGCAGCACACCTTCACCCTTTCAGATTTCTGTTTTTAAGGATCACTGTGTTACATATTCAATAGACCTTAATAAATGATTCAAACATTCTTTTTGAGTTTTTATCTGTTTCAAGTATCCCCAATCATCTTATGTGGTAGATTTATTTGTGGGTGGGTCCACTTTGTCTGGTAACATGGGGCTTATAAATCTTTCTCTTGAGGTTTTTTGGTTATTTTCATTTGGATAAAAACCCAGAAAGTTAGCAGCCTTTATGGAGAGTTACAAGGTGATGACCTGCCCCCCCATACCTTCTGGTTTGGTCAGTTTAGATGTTACAAAGAAAAAAAAAACAACCCAGTCTTTTTACTGTTAACTCTCTGGTACAATCAAAAAATATACATTCATTACCTTTCTAAACTCTATTAATAAAACATAATACAGTACAATTATACATATAGTATTCATCTTAATATTTGCAAAAAGCCAACTATATAATATGCATTTGTAACAGGTAATTTCTGACCCAATTGCTGAAAAGCAACAAGTGTTTGATGTGAAAACGTGCAGTATGATTTTTTTAATTAAGCTCCAACTGCCTGTTTATAAAATTATGAGGTTTACATTTGCCTAGAGAGAGGTATGGATAATGAAAATCACCTATCTAAACACTTCATGTTTAAGTGAAATAAAGGCCACTCATCATTTGATTTTCATCTAAGTGTTAAGGAGAGCAAGACATAATTTTAGGCAATCTTCAACCTAATGGTCTCTGTGACTGTAATCCAGAGAAAATTTTGGCCCTTTAGTATCCAGGAGGGTTTAGGAGGATTTAGAGACAGTTGTTAGTATTACCTTCAGGAGCTTGAAGTTATTTTCATTTCTTCATCTAATAATTTTATTTGCCTTTAGAGTAGTGCAAAATCTGTGTCTCAGGGCAAGGTGAAAATGTCCTGCTGTGTGTTCAAGAAATAGAAAATTAGAAAAAAAGAAAAAGAAATTGATGGGGAAGAGTTGCAATGGAACATTAGAAAAATATTCCAGATGCAATTGTGAGAAAACAAATTTTCTGAAGTACCTAATATAAGTTTGGATGGTTGTAGCTTTTCTTTTTATCTTTGTCCCTTTAGGGAGCTGCTCTTCCCTTTATATGCAGCTGAAATGGCTCCTCTGAAAAAAATAGGATTTAGGATTGTACATTTTCACTGTGGTTATGGCACTCACACTGTACTGCATCAGATCTCAGTTTTTATTCAGACACTGTATAGCACATAATGAGATATAACTATATCACTTAATGCACCAATTAAAATGTAAAAAAGGATGTGCCTGTTTTTCTCTCTCACCCTCCTTTCCTTTTAGCAAGTAAGTAGCTACTTTTATGTTTCAGTAGCTGGTTAAAATTTAATAGCTTCCATCCAAAGTCATCACAGTTCACAATACTTACGTGTTTCTGAGCATTTCAGGCAAATCTGCATTTTATGGCCTCATTTGTGGTTGCATTCAGCAGTTTAATAGTAATCAGGAAATGAGTGAGAAGTCTTCCATGACTAAACAGCCTTCCAAGGAAGGTGCTGCATTCTTCTCACGTCCCTTAGAGGTAAAGAAGAAAAGAATTGAAAAGTTCAAGTATTATATATCACCAGGAAGCCAGGTATATTCAAAATGCAAATATGTCCCAGAATGAAAAAGTGAGCTGCCTGCCAGTAGTTGGTAGATTCATTTCCCTCGTTTCCCTCTCAAAATTTGATTGTTTCTATCCAGCATTACTCTCCTGTTTTACTGATGAGTATAATGTCAGACAGTCTTTAGCAGATTAGTATCAGGTTGGCTGTCTGAATTTCAGATCACTATCACTGCTGCACCCTCAGAATTGATAGCAGAATGTTTCTGTGCAAAGGATTAATCTGATGTATGTGGCACAAAATGAGCTTTGTCAAATGAGTTCCTTGCACAGAAAAGCCCAGCAGAAATGTCACACTGGTGCTATTTCCCCATAATAAGGAATAATAGACATAGGGAGGAATCCTGAGGTCTCTTACAGCTTTTTAATAATTTAACAGGACTCAAAATTAATCATAGGATTTGACTGCATATCAGACATGGTTTTTCCTTAATCAATGAATGCAATTCTTGTGGATCTCTGATAATCTCCATCTCTGCATTCAGTCCCTCATTACCAGGAGCCTGGTTATGTGTTCATGGCCATTAGACACACAAATGTAGCCCCCACCCCAAACAGAAAAATCCTGGTGAGTGTTCAGCCTGCAGCTGAAGCAGCAGCATGCCTTATTCCCTGAGAACTCAATCTTTTGTCCTCGTTAACAGGCCTCTAATGGCATGACCCTGTTTGCAGGTACAATCCCTCCTCTCATCAAGTCGGTTGTGCAAAGTGAGGAAGGGCTGGGAACCAACGAAGGGCTAAAGATGCTGGTGACCATCTCCTGTATCTTGGTTGGGGTCTTGCTGCTCTTTGTGATGCTGCTGATCGTCAGGAGGAGGAGGAGGGAGCAGAGGCTGAAGAGGCTGCGAGGTAAGGTGGTGTCTGTGCAAATTCTCTCTACCTGAACATGAAAATAGGAGTGGGGCTGCACGTGGCCAAAGTGTGCAATCCCCAGCTGGGATCATTTTCCTTCAATACTGAAGAAAATGTGTGTGTTTCCTATAGAAATTCCTTTTTTTTCATTTGGTCATAAGTTTCTTAAAAAAAAAAAATACACATTAATGTAGCCATTGTTTTTACTTGGCATGGGAGAAAGGAAAATATTTCTCATTGATTTACTTTCCTTTTTTTGTTGTTTGTTTGCTTCCCTCGACGACCTAAAAGTGGATTTTTTTTGAAGGATGAAATCAGATGTTCTGACAATGAGGGAATCTCAGTTTTCCAGCAGATGCTAACCATGACTTCCAAATTGTAAAATGAAAGTAGACAGACATTAGTAGGATAGAACACACAACCAGATATTCTCAGATTTGTTATCACATTTTCCCCATGATTTTTTACAATAGAACGTACACAACTCTTCATTGTTCACTGAGCTTTCGTTGTCACTGATCTCTATTTTCCTCTAATCCTTATTCAAATTCAGTTGTTTGTTATGTGAATAAGATTTAGATCTGTGAATTCATTCAGCTTTATCATTTTTCTAGCACAAAACCCCTGGCTGAGCCACAGCCAAGTTTTTGACCCTTGCAGTCTGACACTGCTACCCTATAGCTTTTGCACTGGCAAGAGGTATTTTGGGAAGGTATTGCCTGAAGGTATTTGGGGAAAAAAACCTTTCAAATCCAAACCTGAATTCATAGTAAAACAATTTATCATCTGCAAAAAATAAGCCTAATCTCTTCCAGGAGCCACCAAATTGATTACTTATTTGAATTTTAACCAAAACATGGTTTGGTTAAAATTATTATATTATTAAATTAATCTATTAAAACCAGGGCCAACCCTATGTTTTCCTTCTGACCTTTCTACTTATCTCTCTTTTGGGTCTAATATTGTCCTTTGTAGCAATATTTTGGAGTTAAAAAAAAAGAAAAAGACAGAGGGCATGGGCAAATTCATATATAAAGGAGGAGAACCAACCTTATGGTTCATACACAGCCCTGGAAATCAGGACATCTGGATACTTTAGCTTGTATAATCACTTTTCCTTCAAAACCTTATAAGCCATTTACCTTCCCAGTTTTGGGTTTTTTTCATTTAAAAAAATGTGGTAAAGAAAAAGAAAGTGTTATCTTATCTTCTTAGAAATACTGTGGAATTCCATCCAGTAATGAGCAGGATATCTCAAGCCCTTTGGCTCTGGAAAATGATGTCTGTGCACATTATTTTTTTCATGGTTAATTTACAAGTATTCACAGAATCTTGAGTTCCAGTCCCTTGAGGAAGGCTGATGATCACTGACCAGGGTGGCTTTTGCAAAACATAAAATGTCTCTGAACTATTTCCTCTCAGAAGTGAGGAATTTAGAAAAATATAGGAGCTCCGCTTAAACATAGGCAGTGGAGAAGATTTCATCAGTACTTTTGATAAAAGAAATGAGTATTTAACTACAAGTTCTGTAAAAGTTGTGTCTCACTTAGCTGAATTTGTCACACTTCAGCTCGACATCCCATCTGGTCCTGTTTTACTTCTCTACAGTACAGAAGTTCTTTTTTGTATCATTTTCAGTCTCCAAGGATGTTCTTTCCGCATGGTGGTCACCAAGTCATTTCTTAATGTTTAAATTGGTAAATGAAAAAGATTCATATATTTTAATTTTCCTCTGTAGTTTTCCCATCATTTACATCCTTAACATTTTATCCATTGAGATCATTTGCCAGTTGTCTGATTTCTCTATAGCAGGAAAATATTCCCTGTTATACAGCCCTGGTTTTTGTTCTTGATGTTCCTTATGATCCAGATTATTTTCTTTGTGATCTAGCATTTTCCTTAAATTTTATCTACCAAATTCTTGTGTCATTTTTAAACTTTTAAATCAGATATTATTTACTCCATACCACTGATAAATATTTCAGACAAAACATACTGAATAATGATTCTGTGTTTAAAACTGGGGTCTGAATATGTGAAAATCCATGTAAAATGGCTGCTGCGTTAATTTTTGCATCAAGCTACTTTCTTTTAAAGTGCTTTGAATTACCAAAACTTTGTTTTAGAAAAATATAAATATGACCTTTTACTGTTATTTATTCATATCACAGTGAGAGGTTTTTTCCAATGTCATTAATTCTCAGCAAATTTTAATCTCATTAAAAAAAATCCACTTTGTTTGACATGGCTGCTTGACCACAAGTCTGTATTGATTGGCCTCAATTATCTTTGTAATTCATTTCATTAAGCTTCACTCAATTTTTTTTTATTATTTTGTGCAGTGCCAAGATCAGACTAATAGGAGTTCAGTAATTCAGAATTTTTTTTGCTCATTCTTTTTAAAGACTGATCCCATGTTTGACATTTTCTGCTCTTCTGGAAGTTATTTTATGTTCTAGAAGTCTTCCTGACAATAAGGAACTGCTGCTCCAGAGAATTCCTTACTAAGTTCTCTAAAACAAATGTGTGGAAGTTTTTCTATGTCCTAACTAAAAAATAAATGGTTTGCTGTAGTAATTGTTGTGATTAACTTTCACATAATTTTTGAAAGGGAAATATCACATTATCACTTGGTTTGTATGACCCTATGGGGTTTCTTTGAGGCACAATATCATTTTTTCCTAAATCAGGAATTCCTCTAGTCTACATCAGAAAAGTAATTTCCACAGTGGGACCTTCTAAAAGAATTTGTGCAAGTTACAGATGTGACTCTTGCTTTTGTGGCTACAGATGTGGTTTTCTTGAACCTGTTTGACAAAGAAAAGTGGGAATTGCAGGTTTCTTTGCACTGTGCTCTGTATGCAAACATTTGTATGCTCATGGACAATGGGTTTGAGTTCCTATTTCTGTTGAATAACAGCAGCCTCTCCATTCTTAATTCTTTTACCACTTGTCTGGATGTAGGGAGAGTTAAACATTTTTCTTCCTCCTTTATAAGGAAAGCAGAGTTCTCAGCAAAGTCCTGATTTTTTGCCCAGTTTAGTAGTTCCACCAGCCAGGTCACAAAGAAGCGTCATTTGGCTGCTGGAGTTGATGCAGCCATTCAGGAGTTCAACAGATATTCTCAGAGAGAAACCTGATGGTTTAATGCTCCTTCTCCTGGCTATTGACCCAGCTCTGGTACTCCTGTAATGGTTTTCCCTTTGTTTTTAAATCCAATTCGCCTTAACACAAGCAGAAAGGATCAGCACGGCGTGATAGTTCAGGAGTGGCAGGATGCAATTTAAAACTCTATCACTGTCCCTGATTTCCCAGGGGGCAAAGCCAAGTGTGTTAAGAATTTTAAAGGTGGCTGCCCCAGCAAAGGAAAGTGATGGCTGTGGCTTTTCCACTGACGTGATGTTTGGCTGGAGCAGAGATCATCCCCTTCCCTCTGTCATCCATGCCCCCTTCCCAAGCCCTGCTTTCACCACCTGAAAACTGGGAGGTGATAGGACACAGCCAGGGATGCTGGCTTATTTTAGAAAGTCTTATCAATTTGCTGATCAAAAAGGGTACTGCAGGAAAAGCACATTAAAATCTCTGGTCATTGGTTTATGACAATAACATTTCTCCTGAAGCTGATGTTCTGGACACATGATGTTGTTGTAGTGGGGTCCCAGCACAGGGAGGACGTGGAGCTCAAGCAGGGAGTCCAGAGGAGGCTCCAGGATGAGCAGAGGGATGGAGCAGCTCTGCTGGGAGGAAAGGCTGGCACAGCTGGCATT
>JBBMKD010000001.1:112160335-112182341 GCA_037834095.1 Argya squamiceps
ATGGATACAGAGGAGCCCCTTTATATTCCTGCCACCTTTGTTCTTGTCCCATCCCACACCAACCTGTGTGCCCATCACTAACTCCAGCAGTTCTGCTCACCACTTGAACAATCTGCTTGGATAATTAGCAAATTTAAACTCAGCTGATGGAGGCTTTTTTCCCTTCAGTACTTCCTCATTCAGCTTTTAACACATTGCATGGTCTTTGCTGATGCCTCATGTTATTTTTTACTGAAGGTGCACAATCTTCTGTGCATTTACTTAAGCAAGAATCAACCTGTGTTAATGAGCACTTATGTGTCACATTCATGAATTGATGTGAATTTTTTTCCAGATGCAGCATGGAAATCATCTGTGTGCTGGGCAGCACCTGAGAACATGTCAGGGAGATTGTTTGCCATTTAAACATGATGAAAAAATTATGAAAAGCAAACTGAAGTACACTGTAATAATTTTCAACTTTGCCCCTTCTGCTTTTCTTGAGTTGTGAATTCCTTGCACAAATACTCCCAGACTTCACTTAAGGAGGCAGAAATTGCTTCAAAAAGCTGCTGGCTGAATGAAAACAATATTTGCATATTAAACCACCCTGATTATGTCTGCCAGAGGGAGAATGTGTGCACAGTGTCTTCATGATCCTGATGCTGCTAGAATAGAAAGAAGCATCATAAAATATGCTGAAAAAAGCCCCCATTACTTGCAACCAGTGTCATTATTATTATTGTGTTGGGTTTGTTTGGCTTTTTTGTATTCTTCCAAAGAAATTTGTCCCTTCCTGGGTTTTTAGAAGTCAGTAACAAAACTCTTTTGGGAGCAGCAGTGTTGGTCTTTTGCTTTATGACTGATGGTAAAGATATTGTCTTCTACTAGGCACAACCACTTACAAGTGGTAATGGCAAAGACAGTCTCATTCCAAGTGAAAAAATAGGAAATCTGAGTGCCCAAATGAAGCACTGTTTGGTTTAGATGAGACACCTCAGATGAACCATCCTTCCCTCCACCAGGAATCTTCCATGCTTTGTGCTGGAAAGGGATGGAGGAAGGTTAAAAATGAAGGAGTGAAGCAAACAGACCTAGAGGGAGCCCAGAATTCCAGATTCTCCAGTGGTAGGTGAGGAGTAAAGAGAGGCAAACTGGCACTGTGTCAGATAAATACAATTCAGAAAAGTAGATAAAAGGTGTTTTGCTGAGTTTTTTAATTAATAAAAAGAGCCCTCTGTCCATGTCTTTTAAAAATTAGTTCAACACAAGCTATAGAGATGTGTTAAGATGGTGGCTTGTTTCTGCCTGCATCCTTGGAATTTTAAAGGCAGGATGTTTAATAGGATCACAAGTAAGGAAATTGTTGTAGGTGTTGGAGATCCAAGACATGATTGAGGAATAAAAAAAGTGGGATGGAGAAAACAAAGACACATTCAGTAAATGTCTTGGCAGGTGCTGGTAGATTTACACGAAGCAGATAAAAGCAGAGATGTAAACTTCCATATAAGAGTTGTTTGAAGACTTGGAACTTGGAATTGCTTTCTTCTCAGATTTGCTTCACTTGGTTGCACAAAAGGCTGTTTTGTTGCCCTGTGATCAACTTAAGGTCTTGGAAATCAGCATTTTAAGTGAGTTTGTTTAGCAGCAGACTGCAGGAGAACAAAGCAGAGCTGCCTGTTTTTTGCTGGATGATACTACAGAAATTAGTGCATTATGTTGATAAAGTTTTACAGAAGCCTACCTGAAAAACCAAACTTCAGCTGTGCCTTTTGAAATGATAAGTATTGAAATAATTATAGCCCCAAAGGATTTTCTGCTAATAATAGTGGCAATGACAAGAACAGGAGGAATAGTTTTCCCCCAGCAGTGTCTTATTTTGCAGGGCTGATCCATGTGGGAATAAACCATCCTCTGTTTCGTGTGTAGACTGTACTCTGAAGACCCAGCAGTAGTTTTGAATTATTGCTAGTGGAAAAATAATCATATTTGAGTGCAACCAAGCAAGTTTGTGCCAGGGGACGTTCAGGTTGGACACCAGGAGGAATTTTTTCATGGAAAGGGTGTCAGGCCTTGGCAGGGGCTGCCCAGGGAGGTTTGGAGTGCCCATCCCTGGAGGTGTCCAAGGAAGGCCTGGAGGTGGCACTCAGTGCTCTGGACTGGGGACAAGGTGGGCATTGGTCACAGCTGGGACTCCTGGAGATCTTTTCCAACCTCAGGAATTCTGTGATTCTAAATTGACTCCTTGGAGCCCTCCCTTGCTCAGATCTCATGCAATTACATTTGGTTTGGAAATGACATGTTGGCAACTGCTCATCCAGCCTGGCTTTGGCTCTTGCCCAGAGATGGATATCAAAATTCCTGGGTTTTTGCCTTTTCTTCTTCCTTCACCTGTTCATTTGCTACCCATGGCACAAAGGAACAGAGATTCCCATTATTTGTTAAATTGTTCCTATTTCTAATATGTTTATGTAGCTTTTTTTCTAGTTAAGCAAATGGTAACTTGTATTTCTCTTACCATCTTTGGTGCAACAGAGGAAATAAATTGTGCTGTTTGGGGCAGAAATGCAATTTCAGCAAAAGTAGGGACTTTTAGGCACTCTTTTATTCTTGCCACTGATCTGAGAAACAGCAGTGGTCTTACACATGGCTGACTCAAATCACTTGCTGATAATGCATCTCTCAAACAGATTTTCATTTGTGATGACATTTCTTCTATTTTCTTCCAGATGCAAAGAGTTTGGCCGAAATGCTTATGAGGTAAGAACAGATTGAATTTTATGTTTTTTTAAAATTGAAAAATATCTGTAAGCTATAGCATCATATTAACAATTGTTGTAGGGACAAATGGAGAAGTAAACTTTTTTTTCCTTAACCCTTTTCCAAAACAACCCATTTGTCTGTCTGTTAAGAACTGTGATGCAGTGATGGTCAGACATGGGAGAAAGAAGACACTTTTTGGACAGTGTGAGGGGCTACAATGATTAAAAAAATGGGTAATCCATGTTAGTGGATGAGATCATAGAAGATCTGTAGGTCCATTTGGACATTTTTCCTATTCTGAAAAATATTTTAATAATATGTATCAAAGTGATTGCTCTTCAGGGATCATCTGATTAAAAGCAATAAATTTCTGGCTCTGAATATCTCTAAACTTTGCAGCTCTGTTTATGTAATTCACTGCTGTTAGCTGCTTATACCCAAAGGTATAAAAGAGCAGGTAAATCCATTTATTATTTTTCACTTCTTTTCCATCAGCTCAGCATTCAGAAATCTAATTCAGTTGTTGAATTGCATCATAATGACTATTCTGGCACCACAATTCTTTCAAAGCTGGAAATTTCATATCTTCAATGTTTATTGTTTTGTCTAGGGAAAATATTGAACTTTAGAACCAGTGCATATATTTGAAACTGGGATCACCAAGGGATTATTCTTGAGTTCAAATGAATTTTGGGTTGCTAGAAAACACTTTTTATATTTAAGCAACAAATTTAAAAATGTCATGGATATTTCACCACACGAACCACACTCCAAACTTCCTCACCCATGGTAAAGTTCACTTCTATTATAAGAACAAACTCAGCAAAGACCTGGTGACGGGTGGGTTTGGTGTAAATTCAGCTCTGTGCCATCATACTGAATAAGCCCAGTGATGTTAACAGGGCTGGTCCTGCAGTCCAGGTCATCCCCTCCCTGGCTGCCCGTGGCAGCAAACTGTGGGATTCAGCAGCTTCAGGAACGTTTGCCCTGGTGGTTTCTGGTGCCACAGAAGACAGCACAGGTTGGCACACACAGCAAGTCTGTTCCCTGCAGAAACCCAGCTGAAACCCCTGGGTGGAGACTTTCAGTCCCAGTGACAACCACTCAGAGCCCCTTTGCAAAACTGGTCACGCTCTGCCCTAGCCCTGCTTGGCTCCACAAGCCTTGGCACCATCTCTGCAAGGCCATTGCAGTGTCTCACTCCTCTGACACTCAGAAAACTTCACCAAATTTCCAGCAGAAGTGCCCAGGTTTTACTCACTTTTTCCTTTGGTGATGGTTGCCAAATTAAGGAATTCTGTCCTCCCCACCTGATGTGCTCAGAGAGCAGCCAGGTCCCCTCTCAGTCCTTAGTTCAGAGCTGTTTTTCCAGGTAACTCACCTGCCACCATTTAATTTGGCTTTTCCTTTCACCAGCATTGAGAGATGACCATCAAACCAGTTCCTCTCATCTCATTTATTAACAAATAATCTTGGTTTTATCACATAAGCATATTTTATATTTCTTTTCTAAAAGTTCGAGCAAGGGAAAATTACTTTTAAATCAGAACCTCAGAGGAAGTAAGGGATATAGGCTTACAGTTGCAGACTTGCCAGAACTGGGAACTCTTATTTGTGACCAATCTGTGCAATACCTTCAACCAAAACCTGAGCTACCCACAAACAACAGATGTTCCTGAAGATCCAGCATTTGACTAATCAAAGGATAATAAGCCCTCTCCAAAACAACAGTCACATATGATAAATCCGCTGATATATTTTGTCTTTAAGATTTCACCAACATCTGCAATGATAAAAATATCAAGAAAAGGGGGTATCTGGGGAGAGGGCAGAAAAGATGATTCCCTGCTTGGCAGGAAGGTTTGAAGCCTGGAGAGAGCTTTGTGTATCTTTCCCTTTGAGGAGATTTTCATGAGTGTGTATAATGTGGATTAAAAATGGAGCTTTAGTCTTTGCTTTGAGAGTCAGCTGGCTTTGGCTGTGTAAGTCAAATGTCTGTGGAGCAGGATAAGTCAGCAGTTTAATGGGAGCTGCACAACTCATTGTTGAGACTTTACACTCACAAATAAAAATCCCTGCTGCTGGATTAGCACAGCTTTTTAATGTTTCTTTTGGCATCAGTCCAGCCACGCTCTTTGTAACAGTTCACTGTGAATCAGTTTAACAATTCACTGAATTTTTAAATTTTGAATGTAAGATGAAGAATCTTTCATCCCCAAATATTCTGATTTAGTCTCTGGAATGTTTTTACAACAAACTCTTTCAAAATGCCCTGTACAATGTACTTACTTTGGAAAAGGCCCTTTTATCCATAGACTCAAAAGCTGTACTCAGACCAAAGCACCACCTGCCCAAGAATCTGTTTTAAATAGTGACAAAAGCAGGAACTTCAGTAGAGTAAAAGAATACAGCAAAGTTCTGACAGGGCTGGGATTCTTCAGAATGGAGAAATCCTTGGGGAGATCTCATTGAGGTGTTTCAGTACTTGGAAGGAGCTTAGGAAAAGGAGAGGGACTTTTAATATGGGCAGACAGTGACAGGAAAAGGGGCAAAGGTTTTAAACTGAAAGAGGGTAAGTTTAGATTAAATATTAGGAAGAAATTCTTTATTCAGAGGGTGATGAGGCACTGGAACATGTTGTCCAGAGAAGTTTTGGACTCCTCATCCCTGGCAGTGTCCAAGGCCAAGCTGGACAGAGCTTGGAGCAACCTGGGATAGTGGGAGGTGTCCCTGCCCATGGCATGGGGTTGGAATGGGATGGGATTTAAGGTCTTTTCCAACCCAAGACATGATTCTGTGATTCTGTGACTCAGTCTCCTGACAGGCTCCCAGTGCCTAAAGATTTGGAGCTCAGAGATTCTTTGAACCAGAGGGAATTAATTCTATTATACACAGATCCCTACAAGGTCTGAAAAGTAAAGAAAAGCACATGGTTGTGTTTGGTAATTTTATGTCTGCAAATATAAAAAACTAAAGATACAGACATTTTATCCCTTTAAAGAATTAATCATTGGACTCCTCATCCACCAGACCATTAAAATATTTTTTGCCCGAATTTAATTTAGGAAATGCTTCTAACGAAGCTTCAAAACTGAAACCTTAAAACTCTTTGCCCTGTTTCCAAGCCCTAGAGGCTCTTCATTGCTGTTGGCACTTTAGCATTTTATAACTTGAAAGCTGAGCTGTTGTGGTCTGCACAAAAAGAGTTCAAAATTCCCTGAACCAGAATGAGACAGCCTCCTAATCAGCAACAACCCCCTTGCTTCTGCCAGCTGCCTGTGCTGTGTTTGGACACCCCATGTCACTGCTGCATGCAGGGGAATTAATTAGATCAGCAAGGAGGAGGAGAGACAGCCCACAAGCCAAGGAATAGCTCTCAAGAATAGCAGGGAATATTGCTGAATTTAGAGAGGCCTGGGTTCCAGTTCTGGCTTGAAAGACCTCCCACGTGTTTTTGCATGGAGCTATCCCTGGAGCCAAGGTTGGGATTGGGAATTCTCTCTTGTCAGGTGAGCAGGAGAACTGCAGATCTGGGGAAAACTCTGCTCCTGCTCCCTGTGGTCCAAATTGTGCTTTTTGTGTTGGTTGAGTACTTTCTAATAATGGAAATCCAGAGCATTCCTCCTGCTGAAGAGGCTCTAGCTCTGGGATTCTGGGATCTGCATTCTCTGAGCAGGAGTCTGACTCCATCCCTTTGTCTCCTGCATCCCCAGTGAGCGCAGAGGGGTGCAGTGATGCATTTCCCAGGCTCAGTTATGTATTGCACAGAATTCCAGATGTATCTAACTCTGTCCTGTAACTATTGGATTATTGAAATTGGACATGAAAAGATCAGTTTCCTTCTTTAAACTGAAAGAGGGCAGGTTTAGATTAAATATTAGGAAAAAAATCTTTACTCAGAGGGCAGTGAGGCACTGGAGCTGCTGCTCTGCATTTGCTCTGTGACCTTGGGCAAGCCCAGAGCTGTCCAGCTTTCCAAGGGCCTGTATCCAAGCATATTTGGCATGCAGATAAAATATTACTGCCTGTTCTCTTAACATTTCAGCAACTTGAGTGGCATCCTCTCCATGCAGAGACTTGGAGAAGAACATCAGTGTGGAATTTATCTGCATTTGATAATACTAAATGGCTTTGAAAATTTATATATTTAGTAAGACCCTGTGATGACCATTCTCCCCTGATTATATACGGGGAAAATTCTGGAAGCCCTTGGGAGGCTCTCCTGATATTTTCCTTCCATGATGACTGAATGAGGCACCAGCTGTGGCCTGTTTGAATGCATTTCAACTATCCATGTGCATGTGATGGGAACAGCACCATCTAATCACCCAGGAGAAGAGAGACATTAAATTTGGGATGTATAGATGGTGTTAATGCTGGGGATCACAACAGCAGGGAAAGCCAGGAGGTGAAAATCAGAGAGGTGCTGCCACGTGCCTTGTGGATCTCACTCAGATTTGGAGCAGAACCACTGACCACATGGCTAGAGAATTCCTCCAAAAAGGGGCTCCAGGAGAACCTCTAAACCAGAGACACATGGCTAGAGAATTCCTCCAAAAAGGGGCTCCAGAAGAACCTCCAAACCAGAGACACATGGCTAGAAAATTCCTCCAAAAAGGGGCTCCAGGAGAACCTCCAAACCTGGGCAATCAGGTCTTGCTGACATGGAGACACAACAGGAAGTTAACACAAATTTCCTGGAGATGTGGGCTCATCACACGTGGATTAATCTCCAACACTTGCAGAAGAACTGAGCTTATCACTTTAACAGTCCTCTGCTGATTCCATTAACAGCAGTAATTCACTGCCAAAGCAGAATTAAACTGAGTGATCTGCAGCTATTTTACACTAGAAAATGAGTTTCCACTTGGATCTTACAGCTCTTTGAAGCCTGAGCACCTGTATCACACTGCTGGCTGATTTGTCTCAAATCTCCTCAGCCTCCCTGCGTGAAGTATTTGCAAATATTTCATTTCATCCAGAGAGTAATTACATCTAAAAGGGCAAAATGTTCCTGGGTTTTTAGTGCAATCTGAAGGTTTCTTGATGCAGGCTCTGTGCTACAAATGACTGTGGCACTTGGTTTTATCATCCATTTTCATTTACTGTTGGTAGACAGCTCATTTAAGAAGTCATTTTCTGGTACACAAACTTCAAAATGAAATTGTTTCAATTTGCATGATGATAAAATAATTGGTTCATGTTGTTTTTTGGATTATTGCATCAATCAATTAGACATAATCCACGAATGTAAACAAGATTTGCAATTTTTGTCTTGGAACATCAATGGGACTAAAGCCTTTATTTATTTTATGAAATCTATTAATAGTACGCCTAGTTATTAATTTGCTTTTTCATTTATCAGTCAAAGTGATATTTGAAACTTAGCTAATTAAAAATAATGCAAAGATAAAGAAACAATTAGAAATTACTCAAGACATCATTTTCCTACCAACCTGTTTGATCAGCTGTGTGCTGCATTACTCAGATTCATGAGGAGTGAAAGGTCCATCTTCCAAAGTGTTTTTATTAATTTCATTATGACAACACTTGAAGAAAACTGTGTGAAATTTTCAGATTCCTGCTGATGGAGGACAGACCACATCCCTCCACACTGTGCATTCATCCAATGCCTTGCCACGTGCAATAAATTAATACCACACACTTCTTCTGAAGAGGGCAAAATCAGATGCATGAGTGGTTTTTGCTGATTATGGTTACATTGGTTTTTATGAGCTGGACAGATTGAAAATGAGGAAGTTTGCAAATATCTTTTCTATTAGGCTGGATGTTAACGTGCTCACTTCTCTTTTGTTTTCAGCAAGAACACCAGGACATCAGACACACTTAATAAGCAGCAGCAAACACTGAGGATGCACATAGACATTCCCAGAGCACAGCTGCTGATAGAGGAGAGGGACACCATGGAGACCATTGGTAAATTTGAGCTTTTTTTTTCCCTGGTTAGTGTAACAGTTTCTTTTGGATGGAATTCATTCACTCCACACCTTTTCCCTGCTGCACATATCAAGAGAAAAGAGCTACAAAGTAATTTGGAAACTGAACTGGGGTTTTTTTTTCCTCCCCTTTGAGTCATTTCCCACTAAAAGTAATCTCAGTATAGGATCTAAAATAATGCAGGACATTAGGAAAATGAAACTGTTGGAAAGAGTTTCTTGAAAATGTAATTGAGGACTGGCAGCTTTATGATTTTTATTCTGATTTCTCATTTGAATCTGACTAGGCAGTTGGATCACTGACATTACTTAAAGGGAAAATGAAATTCTGAAACTGCACTCTCAGTATCTGAAGATTTGCTACAGCTAACTTTTAAAACTTACATGTTGCATATTGTATCCACCTGTTCATAACACACGGTATTTCAACATTTTGATCAGTTTTCAGCTTCTGTGTGTCCATGAAAAATTCAAATCTAAACTGCTTGACAAAACAGAAAACAAGATTTCTCATGGGGCTGGAACTTAACTGAACTGTCATGAGAAATAGAGTTGTTTGGTGTTGGGGTTTTTTTCCCAAATAATTTAAAAATATCTGGAAACCCACAACAGAAATGCAGCTTGATGTTGTGACTGTATGGGCACACACTGGCAAGACACTCCTGACTGATCTTGTTAGACTTTTGACTTTACTTTTTTTGGATAAAAATCTGTATAAAATCTGTTACATCTGACAATGTAACAGCATCCAGGGATGGTGTGGCCAGAGGGAAAAGTCAGGAAGCTGAGAGCAGCATCTCTGCACCTCCTGTCCATGCTTGTTCCAGGTTTGAAAAGGAGACCTCCAGACTTTTTAAATCAAGATTTGAGCTTCCCAAAGTCTACCCTTAGTGCCAGGTTTCATTCTAAAGACAGTTTTAACTTTTGAGTGGCAGCTGCTGAGCAGTGAGGGGGGTGACAGTGGAAATACTCTTAGAGCCTGAACTGCAGCAATGCGATCAGGGCCCTGGTAAGAGGCAGCTTTCCACCCAGAATAAGCAGGGATTTTGGCAGGGTTTGACAGAGTTTGCTGCCAAGAGGCTTTATTCCCAACCTGAATAAGAGCTCATCTTTTGCCAGAGACAGAGTGGTTTGATTCCTAATGTTATTCTATTTATAGCCTTCTTTGGGTAAAAAATGTGAGTTCTGTTATTGTGCAGAACTGTTCACCCTAATGGTGTCTTGTCAAGTTAAAAAAAAAAATCCAAAACAAAAACCAGAGATGCTTAAAAGAAGTGGATCAACCTCTGCTGACTAGTAAATGCCCAGAAGTCCTGCTGCTGCCAGTCCCTTAGAACACATCACAAAACTATATAGCACAGCACAGCAGGAAATCCTTGAGGCCTTTATTGCAATTCTGAATGGTAAAACGACTGTAAAACAAAGTCTGATAGCACACCAAATAGTTGTTCTGTAAGCACAAAAAGCAGTGAAAGATTTATTGCTATTAAACCATCCATGATCAAGTGGACCAGATTCCTCCTTGGAGAAAAAAAAAAAAAAAGATACAGAGATCACAACTGGAAAAAAAGAAATTTAAAAAAAGGAAGCAAGTGCTCTATAGCACTACAATGATCAGGGTCTGTGTAGAAATTTGGTGAATACATCCTCCCCCACAGGGAAGAAATAGGAGCAGAACCACACAGCAGCAAAGGTTAGTACTCACAGTTTTCTTCCTTCCTAAGGTCAGGCTTAACCTCACACCTTTATTTGAAGCTGCAGACAAAAACATTCCTGGGTCAGGGTCATCCCTTCTGCAATATTGTGTGTCTGCAGAAAAAGAGGAGAGAAGGTTGGTTAGCAACACCCCCTAACAACCTCCCTTTGGGAAGACAGGGATGGTTTCACTGAGGACATTGCTAATCATGCTAATAAAAATAAATAAATGGAATATGTTGTTGAAAATCTCATCTGAGCTTTCTGGAAGTGAAGGGGAAGAGGGCAGTGCTCAAAGGATGGGAACGAAGGAATTAGGGCCACAAATGATTCCACACAAATCAGCTCTTTGTGAGGATGTTTAACAGTTTGCCCCAGCTGCATGTCTCTAAGGTGAAATCAGCAGGAAAAATTAAAGTTGTTCTTTAGTTTCATGTGGGCTTTAAGTTTAAACCCAGAGGCTCCCTCCCTTCAAAGCCAGAAGAGAGCAGAGAGCCACCTCTGCCCTTGGTGTCACTGGGCTGGGGACACCTGGGGACCCACTGCAAAGCTCTAATGAAGGCAAAGCCAACATTCTGTACTCATTATCTGATTATTTTTCCCCTTACAGATGACAGATCCACAGTCCTGCTCACTGATGCTGACTTTGGAGAGACGTCCAAGCAGAAGTCCCTGACTGTCACCCACACGGTCCATTACCAGTCGGTGTCACAAGCCACAGGGCCACTGGTGGATGTCTCTGATGCCCGGCCAGGAACAAGTAAGCACATCAGAAAATAGGGGGTTTTTTGGGAGGAGAAAGCTGTAACAAAATAAATACTCCACTCCTGTATTTGCATCCTCATCCTTCTGTCTGAGAGTGGAGAGAAATCTTTTTAGGTCAGCAGAGGACATTTCTTAAACTATTGCACTTAGTGATTCAATATGGGGAAAATTGCATATGCATCTGAAATGGAGGTGTAATTTGAAATAATTCATACCTGGCCTTCATTAAGCCAAATGCATGCTAGATTTTTAATTTCCAGAATTTATTGGGTGAATTACTGTAATGGCCTTCAGTGTCTCATATACTTTTTTTTTTTCTCTATGATCAATCTTTATTGTATTTCAAAAACAACTTTCCTCCTGCCTCTCCATCAGGCAAAAAAAAAAAAAAAAAGTAATTCTCATTATTACTTTTTCTGGAAAATTTTATTTCTAACTTTAGTTATTATGGTAAATTACTTTTCCCAGATATATTCATGCCAAGTTATTTCTTCTAGTGATTAAAATACTGTCATAAATTAATATACTGATGCCATCCATTCTTCTCATTCCTCTCATGAATATGTTCCATATCTATGTAAATGGATAAAAAAAAATACTGGGTTGAATGATTAGTTATAAGTTACAAATTTTACCAAAATATAGGTTACTGCAGTGTGCAATTTCTGAAATCTCTTGGATTATTTCTGTCCCCTGATCATTTCAGAATTTACTTGTTGAGTTTGGTGAATATAAATGCTGAAAGCTCAGTTGCTAGAATGCAGATTATTTGAAAAATCCATTTCCACCACAGTCTTTTAAATAATAGGTGTTCTAGTCCTGGCCTTGGTGCTTTTTTAGCTCTTTCATCTTTTTTCAGGTCATTCCTTGAGGACTAGATTTTCTAATAAGGAAAGAGGCATCACCCCAAAACCTCATGCCTGTGTCATACCACAGAATTTTATAGCACCTTCCTTACTAATTCCTCTTTGTGTGCAGTTCTGTGCTTCATTCCTCTGCAGCCAGGGAGAATTCCTTCAAATTAAATGTGGATTTAACTCATGTGTAAGAATGTGATCTGTGCCCTGCCCTGCTTGGAAATAAAAATCCACCAGCATTTGTATTAAGCAGTACAGATCTGATTGCAGCAGTGCACAGGGCTGAGTCAAAGACTTCCAGGTAATGTTCTCTGGACTTAAGACACTAATCCAGCTTTGCTGCAGGCTGGGTGATGGGATTTTGTCCAGAGCCACCACTTCTGCTGTGAAGAGGAGAGCAGAGCCCAGCTGGGTGGCTCAGAGGTTATGGACCCTCCTGTCTGAGCCCACTCACATTCACTGAGTGACAAATATTCCTTCACAGCATATTTTAGGTTCTTCCCTTGCCCTTATTTATTTATTTATGAGAGAGATGCTCTGTGAACCTTTGCCTTGCTGACCTCAGCTCTCTCCAGTTGTGTTTGACAGCAGAGCTGGCATAACCAGGGCACCAGCTGTGTTCCCATCCCGCTGCCAGCCCTGGAATTGCTGTGCCTGTGCTGCACAGCCCCTCACAGAGGCAGAGCAGGGCTGGAGGAGAGCTCCTGTGATGCTATTTTACACTACAATGACACAAAGACTCTGACTTCAGAAGGCTGAAAATGACTCTTTTATTTTTGGGATGTGTCTCTCTTTTTATACTATTTTACACAGACCAATTCAATTGGTGAAGCAAAGACAAACCTCTTCAATCACATTGGTCAGACCAGAGGGACATCAGGAAGATGTCCCTCCTAGGGAAAAAATGTAAACAGATTTGCAGTTACAAAAACATGTCTCTTGTTTACAGAAAGTTCCTTGAGAAAGGAATTTCAGAAACCAGAACATCTCAGGCACAAACCAGGGCTACACTCCTGCTCATCAGGACAAGGACTGAGCTCCTGTGTGCTAGCAGAGGCTCTCCCAGCTCATTCCCATTGCTGACAAGATCCTCCCAAGCCATGGAATCAGAGGTTGAGGTCCAGAGGGACATCTGGGCACTGGTCAGTCCAGCCCCTCTGCTTAAAGCAGGGTCAGCAAGGGCTGGTGGCTCAGGAACACACCCAGATGACTTCTGAATGTCCCCAAGGAGGGAACTCCACCCCCTGTGTGGGCAGCCTATGCCAAGGCTCAGTCTCCTTCACATTAAAGTATTTCCTGATGTGAAGGATGAAGCTCTCAAGTTTCTCCTCGTGGACATTTCCCCTGGTCTTCTCACTGGGCACCACTGATAGAAATTTGGCTCTTGTCCTCTTGCCCCTCAGGTATTTCTGTACACTGATGGCATCCCCCCAAACCTTCTCTTCTCCAGGCCAGGCAGCCCCAGCACTGTGCCAGGAGCTGTTCCCACCAGCACTCTCCTTATTTTCTCCATGTTCTCCCTTGAATGAGGCTCACTCCTGGACACACCACAGCTGATGCCTTAGGAAGGCTGACCAGGAACAGAGACTGGACAGAGCTGGAGAATACAGCAGACATCTATTGAAAGGCCTTTAAGGGTAAACCTTGGGCAGGACAAGAGCCTTACCAGGGCTATACCCAAGGTGGACTTAAAATGATCACAAAATGGACAACCAGTCACGAGGTCTCACATTTTTATAAGTTTTGGTCCATTTGCATATTGGGGTTTAATTGTCCAATTACAGCTTTGGGTTGTGAAGTCCCATCCTTCTTATTTGCTCTCTTCAGCCCACCATTGTTCGTGGGTTTGGGTCTGAAAATTTGTAATAGTTATCCTTGGTCTCCAGCAGGAAAAGGATTTGTTTTGTCTTCCTACTCTGTGAAGAGAGCTGACTAACACTTAATGTGAGGCTCAGAACTGCACCCCTAGGCAACACAGAATCTGAAAAACATGGAAGTTAAAATTCAGGACATCACAGCCACGTGCCACATTCCCAAATGTTGGTTTCTACCAATCTGAGCATGGATTTGGATGTTGCCCATGTGAGGCAGCTCTGTGCTGCACTACCAGGAGGATCAATTATCAATGGCACCAGGTTCTAATTTCTCCACTGCTGTAGGGAAAAGAAAGGAGAAGGATCAGACCATTATTTGTAAATAAATGCCTTGTTTCTTTGGAGCAGCAGAATACAAATTCTCACTGGGAATGCTTAGGCAGAAGCAATGCTCAGAGTCATTATCTGGGTATTGCTTTTTCTTTCAATTTCTTCTGCTAAAGTCTCTTACCTCAAAGGCTGACAATTTCACCATTTGAATGTCAAAGAACATTTTGAATAGATTTAAATTTTTCATTTCTAATACCCTTTCTATTGTTAGTGATATCCTTTCAGAAGCTTTGAAGAGAAATCCTTCAGTGCTGATGTAGTCACTCCCCGTTTGCCACATAATGATTTTTTCTCTTGCCCTCGCTTTGTTAGACTCATTTTTAGGGCAGAACTCTTTATTAATAAGTTTAAGGAGGTCAATTTTGGCACAGAGTTTTCTTTTGCAATCTTGGTCACTATATTATCTCTAAGTTAATTTAATAAGTACAACATTGCTGACCTTTAACCAGGAGCAGATGATTTTCGAAGTTTGAGAAATTGTATTAATTTACTAATTGTTCCAAAGCAGTCAAATCTTTATGAACCTGTTCCCACTTAAACTCTGGTGGCACTATTACAGCTTATGTTTTATGTTTTGGCCACTTGTTAAAATAGGAAATCTGTGGCTGATCAATACTGTAATATAGTAGCAGTATTTCCAGAATAGCAAATTATAGCCCCACATTTCTGAACATATCTATTTAAAAACTGACAGCAGGTACCTGGTCCAGGGTATTTCTGAGGGCACATCTATGCTGATGATTTACCATGATGTGTGGTGTGAAATCGCTGACCAGGTCTACTTGCCTTGTGCTCTTTTCAGTTCTCAAAGTAGTTTTGGTACTGGAGAACTGCTTGTCTTGGAGTAAAGACAAGCAAGACCCTTGGAGTAAAGGGATAATGAATATTTCAGTGGAAGAATGATGGGGCCTTCAGCTCTTCAGTTCCACCCTTGATAAAATGAAGAGTTTCATTAGGAAGAGGGTAGTTCTAGAAAAGCATCAGCAGTTTGGTAATGATCGGCATTAACACTGTTCATTTTTTTTCCCCCAAAAAGAATGTCTTGAGTTTGGGTTTTTTTAACAAAGATGATTTCAGTGGCCATCCCCTTCTGGAAGGCAGAAGTGAAGGACCAGGCAGTGATCTCTCTGATGACCAGGGACACGAGGAAATGGCTGGAGCTGTGTAAGGGAAGGGTTGGGTTGGATATCAGGAAAAGGTTCTTCACCCAGAGGTGGTTGGGTGAATGGGCATGGCCCTGAGGCTGCAAGAGCTTCAGGAGCGTTTGGACAGCACTGCCAGGGATATCCAGGGTGGGATTGTTGGGAGGTCTGTGCAGGGCCAGGGGTGGGACTGAATGATCCCTGTTGATCAGGACATTCTAGGGCTCTGTGATTCTGACAGGGCTGGTTTCCTTTCCCAACCCCTCACAGATCCCACCACGAGGAGGAGTGCCAAAACCGGACCCACCGCGCGCAACCGCTACGCCAGCCAGTGGACCCTCAACAGACCCCACCCCACCATATCAGCCCACACCCTCACCACAGACTGGAGGCTCCCCACGCCCAGGCCAGCAGGATCAGTGGACAAGGAAAGTGACAGCTACAGTGTCAGCCCCTCGCAGGACACAGGTATGGGCAGGGCTCTGCACAGGGACAGTGGGACAGCAGCAGCCGCAGGAACCTTCCTGTTCCTGGGTGTGCCTTGTTTGGAGCTCAGGTGTGTCTTGGTTTGAAAAGACAAACCTTGCTGCCTGCTAAGGAAGGAAGGAGCCTCCCTTGAAATAAAAAATATAAACCTCCTCCCTCCAAATTATAATTTTGAAATTAAGGGGCTCTCAGGCAAAGAGATGGGAATAGGAATAACAGTTCTTTACTAGGGAAATTAAACTAAAAATGCAGTAGCACAAAATAAAAACACTGACAGAGTGAGAATACTACCTGACACCCTGTTGGTCAGGGTGTTAGCAGCAGTCCAGTAAACATGGTGGCTGCAGTTCTCCTTGAGTGACAGATAGGGTTCTGTTGGAGCAGAGATGATCCTGTGGAAGGTTATAGTTTTCCTCTGAAGGTCCGGTGGTGGTGAGATGGGTCTAGGTTTCCTCTGGGAATCCAGTGCAAACAGGCTGTCCTGGTGTTCTGAATGCCAGGTTTGATCCAGGTAGGAATGCTGGGCTCCTCCCCCTGGGTGGAGCATCTCCCAGTGGAATGATGGAATTGTCTCAGCCCTGCAGTGAGTCTGGATGGCCCATTAACAGCAGATATCCCCTGGAGGGAGGATGGGTTGTGGGAGAGATAAAGAACACTGCCCCACCTGGTTTTAACAGCTGGCCCATTAACAGAAGACACCTGCCCCCCTCCCCCCAGAGTTATGAGGTCATGGCAGAGATAAAGAAAACACCTCCCCAACAGGTTTCAGCAGATGGCAATAGAATATGTATTCTATTCTATATGTATGTGACTTTTGGTTACATCTCGCATTGCAACCCACGACAAAGTCTCATTGTTCTTCCCTTGCCAGGGTGGTTTTTCTGTAGGTTATTTATGAAGGATGCCACAAATGCTTGTAGTAATAATGAGAACAAATATTGTGCCTCTGGTTCCTCATTCAACATACATCCTTTGAAAGACATCCTTCCTTTAATAGACAAGGTGGTAAATTTTCCTGTAGCTTCACAAAACAAAAAGCAAAAGTAGGAGAATTTGACTAGGAATGAACAATATTAGTCAGCAAGAATATCCTTGAGTCATGTTTGGAATGGTCTTAGGATTTGAACAACTTTCAGGTTAGCATTTTTATTTTCCCATTCGTATAATATGTTCATTATCAGTGGAAAAAAAAAACAGAAAGGAAAAAAGGAAAAAAAAAAAAAACCTCTGGAATTGGAGTCCAAGTAAAAATCCATTCATAGCACTGAATTCTGCGGCAGCTGGCCAGGATTTTCCTGAGAAACAGCATGGGGTTTGTTCCTCTAGATGACAAGAAGAGAGACACTAAATACATATTCTGCCTGCAGTCCTCATGCCCTCTTGATGCCTTCATATCATAAATGAAACTGTAACTGGGAAAAAAAGCTTTCTACGCTGTCCTATGCTGAAAAAGGCAAATAAATGAGTAAATTATTAACTAGCAGAACAATCATGGAGTAAATCTAATAAAGGCTAAAAAAGAAGAAAGGTAAAATATTTCTCAAAGGGAAGTCTGACCAAAGTGGATCCAGGCTTGCTCTGATTTCCTCAGAAGGAATTGCCAACTGTTTCTCCTGATTTTTAGGAGAAAGGTGTTCATTATGTGTTAGAGCTACAAAGCAGTGGATGTGAGTGGCCTTTCACCATAAAAGTCAGGTTTGTTTTCTGTATAAGAAAAGTATCTGACTTCACTCATATTTAGTAATTTATAGCCTGGAGTTCTCAACATTTCATAATTCACCCTCTTAAACCCCAGTGTTGTCTCCATGGGCTAACGGCAGTCACTAGATACCTCCAGCCAGCTGACAACCCTCAGGTAGAATTGTCATAAATTTTTAAGATTTTTAAATATACAAATCTAAATAAAAATAGAAAATCTCCTCTTGGAAACCCTTTCTGTAGACAGACCAGATTTCAGGTGCATTTGGATGCTTTCCAACCTGTTGTCACCCAAGGATATCTTCCAATGTGTGTGGCAAAGGGCAGAAATTAAATTTACGGTGTGGTTTGGTAGATAAACTACATCCAATTATGTAAACAGACTTCATAATCTATATTTTAACAAGCCTACTTTTCTACTCTGTGTCTCCCTTTGAGCCCACGGTGATTTATGTAAGGAATAGCAAGCTTTAGATCAAGAAAGGTTTTCTTGTGCCAAAAAAGCAGCTCTATTACAGCACTTGGTTTCTGGGAAAAGAGTTGAGTCCATTTAATTTAAGTGCTTCAGAAGTTTAAAACTTTCAAATAAACATATGTAGCCAAATTATGTGTTCAAGACTCAATTGAGCTAATGTGCACATTTGATCACTTCTCCAATCTGGAGTTCGGATTTCAGGGGATGGTTGATGCCGTTGATATTTGGCAGAATTTAGCACTTATCAAAACAATTCCAGGCTTACAAGGCAGTAGCTTTTGAGCTTAGGAGAAATGCCTGGCAGCAGTTCATAGCTGTGACAGAGTTCTAATGATCTAACTAGAGGCCATTAGAAATTTCCTGATCAATCTGTATTCATGAACTTCAAGAAGTTTCATAAAGTTCACCCAGGGCTTGGATAAACTTTCATCAAATCTAAAGGAGGTGTTCAGGCAGATTGGTTCTGGAATATTCTCCCTCTCGGCATAGGATTTGGGAAGCTGCAGGTCCTGAGCTTCAATGGACCAAGCTGTGACCTTTCCATGACCACAATATTCACATGCATTGCTCCATGTCACTGGTCAACTGCTGCCTCCTGGGAGTTTCCAGCTGACCAGAAATATGGGGAGACATCACTGAGGTCTGACTTACAAATCAAATGTGAAAAACAGAATGATGTTTCCTGTGGGTGGAAAGGAAAAAAAAAAAAGAGAGAGAAATCAAAAGAAACCCTGTTAAGTTCTGGTCAGCTCCAAATCTTAAGCAAGTTACAGCCTCTTGCAGAAGTATTTGTCATTTTAAATAATGGATTGTCTGTTTAAAAGTGGCAGGAGTATCATTCTTTGTGCACAATGAAAACTGATGCAGGGGTGCAGGCACATAATAAAAAAGATAAAGATTTGCAATAACAACACACTTGCCTCTGGCTGCTGCAGGAGGTCCATTTTTATGAATTAGCTATTACACTGTGCCTGTTTATTGAACATCACCAACAATGTCTAAAATTGCACAAATCTTGTGATGAAACATGACTTCTGCCCAAGGAACTTTTCAAACTCCTCTGCTCTTCCAGCCCACTGGAGTAGAAACACCATGGGTGCAACAGCCCAGCAATTCCCTCCCTGCAGAAATGAGCCCTGCATTTCTGGAGTGCTCTTTAATGTATCAGTAGCCATTTACATCTTCAATAACAGCATTGTTTAAGAAATGTTGATATTCTCAGAAACTCATCAGCAGAAAAGAACAGCTTGTAGGTCATAATAACCTGTGTGTCAAATGTGAATTCCCCCATTAGCTTCAGCAGCACTGAAAAAAAGGCAACTGAATGACTGCAGGCTGTAGTTGCCAAATATTGCTTTCTGAAGACCTTTGTTCCGAATGAAATGAGTTAGTGTTTTACCTGGTATCTAGAGAGACAACATCTGAGAGCTACTGCCTTCCTATTTGACCTTTGTTCTCAGCACTTTCCAAAAAAAGAAAGAATGTATGATGGAAACAGGACAAAAAGGCTTTCCTTTCTAACCTGTGTGTAACCCCAGTGAAATATTTCTGAGATGCATTAAAAAGATAATGTACAGAAGCTGTTTCTTATTTTGCTAAATGTGGTTTGTGGGTTTGAAACCTTTTGAAGGCATTTAAGATTTAGAGAAATGGGGTTTTTTTTGTTGAAAAGTAATATTTTTCATGTAGTAAAGGTGTTTTTTTAGAAAAGAAACAGGAATTTAATGCTAAGGCACCTAATGCTGCTCATAGGATAAGGCTTCACTGCTTCACTTTAGATTATCTGTAATTGTCGAGCTCCTGACTAAACTAACACTTGTGCAGGCATTTGAAGCAGATTCATTTAAATCACCTTGATAATTTCAAGGGCTCTCTGCTTCACTCTGAAACATCGTGCTCACGCCTTTCCTCCCAAAAAAACAGACTGTGCAGATGTTTTCTCTCTCCCGTTATCCCTGGCACTTAGATCGGGCGAGGAGCAGCATGGTCTCCACAGAAAGTGCCTCCTCCACCTACGAAGAGCTGGCCAGGGCCTACGAGCACGCCAAGATGGAAGAGCAGCTGAGGCACGCCAAGTTCACCATCACGGAGTGCTTCATATCAGACACCTCCTCGGAGCAGCTCACGGCAGGGACCAACGACTACACGGACAGCCTGACGTCCAGCACGCCCTCCGAGTCGGGCATCTGCAGGTTCACAGCCTCGCCCCCCAAGCCTCAGGACGGAGGGAGGGTGATGAACATGGCAGTTCCCAAGGCACATCGACCAGGTGAGGCAGCACAAAGAACCTTCAGGGCACTCTTGGGGAGGAGTTCACCCCACAGCCGGGCTGGGAAGCAGGAGAGGGTGGATCACGATGTCTCCTGTAACTGTCCTGGTTTAGAGGTCACTCTGTGTCGCTGTAGGGCACAAGAGAAAGACTCCAAGTATTTCAGAAGGCAAAGAGCATAGAAAAAGGAAGGCAAAGAGCATAGAAAAAGCTTTATTTTCTAATTCTTACTACCTTTTATAAGGTGTTCCGATACAGACTTAACATGGTTGGTGAATAGGAACGACACCTCTCTAATACAACTGGTTCAACTAGAGAAAAACAGCAAAACACCACCTGGAGAAGGATTGTTTTGAGAAAGGATAGTTGTTTGCTAAGAATTTTTTGAGAAGAAACTTTCTTGAGAATCTTTTTCCTTGGGAAAAAAGTTAGCAGCTGCTAGCAGGCTAAAAATCTTTCAGACTCAGAAATATCAGGCCTATACACCTTAGGACAACTCACAGGCATAACTGGGGTTTGTTTTGATGCCTTTTTGGGCTACCTAAAAACAGAGGCCAGACAAAAATTAAGGGAATAAAAAGCAGTTATTTTTATTGAACAGCCTTCAGGTACATTTCAGGCAGATGAAGGGGGCTCACCTCAGGGGCTACATCTAAAATGGACAATGGGTCACAGGTTTTCACCCTTTTATAAGTTTGGTCCATTTGCACATTGGGGGTTCATCTTCCAGTTACAGCTTCAGGTAATGAAGTCATTTACCCCAAGTTTGCTCTCCCCCAACTCAGTTTTGTTTACATTTCTTGGGGCCTGAGACAGTGAGCTGTCCTCGATTCCCAGGTCTGGAGAGGAATTGTGTTGTCTGACCAAAATGGGAAAGCAGTTGCAAACACTCTATATGGAGTTTGGAGTTATATATTGACAAATTGCAGGATTACAAATATATGAAAAATATAAAACCTAAAATTGTAAGGCATAAGTCCCAGCATATCCTCCCATGTACAGAAAACACAGGAATTACGGAGCAAAAAGACACTGGCTGAGCCATCAAATCCAGTCCTCACACTTGCAGCCACCAGGTCATTGACCCTTCTGGGATAAATAAGACCATATGTGGGAGCATCTGCCCATCTCCAGCACAAACCAGCCTCTAATAAACTGTGTCTCACTGTGCTGCTTCGTGCTTGGGAGCAAAAGTTGGCTCTCATTAACTGCTCATAAAGACAGATTGCAGGAGATGTGCTTGTCCCTTCTGCCGTGTGGCTTGTCAGACTTGTAACAACCCTTTGGTGATGTCCTGGAGCTGTTCCACTCTCTCTCTGTGACATTACCTAATGTCAAACTTGGGATATCTAAATCAGGAGGGAACAAAAAAAAGGAGAAAATTAAGACTTCATCTCCTTGCTGACTGAAGTACTCTTGGGCTCAATCAAATTTCCAGATCACAAACATGGTGTTTCTACTGATACCTTAATTCACAACAGCACAGGCAGGTTATTTGTGGTGTTCTGAGACCAAGCAGGTTATTAAATCTCAGAAGATTTGTCAGCCTTTGTTACAGGATACAGGATGTGACACAGCAGAGTAGGATTCAAATGGGGAAAAGGCATAATTGTATTTGTTTGATTTCTGAAAACATGATTTTTTATTTTATTTTATTTTATTTTATTTTATTTTATTTTATTTTATTTTATTTTATTTTATTTTATTTTATTTTAT
>JBBMKD010000001.1:112182441-112197231 GCA_037834095.1 Argya squamiceps
TATTTTATTTTATTTTATTTTATTTTATTTTATTTTATTTTATTTTATTTTATTTTATTTTATTTTATTTTATACATTTGCCAGTGTGAGTGCCGCTACTCAGATCTATAGAATGCAATCAGTAGTGCTCATCTGTGTGAAAAGAGTAATGAATAATCTATGGAGGCTCTTTTGTTCAATATTCACCATAACCAGCAGTGGTTGTGAGGACAGAGGAATGGAAGGGAGACAGTGGGATCAGGAAGGGTCATTCAAAAGCAAGAATACTGAAAAGAAAGCATCAAGGATTTGGCTGGAGAAAGCCAAAAAGAAAAATGTGGGAAGAAAAAGCCCAAGCAGAAGGTAGACAGTTATAATACTCAAGGCAGGAAATTAGTGTGTCACACAGATAGATAAGAGGGAAAATAAATAAGAAATAAAGCAGTGGGAGAAATTGCTGATTTCTGTGTAGTCACAGAGTAGAACCACAAACCCAGGAGCTGTAGAAATAGATAAAGATAGAAATACTTTTCGTTTCTATCTCCAAAGAAGTAAGATAAATATTTGTCTCTGCTCTGCTAAAGGGAAGCATATGCATTCACAGCTAAGTCAAAACTGAACTCTTGCCTTCCAAGCAGTCAACAAATATTTTTTATCTTTTTTTTTTTTACAAATATCTTGCTCTCTTTCCTTTCATGTTCCAAATGCATTACTTATGTATTTGGAAATATTACTTAGTATTTGGAAATATTCTAATATATTCCATATAAGGCTGATTTTCTTGAGGGCAGATAGAACCAGAATTCGGTCCCTGTGCTTGAGTAAAAAAATCTTCCAGGGTTGAAACAACCTTAGAGCCTCTCCAGTGATTTACAGACTTGTAGTCATGTTTAGCTCTGTTAGTTTAGCTCATGTTAGTTTAAATGGCTTTATTTTTTTCCCTACTTTTCTTGATTAGCTTTAGCTTTCATTTGCAGCAAGGAAATTAAATGTGTTACAAAATTAATAATTACCTTCATTACCTTGAAAGAATAATTGAGTGTTCCAGTGGGGCAATTTGAATATTGGTCCATAAATATTGAATAATGCATTATTAAAGGTCACTTTATGAAGGGTTTTAAACAAAACATATAGGTAGAAAGAACTTTCAGCAGCAACAGACAGACCAACAGTTTAATTTTCAAGTTAGTGAGGAAACATTTACTGGGCATCTTTTTTCTTTTACCCACCACTTCAGAAATTTGCCAGAGGTGATTAGTAATTCAAATACAATTAATCAAAGTCATTCTCCATTTAAGGTTGTGTCAAAGAAATAAAAAAACTTAAGGTATTTGGTTTCAGTAGATGAGAACATTTGAGATAAATCACTGTGCTGCTTCAGCACACCTTTATTCTTCCTTGAAGTAAATCTTTTCTTTCAAGAGAACTTTTACCTGTTTTCACGGTGCTTTGCTTTTCTTCTCAGCCAATTCAATCTTCCTGGGAAAATGTCACTTTCAATCACTTCTGCCTCCTCCTTTCTAATTTCTGACCTCCCTTTTCAAACTGCTGCCTGTTGCATTTTATGGTTGCAGTAAAGTTTCAACAGTTTGCAAAAACTACTATTTGTTTTTCAAAACAATTCCCAACAATTATAAGACAGTGTGAAGAAAGAGTGTTAGAAAAAGTTATTTTGATAAATGGGGCAATTGGAAATGAATCCACCCAATGGCAAAGCTGAAACTTAACTCACAGAAGGTGACAATGGAGTTTGCTGATGAATTCCCAGGGATGGAGATGAGGCTGAGATGCTTCTTGGTTCCTGCATCCTCTTTGTTGTCCTTCGTGATGGCAGGAGTGGCATTTGCCTTTCTCCAGTCTTCAGGCACTTCTCCCAATCACCATGATCAATCAAAGACTATTGACAGTGGCCTCAATGGCATCTGCCTGTCCCCACAGTGTGAAGGTTCTTGGTTCCTTTTTTCCTTGCCGGGGTTGGGATTAATACATGGGAAACATAGGTTTCATATTTGGACTTGGATGTTTATTATTTCTTATCTATTTACAGACTCACAAGCCTTGAGCTCTAACTAGCAAGTTAGGGAACAGAGGTAAAATGGAGTGCTTCTCTTTCCAAGGTTATTTAAGTGCTAATTACCCAATAAGGAGATGACACCTATATTATTTACGTTTCTGACCCAATAATGACCACCCAAGGCCTGCAGTGTGGACCTTTTTTACGCAATTACAGAAAACCACCCAAACCCATGAAGAAGAAGGAAGAAGAAGGTGAAGAAGAAGGATTTAGACAATGCCCAAAATCCTCCATTTTAACTCACATGTATAACTATATACTAGACCTCCAAATTCTCAGTTTCCAGAATTCCAACACCTCAGCACATGTAGGCACATTCCATCAAAGTCCATGGATTTACATAGATCCAGTTTGCTTAAACATTCCCTGACCTGATCCTTGTCCACCAGGGGTGAGCCCCGTGCTCCAGACTGTTCCTCTGATCTCTTGGACCTGGAATTCCTGAAGGCTGCTCTGGCTGGTGAAGACTGAGGCCAAAAAAGCATTCAGGGTCTCGGCCTGTAGTGGTTTGAAAGCAAAACCAGTGAGACACTACCAGTCAGAAATACAATTGAATAGGAAAAGAAAAAAAGTAAAATAAAATAAAAGCAATAATACAAAAGACCACTGACAGAGTCAGAATACAATCCTTTTGGTCAGGGTGTTGGAAACAGTCCAAAAGTAAGCCCTCCTGGAGTGGCAGATGTGGTCCTGTTTGAAGTAGAGGTGGTCCTGTAGAGAAAAAGGGGTCCAGAGATGGGTCCAGTCTTCCTTTGGGAGTCCTGTGGGAACACTGGATGTCTGGTGACACTTGTGGCTCCCTTTTATCTAGGTGGAAATGGTTTGGCTCTTCTTCTCTGGGTAGATCATCTCACAATGGGATGATATAATGTGTCATGTCATTGGTGAGCTTTAATGGCCCATTAACAGAAGATATCTTTATGGAGGTAGTGGAAGACTGAACAGAGATAAGAAACAATGCCCTACTTGGTTTTAACAGCTGTCTTGTTATCAGAAAAGACAGTCAGCCCTTCCTTTCTGGAGTTACAACAGATCAAGAAAAAAACCCACTTCCTCATCCAGGTTTCAACAGATGGAATAGAACAAACATTTTACAAAATTCCAGACACAGCCTTTTCCATGTCCTGTGTCAGCAGGTTCCATGCAGCATTAGCCCACATTTTCCCTGACCTCCTGTTGTCACCTATAAACTTACAGAAGGCTTTTCTGTTGTCTTTGACATCCCTGGACAAATTCAACTTCAGCTGGGCTTGGGCTTTCCCAACCACGTTTCTGAATGCTTGGACAATGTCTCTGTATTCCCACTGGGTTATTCTTGCCTACTTCCACCCTCTTGGGTGCTCCCTCTCTGTGTCTGAGTTTTGCCAGAAGCTTTTTGTTCATCCACAGACGCCTCCTAAATTTTTTGCCTAAGTTTCTGCTCACTGAGCTTAGAGAAGGTGATCCTTGAATATGAACCAGCTCTTCTAGACAGGAGGATACTTTAGCTGATGGTACAAACAGCTGTAGATGTTTTCTGCATCATTGTCCTCGCACCAGGCCAAAACTTTCAAGTATATGGAAAACATTTTTTTAAACAGTCTTCAATTAAAAAAAAAAAGTTCAAGAGTTTCTCCAAGTTTTCAGAAGTCATAGCTACAGGAAGTGAAACATGAAAATAAGATTTTTTTTTAAAATTAATTCCTTCATTTCGTGTTTTGAAAGTATGTCCCACAAATCCTTGTGTTCTGATCTTTACCACAGCCCAAGCAGATTTTTAGAAAAAGGTAAGATTAGAACAGATTGTCCAGATTTGCTGTGGCTGCCCCTGGATCCCTGGCAGTGCCCAAGGCCAGGTTGGACACTGGGGCTTGGAGCAGCCTGGGACAGTGGAAGGTGTCCCTGCCCATGGCAGGGGTGACACTGGATGAGCTTTAAGGTCCCTTCCAACCCAAACCACCTCTGAGATTCTGTGATTATTTATAGTTCATGCTTCATCATTAACAACACCACCATTATTCTCATTATTCTCATCCTTTTGTAGTATCACATTATAAACCACCAAGCAAACTGGAATTGCTGGTTAACAACAGCCTCTGCACAGCTTCCAAAAAGTGAAGGGCTGGATGCAGACCTGCACATGAGGCTTTGTGGACTGCACAGAGCTGTCAGACCTGATCTGCCCAGACCTTGAAGGTGACCGACTGTAGATGGTGACATTTTTCAGAAAGCCATCAGAATAGTCATGTGTCCCAGGAGGCACCTTAAAAGAGAAAATTGAAGCAGTAAAAACAGCACAGCAGGATTTTAAAGCTGTGGGATAAATCACATCCTTTACAAAAGTGGGTCTTCTTAGCTCTCCTGCACAGTGTTAAAATCCTTCATGCTGTAAAAATGGTGGCAGCATGTTGTTTTCACTACATCTTTCTCAGCATCAAAACTCCCAGAAGTTTGGGATTTGGTTTATTGTTCTCCTCCCCACAGCTGTCATTAACTGCAAGTTTGGTTAGTAAGATCAGGTCCTCGAGGAATCATTTAAGCAGAGCAAAACTGAGGCAATTTGTCATATAAAATATTCATAAATTTCAACAATTGTAACCTCAAGTTTACCTGTGAGGTTGTCAAATGAGTCAGTCCCTCATCCTCCAAAAAAGGGACAGAAATTGGAAAGAAATGCACTCTCTTCCTACCTCCCACTGTGCCATCGAAGAGTCTGTAATGTAGAAAAATGGAAGATAATTGTAGAGGTTCAAAGAGTTTTATAATAATGTTCCTTTTTTTCTGTTTTAAGAATAATAATCACAAACTGAGTTATCATAACAATTATTCTTCACTGCAATAAACATTGCTGGAGCAGTTTATTAAAAATAGATTCCTATTATTATAATTTTAAATCTCAGTAATAGCCTCAGCCAAGAAGCCTGTTGGGTTTTTTCCTCTCTTTACTCCTAAATTATTGTGCTGGAGAAAAGAACCACTATTAACTGGGAAATATTTTGATATTCTTTGCATCCCAACTGTTATTTATGTCTGGAGTTCTTTTGTGGACAGACCACTTACTTGCATCCCCTGGCAATGGAGTTCATGCTTGGAAGGAATAACATCTGACGAGGGCTTGAATGGGAAATATCTAGAAAATTTTAATTTCTTTCAATTTGCAGAAACCTCCTTTCCCACAGGGCTACTGCACAAGTCAGAGCTCCCAATTATATTTTTCTCTTTTGCTAATCAACAGTAAAAAGAACCTTTGCTTATATATGACATTGTCCTTAAGGGTTCGTTTGACTTGGACCAGGAATTTCTCTACCTGTCACAAAACAAGTTCAAGGTCATTTTTGACCATCCCACCTCCTCAAATGTGGGGAGAGATCACATGAATATAAAACCCCTGAAGGATTAAAGCATCCCAAAGGATCCCAGAGAAGAAATGTCTCTCAGGGTATGTGTCAGACTGGTAGATTTGGAAATCCATTTAAAGCAACACAAGGTTTTATATCTCAGAACTTTCTCCACAAACTTCCAGCTGGTGAAAGGAACCAGTGTGGAAAAAAACCTGCTCGTGACTGGGGAGAAATGGCATTTTTGGAGAGGCAGACTCTGAAAAAAGGGTTTTCCAGGGACAGATTTCACAGCCATAATGATGTCAGGGACACCCACTCCTCCATAGCAAACCTGAGTGCTTTCCTGGGTCCTTCCACCTGCACAAAGCAGGAGCCCCCTGTCTCCAAGCTCCCCTGGAAGCATTTTCCTCCTGCTGTCCTTGTGTTCTTGCCTGGTGGGCAGGAACTCCATTTCTCTCCTCTCCATTTTCCAGCCCTTCTCCTTGGCCCCCAAGTCCCAGAGGAGTTTTGGCCACCTGATAATTCTTTTTAACATCAGCCCAACGCCAGGCCAGGCCTGCTCTCAGCCAAGCCCTCACCATCCAGATTGAGACATTTTTTGGGTTTTTACAGCTGGACACCAGCAGCCCAAATCTAGCCCTTAAACCTACTGCATATTAACTAGGGAAAAAATACTGATTTAACCTCTCCAGCTTTGCTGAATGATCAGGTTCTCTCACTTTTTCAACTGCCTTAATTAGCATTCTTGACCCAATTTAGAAGTTTCTCGCTGTTTTGACTAATCCTGATGATTGAACAGCAAAGCCTTAACATGTAGACAAGCCTTGAGCTAAAGAATGCAAGTGCTTTATTAAAAGATTTACAAGGGTCCCTTAAATGCAGTCTGGATATCACCTGCAGTGCCTAAATGTTGTTTTAAACACCCAAGCTGAGAAACAAATCTCCTTTTCCAGAATTCAGTGGCTGCAGCTAAAAATAAGCTGCTTAGCATAATGAGAAAAATAAGAAGCAGGCAGCAATAGGAGGCACAGTATTTTTCCAGTGCAAGCCCCGTAACCTGAGATGTGAACTCTTTTCCACTGCCCTGTGAGTTCAAGGGTGAAGGAGTTGTTTCCCCCTGACACAGAGGTTGGAGTCTATTTAGGGGCTGGATTTCTGTTGGAAAGCTTCTGACAGAGCTCCACCAGCCATGGCCATGACTGAATCCCAGACAAATTCAGCCACTGGGGGATTCAGCAAAGGCTGGGACTCTGACAACTCACCTTCAGCCTCCTTTCCCCATGCCCATTATATTACCCTGCCTTGACTGAAAATGGGGAATAATTCCATTAATTCCACAGTTTCTGGATCCAAAACTGAATTTCCTGAAGGTACAGGAAAATCTATGTGTCCTTCTGTTGTTGTTATTGTTCAGAAATCCCACAGCAAAGCACACAAAGGCTGAGATATGGGTTGTTTTCTGGCTTACTTTTATATTTGCACTGTCTGGTTTCAAATACAATAGCATATATTGGAAAAAATAGGAACATGTATACACAGACTGTATATAATTGTATACAGAACAAAGAAATCACCATCCTGACTCTACAGTGGGAGACCAAGATCCAGTTTTGAGACAAATAAGGAGAGAAATCAAAATAAGCAGGTGGAAAAACAGAAGGACAGGCACAGAGTGGGGAAAAAAACCTTCTTTCCTACATTTTTAACAGTAGTAAATATTCTTAGCATGACTGCTAACTTGTATATATACTTATGTGGTGTATCCTGAAATTACTCCCCTAGATGAGCATCTCTAATGTTTCCCTATTAAATCCTTCTGTGCATGGAACACCTTCTTTTTATTTTCTGCTGCACTGTTGGAAAAGCAGGAGCATGTCACAAAGAGACAGACTGTGCCATTTGCTGCTTATCCTGGAAATGGCACATCAGTGATGAGAGGAAATTGCCTTTATCTTGTCTCAGGTTTTATTTCTGTGGAGTATCAGGAGCTGTTTCTCCTTCAGCTGAGGAAAGCTGAATGTTCTGCAGGGATGAAAACCATTTAATTCTGCATTTAATTTGACGTGACAACATACTTGATATCATTGGCTTTCATTTTTATTCTGGTGGATTTGCAGACAGGAAGGCTCACACTGCAAGCTTTTTAACATTGCCAGTACAATAAAAATGAACTTAAACAGGTTCAGATCAGAAGCTGAAATATTCTGAGATCAGAAAGGAGAACGATATCGATGTGAATCTTGAGTTTAAATAGGGCAGCTGTTCAGTTACAAGGTTTCTGTGCAATTGTGATGTGAAAGTTCCATTTTAGGTACTACAGAAAACGTCTGAAACATAAATTCAAGTCATTGATGGCACTGGAACAGGTTTTCCAGGGAAGTTGTGGCTGCCTCAGCCCTGGATGTGTTCAGAGCCAGGTTGGACTGGGCTTGGAACATCCTGGGATAGTGGAAGGATTTGAAACTAAATGATCTTTAACATCCGACTCAAACCCTTCTGTGAGTCTATGATTAAAGTAATCTAAATTATTTTTACAATTGTCACCTAAGAATCAGTGATACAGTGGTGTTATGAGGGTTTTTTTTTTAATCAGAGGAGAGAAACAAGTGGCACCAATTCCTCAAAGACTCTGTGAGGAGTGTGTAGCAGCAAAATCACCTTTTCCTCTTGCTTCCTAATTTATTGTTATCTTGATTTGAAAATTAACACTGACTTTGGGAAAAAAAAAAGACCCAGCATCCAAAACGATGCTGGTTCAGGATACTCAGAATATGGGGGGTTTTTTTCCTATTTCTTCTACACTAAAATTTGCACATAAAGGAAACCCCCTCTGTTGGAACTCTGGAGGCTGAAAATTTCACCCTCCCCCAAGAATGTCCATTCTCTATCTTTTGATCAGCAACAAGATCTTTCCTATTAGAAGTGAGGTTTTTTAAAAATTTTAATTTAATTTTAGTTTTCTAAAGCGGATTATTTGCTTTGTGGTCCATATATAGATATATGGTGCAGCTATTAGATTACCCATGTTGTCTCTAGCTTGAGACACATTTGATTGAGCTGTAGTTACTGAAGAGTTTTATGCCTTAAGCAAGGATTACATTTATCAGTCAATTTTCAGCTACTTTCATGTTCTTGCAGTTGAAATTTCAATATTAAATTGTTAAAACTACCAGCAAGAGTTCCAAATCAAACCAAAGATGCTGTGTCCACTTCAATTAACACAACAGGTATTTTAGAGCATTTCTGTTAAGTGTCCCTAACTTGAACCTCACTTCTACAAAAAACTAGATTTTTAATTTTGAAAATGCCAAATAATTTCACCTTCACAGTGTTGGGACACAGTGTGTGTGACTTTTGCTGTCAGCCAGCCCAAGCAGGGCTGGAGTTTCCACACAGACAAAAACAGATCCAGCCTTGCTTTAAGGTCCTTGCAGACATTTACAGCCAGTCCTGATTTAACTGATGTCAGGCTCTGTTATTTCCCCCGTGCCAAGAGGACCTGAGTGTAATCTGAGCCCTACAGGAGAGCTGGCACTCCGACACCTGAAAATGGAAACCAAATCCTACCTGCAAGAAAGGTCATGCTTGTGCTCTTCTTGGAAATTAAAGCAGGAAATCATATCACTGGAGAAAAAAACTTTTGTTTTAGCAGTCCTAATCTGATGGTAGTCATGGTCTGTGCCATCCATGGAAGAGCTTTATGTGCTGGCCTTTTAAAGCACAGCTCTGCAGATGTATTTCAGTACTGACATATTCAGCATCCCTAATTTCACTGTGAGATCTGTGAGAACCCCTGGTCCCAGGGGATTAATTAACAAAAATGCAATGCTGCACCTCGTCAGCATCACTCAGGGGATTCAGACTAATGGATGTGGGGAGACTGAGTTACAGAAACTCACTGCTGGCTCAGCAGAGAGCAGGGCAGGGCTGATATTGGTTTCCCTGCCCTCTATGAGCAGCGTGTTTGGCTCTCCCGTTGCCGTGGCACGGTCAGGTTTATCCCTGAATTCACAGGAATGGCTCAGAGCCTGGAAAGGTCAACAGAGCAGCTCCTGCTGATTCCAGTGAACCCTGAAAACTCTTCACCTCTCCAGCCTCAGTGCTGAATCCAGGCTCCCAACATATCTCAGGAATAAACCTGTTTCCATGGAGTCACCATCGATTTAACCCCCAGCTGAAGTGATGTATAATTGAACAGTTTCTGTTTACTGCACCCAGGACCAGCAAATGAGTTTTTAAACTCCAGCCTTGCTAACCAGGGGCACCTCACAGGGTTTTTTAGCACAGTTTTCCAAGTTTTTGCAGCCACTGGGCAGGAGAGTTCTGTCTCAGAACATCCTTAAAAATGCATGAAGCCGCTTGCGTGACAAGGTGCAGACAGAAAGGGAGTGCTCCTGGCCTTACCTTTTCTGTCACCATTTCATTATTTATTGACAAATTCGCTGACTTAGGTCCTGGAGTGGGTATTGATTTACACAGTGAGGCCCCTTTTACATGTTTTTATAACTTGGATACCTCATTAAATGCAAGCAGGAAGGGATCAGTTGTGCAGGTGCACCAGCCCTGTGAGGCTGGACATCCCCATGGTTTATCCATAGGGTCTAAATCTATCTGACCCCTGGAGTTAATCAATTTTTCCTTCCTTATTCAGCTCAGTGTCAGAGAAGCCCTTAAAAATACATCACTTCTCCTTAAAGTTACTTCTGAAAAGGACAAAGCATCTGGCAAAGTGCTTTGAAAGTGCTGCACTGTGTTAGAGACCCAAGTTCTGCTTAGAGAAATGCAAACCAAAAACGTGCTCAGTTCCTGTTCCATTAGATCCTCCAGGAAGAGGTAACAATGTGATAATCAAGGCTCCTGCCACCCTCTCAGGCAGCTGCACAGCCTGTTTTGTCAATCGAGTTCAGATGGATGATCTCAGTTCAGCTACAGCAGTCATGCTTTTGCTTTAAGACATCTTGATCAAAGGCTTTTTCTTGGAATCAGAAGGCTTAAATCTAAATAACAAAATGAATCACCTTTTAAAAAAAGGGGAAAAAAATCCACATTAGTTGAAATCCTCATTTTCAGTCACTTAAACCTAATCTTCAGTAAGTAGAAATCAATTTATAGTCTTGCTGAAATCAATAGTCAGTGATTTATAGCAGTAGCAAATTTGGCTCCTGAACTACAGATTTACTGATACCCTGGTGTTCCTTAAGAGATAACTCCAACGACTGTAGTCAACAGCAACTGTTGTTTTTATTTTGCTCCGTGAATCACAGCTAGTATTTTGAGTATTTTTATGAAAATGCCAGTTTTAGCAGACTGCAACATTTAACTAGGTGTTATGGATCTCCAAACCATCTATGAGGGTGCAGTTTTTGTGTAGAAAGTAATAAAGTACAGCCCTGCAGGGGTGACAGGGAATTCTGATTTCTCCAGCTAGAAATGGGAAACCTGGCTATTTCTCTATCCTTTTCACCTAAATAGGTGAAAAATGTGAAACAGCATAAGGGTGGGGTGTTTTTCTGCCTGCTGAAACACAGAGAGAGGCAGAAGGGGATGTGATGCTGTGGGTCAGAGAGGCAGAAAGGGCAGGTTGGCAGCCGAAATGAGTCCTGCATTCTGTTTAAAAGTACCCCCCCAAATGTTGAGCACTTCAATCATTTTCCTGGGCACCTGAGCAGAGGTTGAAGCATGTGCGTCCCCTCACAGCAGCTTTTTCACTCATGAGGGAGCTGTGCCCTGTCTCCTCCCTCTTTCCTTTCCCCTTCTGCTGCTTGCCTGTTCTCAGACCTTCTGCCATTTAGTCTGGATCACCTCAGAGAATTATTAGATCCAGTTTTTGTCTTGAAAAAGTGGCCTCAGAAGGAGCCTGTGAGCTCCTGAATATGCTGATAATGGTGTGCTCCTGTGGACAGAAAGTGAGCTGAGATTGTCACTCGTTTGGCCAGTCAGAAATTTGCACATGGAAATTCCATCTCCATTTCCACTACTGAACAAGACTGGCTCCAGAGAGTGGAGCCCTGGCTTTCAAAGCACACTTCAGAAATTTTTACTCCCTACTTGTGGCATTTTACTGCAAGAAAATAACAATTGCCCAACGAATTGGGAAGGCGGTTCCACACTGAGCAGATCCTGGGACCTGTATCAGCTGAGCAAGGAGGTGCAGGACTGATCCTCTTCACCCCCACTTCTTGGCTGAGCAGGACACAGGACCAAGCTAACCAAATAATTTGTTTTATTGCCCATTAAGTGAGTTTATCCCTGGTGCTGCAGAGCCCTGTGAGCCCTGCAGGTGAGGGGATGGTTTCGGCGCAGTGCGGACACGAGATGGACAGGGAGGGAGCAGCAGCAGATTTCCAACACTGACAGCAGCAATTGTGAGAAATGTTACTGCTGCTATCAGGTTGGCTTCAGACCAAGCTGCTGCTGTCCAAGAAAGCTTTGCCTGCTAAGTTTTTAATGGTGTGTCAGTTCTGGATGTGACAAAGTCTTCTGAGCATCACTTAGATTATTTTTTTTTTCAGCACACCTCTCACCTTGTCCTTGCAAACCCTCCACTCTTTCCTTGTTTCTAATGCAAGTTTTTTCCCTCACAGGCAGTCTTTGTCCTGAAAAGCAGCCTGTGGGTAGCAGCAAAGGCTTCACTGATTTATTCACTGTGCTAGTGAGCTGGAAAAACCAACCAAATTTTTTAATCAGCATAAACCTGAGCTTAGAACTACGTCAGCAGCTCTGTCTCCTTTGCTTCCTTTCAAAGGAAAACACAATATCTTATCAATGCTTCCCCTTCCAAAGTCAGCACGAGCCAAGAGGTGCCCAGCAGAGTGGGACTCCATCTGCACAGCACTTGTACACCCCCAGCACTGCACAAAATCATCATTTACTCCTAAATCAACATAATTACATCAGCACCTTCCCTGAGCTAGTAGAGCTGTATGGACTCAACCCTGGCATGGTTTGGAATAATCCCAGGGAGATTTCTGAGAGCTTTTTTTTTACCCACTCCCTCTTGAAGCAGCATGTGTGAATGTGCCCTATTCAAGCAGTCTTATCCTTACCTTTGTTAAATAAAACATCCTGTCACAGTCACCAGCCCCACTTCTCAAAATTTTCTGAGATAATCTCTCAAATAGCACTGGAATTTCCTCCACATGGCAACCAAACTTGAAAACCCTCAGGCGGTCACCCTCACTGATGGTATCTCTGTTGGAGTGTTGTGAAGACAAATTGCTTTTCCTTTATTGGAGGTTCTGATTCATGAGAAAATGCATAGACCTCTCATGTAAAAATTGGTAAGAGCATCTTTTTTTGCAGTCTGTGATGATCCTTGTATTGAAAATAGCACAAATCCTCAGAATTTTTTTTTCTGGAGTAGATGAAAGAAAAAAAAATCACCATGCAAGCTCTCTGGCATTTGAAAGAGGAATGAGGTAAATCTTTTGGGAGAAAGGAGTGCTTCTCAGCTTGCTTTAGTTCTGCAGACCAGACAACTAGCTTGAATAAAATCCAAGAAAAATTCAGCAGTGATGTTTTTCCCTGCATGTAGCCTGTCAAATTCATCCCAACCCTTCCCACACCTGAAGCTGACCTCTGGAATACAGCTAAAAATGTTTGTTGTTTTTTTGCAAAGTGCTTTATATCAGCTTAGTTGTGCTGAAATAAGGATAAATTGTTTTTATTCAGTGTCACATTAACTCAGAAAATACTCCCTGTTTGGTAGAATGTGTTGCTTATTGTAAATATCACAGTAAGTGATTTTTAGCGTTTGTTTACAAATATTTATTTGAACTAACATTTTCCTAAATGTACTATACTAAATAATTAATTAGAGGGTTGGCCATTAAGAAAAAAAAAAAAGACTGAGATAGCTTTGGCTTAAATTGCAGCATTCAGATTTGACTGGATGTTTATTATTTCTGTACAATCTCAAGGTTCTAATACAGCAAAATCTCCTTTCTTAAAAATTGCAGAATCATTGAAAGGTCGAGGTGGGAAGGGACCTCTGAAGATCATCCAGTCCAAACCCCATTTTTAAAAATGCATCAGAAAACTTTAGTTTTAGAATGTCTTTTGTACTAATTAAGCCAAAATGCATGAATTATTAAACATGCTCATTTGCAGTGCTCATGCACTTGAAAGGTTTGCTTTCATTACTAATAAGGCACAAACATAGCTGAAAAGAGGTAATTAGAGCATCAAAGGCAATGAACCATCCTGAAACTTCATAATGTTTTGCCCAAAAAAAACCATCATTCAGCTGAATAGCAAGAGACCAAAAAATAATGCCTACACTGTTGTGTCCAGAGGATAAGAACCAGTGTTCCCTAGCAGCTCCAAAGATACAGCAAGGAGCTTTTTCTCTGCTCAGAAATACCTTCAGAATTGATGTAGGAATGGCAAAGGTGAACCCCTGTGGTTGTATTTCAAAGATTGTGTTTTCAACTCAGAAACCCATTAGTTCTTCTAAATCAAAGACTTTTTTTTTTTCATCCTGTGAGACCCTTTCAACCCTGACACAGAAGAAAAAGTTCCATTCTCAAAATTTTTCTTTTTCCAGTGATTTTAATAATGTGCCCTGTTTTATAAGCAGTTGCAGGGAGAGGTGCTCCTTGCAGATGAGAAGGAGCACTGACGCTTTTTATGATGGGGAAATGTGTACATCACATCAAATAATGAGGGCTCTGCACAAGCCACGTCAGAGACTGTGCTTTGAACACCCAGCTTTGGAGAACAAGTTACACTCTGTGGTTTCTCATTACTGAAATCCTGCTGGAACTTTGCCCCCCAGACATTTTAGAAAATTGCAGTAAAATGACTGCATGTTGTTTACACAGATTATTGACTAGGCTTTCTTATGTAGATTTAAGGAGGGGGTGGGAAAAAAAAGGTCTTTTTTACATAGCTCCAAGCTTCAAAATACACTTGAGGAATGTCTAGACAGCAGCTTGAAAACCAAGCTCCATCTCTGTAAGGTTCAATGCTCATCTCTTTTATAGTCCACTCACACCCGTGGCTCTCAAGAAGCAGCAAATGTGCCAAGGCACAGAAGCAGCTCCGTGAGGTACCCACGGGGAGCTGCCAATGAGCCACGCTCCAGCTGCTGCTCCACACCAGCTCCTTCCTGGAAAGTCAACCAAAAAAAGCAGAAAATGCAGCAGAAAGAGGGAGGGGGTGTAAAATGTCCTGGCTGGTGTTTACAAAGCAGTGGCAGCCCTTACAGGCAGTGTTGGGTGACAGACCTTTGGGAAAAGGCCAGTTGTTGTGGGAAATGGAAACATGGAGTGTTTTGGGTTGGAAGGGATGGCAAAGCCCATCCAGTGCCACCCTCCTGCCATGGGCAGGGACACCTTCGACTGTCCCAGGCTGCTCCAAGCCCCAGTGTCCAACCTGGCCTTGGGCACTGCCAGGGATCCAGGGGCAGCCACAGCA
>JBBMKD010000001.1:112225889-112237558 GCA_037834095.1 Argya squamiceps
CCAGGCTGCTCCAAGCCCCAATGTCCAACCTGGCCTTGGACACTGCCAGGGATCCAGGGGCAGCCACAGCTTCTCTGCCAGGGCCTGCCCACCCTCACAGAAAAGAATTTTTTCCCAATATCCCATCTAAACCTGCCCTCTTTCAGTCTAAAGCAATTTGCCCTTGTTCAGCCACTAAATGTCCTTGCAAAATGTTTCTCTCCACCTCCTGAGTGTCTGAGCTGGTCACCACATGCTGCTTTGTTTCTCCCAAATGAGGTCATTGCCTAAGAACAAATTCTAGGATGTTATTACAAAAATTTTACGTATTGCCACCAAAGAACCATCAGTGTTTCCATTAATTTATATAAATACGCCTTCAGCCACCACGAGGACTGCAACTCCAAAGAGCAAACATTTTAATCATGTTCCAGAAGATTGCAGTTTGCTCAAGCACCTGCCAGTTTTATCCTGGCAGGCCAGGCTAGGATTGCTCTGGCATTTTACTGTGGCTTGCTGTTTGATGATCAATTTATCCCATAATTTTTTTTTCAGGCAATAAATACTCTCTGTATGTGGCAAAGCATCTGGAGCCACTTGTTAGTCCAGCACACAAGGGATGCAGAGCAGACAGCACAGCCACTGCCTAATTTTGAAGCTAGAATTTATTTATTTATGTCAGTTGGTCAAGCTACATCCTTCCTTGTACTGTGACTGGAAAAGCAACTTTTACAGTGGTGCTGCATGGCTTTTAAAAGCAGTAATGGCCCATCAGTGAGGAGAGCAGCACCTCCAGAAAGGAGAAAGGGCTTTGCAGCTCCTGCAGGTGGACAGGTTTGCATGGCAGAGCAGAGAAGAGAAGAGCCCTGAGATTTAGTACAGCTCCAGCTAAAGCTCCTTGGCGTGGTGCTGAAGCAGAGGGGTGATTGCGGAGCAGCTCAGCAGCAGAGATCCAACCATTCAAACCCCACTTTTGTTGCCTGGAAATGTGGGAATGCAAAAGGCAACACGAGTGCTGAGCCATAAAAAAATATACAGCCTGATGTTGTCCAGGCTTGATCTCATCTTTTAATTAGACAATGACAAAAGGTTGTTTTCCAAGACTTTACACAATTAAAAAAATAAAAACCTTGACAAGAAGTGCATTCCTTGCATTGCCAGCAAAGAATCAGCTGAGGAAGGCAGCAAAGACTTCTGGAAGAGAGTGGAGCTTGCTGTGGTCACTGCTGGCTCAAGTTAAGGCCATATCAAAATGTTCCCAGAGTTTGGTGTACAATTATTTCGAAGGAGAATAGGTTTGCATAAATATTTCCAAGACTGGAGTGGATGGTCAACGCTGTTTGAAAACACAAACACTGTTTGCAAACACTAACATTCCTGGCACCATGAAACTGTCTTGGCTTGGCCTTGTGTGGTGATGTGCAGCTGGTAGCACTAAAGTCAAATTTTGAAGAGATCCCTGCATCCCTTTTCAAACGGAAAAGGGAATTATTGAGTGCTTGTTTAGCTGAGGCACTGCAGGAACAGCAGCCACGCTCTCTCTGAGGCAGGAGTTTAACTTTCAAAGAAGACAGGACAGGAGGTTTGTGTCACGTTTCCCTCCCTGCCAGCAGATTGCTCCTGTCAGCCTTGACAAAGGGGAAACTTTGAGGCACAGAGGGCTCAGCTCTGCACAGGAGAGCACAAAGAAACTGAAAGTGTTCTGCAGATGCAGCAAATGACTCTTTAATAAAGTTAATTTATATTTGCTAAGTTGTGACTCTTAAGCCTCTTAAAGACAGTGAAGATGCAGATGGGCAAATGTAGATTTTTTAAAACTATGACAATCTTATAATTAGAACAATCTCATCTTGTACGTGCTGGAGTTTGACACAGTACATTAGCTGAAGGTTAAATTACAACAAAGTACAGCTGAAAAGTTCAGAAGAGTAAAACTTCTCTAAAGAAAACCACATAAAATTATTTCATTTACTGCCACACATTTGTTCTCCAGTAGCTGGATTCACACTTTGATTTCTGGGAGGGGAATTTTCATTCCCTGTTCGAAGTAGTTTTGGAAGGAAGGAAAAAGGTCACTTTGAAAACTGTTGACGTCTGCAAACGGGGGAAAACTCCTGATTGATTTATGTTTGTTTGTACCATGTGTGATGGGAACTGAAATATTAAGTAAAGGGTGTGGGGAGGGCATCAGGAATCCTGTATTGGAGAAGGTCAGGTTCTATTTTCAAATGTCTTAATTTTTCAGGACTCTGGCTTTCTCTCACACTTAATAGTTATGGCATTTACTGTGTAAATTCCTAACTCAAATATATCAGCAGAAAGATGACCTTGCCAGATTGCAGAAATATGCTAAATATTAAATCCCTTAAGGCTTAGGCTTCGCTCACACATGCAAAGAAGTTTCAAGAAATGGTTATGAAATACAAATATACATCACAGCTACACTGAACTTACATAATATCTTAGACAAGAAAGTTAAGTTCTAATAACTGAGTTTTAGATGTCACTGCCACAGGAAAATTCAGGAAAAAAGGTCATCTTTGGAGGCTAAGGGAAACATACTCCACCAGATCCCTATTTTTCATCTGAGAAAGGCAGAAGTTCTCTTAGTGTCCCTAAAACTTGAGCTGCATCAAAATACCAAATCAAAATGCTTTTATCTCCCAGGATTCTTTAAATGCCCATGTGTTTGTGCTGAAATGGGCAATATCTGGAGCTAAACACAACAATTGGATGCCCTGGCCAAAACCCTCACACCTTCATATCTCAGAGCTGGTATCATCTTTAGTGCATTGATTGCCCAGAAAAAAAGAGCTGAAAATAACCTGTGCTTTGACTGACAGTTCAGTTAATGAGCTTAACTAGATAATCCTGCCAGGTCTGAAGTTAAATACCACAGCTAAGGAAAGGTATTACCCCTGTTTTTCTCCTCACTCTGGCTTTGCCAAGTGCACAGTTCTGAGACAAAAGACAAGGGGCACAGCCCAGTGCCCAGAAAAAATCCCAACTACTTGAATTAATGAAGAACAAAAACAGCCAACTTCCTTCAACATCTCAACAAAGTTTAAAGAGGTGGCTTCTCATTTTTTTCTAGGAGAAATTACATGACTCTTGAAACTGTCCTAGTAAAAAAAAAAATAGAAAAACCCACGAACAACAGGAAAAAAAAATAAAGAGAAAAAGAGCTTTTAACCTCAGAGGCTGCAACTTGCTTCTTATTTTAGCAGCTTTTACCAAGATAAGGTAGCAGAGGTACAGTGCACTTTTCTAAAAGTTCAGCTGAATCCAGAATCTCTCATGTTGCACTAAGTGGGAGAATAACACAGTTATTCTGCTGAATAGGGTATTTAGAGAGAAATCTCTCTTAGATCAATTAACTTGGTTGACTGCATGTAGGCGAGAAACAGATTTCTCTGAAATATTTGGCCTTAGTTAATCAGAGAAGTGATCAGGCTGTGTCAGTGTCAGGCTGCAGCAATGAGCTCTTTTTCTTTCTTTTCAGGTTAGAGGAAGAAGGATCCTGTAAAAATGTCAATTTCTCAATTATGCTTCCCAACAATTTTTGACTGCAGAATGAAAAATCCCTAAATTGCCGTGAAGTCATAAATGCCCTGGGTTATATAATACAGCCTCACATCCTCATTAAAAGTGATGTCTTCAGCATCATTTACTAATTCCCAATTTTTTCCCAACTTAGGTGAAAACTGCCTTGCAAGGAGTCCACCTCCAACACCCAGCCCCTGTCACTGAGGGATTTATTGGATGTGCTTCCAAGTCTCCATTAACTGTGACTTTCCAGTCCATTAACTATTTACCTCTGGTATCACATGAGCATTTCTAACACAAACCCTGCTGCAGTGAATGTGGATGCTCGATGTAAATAAGGAAGGAGCATTGGATGGGATCAACTCCATCTGGAAATGGGATAAACTCCTCTCTATCTCACCAAACTGAGGTGATTTTGCTGCAGAAGGAGGCTGGACATTTTCAAGGGTTGGAAGCCAGACTAAAGCCTGAGGAAGGGCCTAAATAGGCAGTGGGTCAGCTTGGTTTGCTGTCCAAAAAAGGGAATTTCAGCACCAGGAAAAGGTTCTGTTCCTCCAGACTCTCTCTGCAGGCAATTCCTGCACAGCAGATAATAGATGCTGATATGTAACCAGGCAGAATTTGTTTGGTTTTGTTTCTGATGCAACAAACACATCAAAAAACAATCAGATGTCACTGCAGCTATATTTACAAATGGATGGCTAATAACTGGAAGCTGGTGCAAATTAAGTCAGATTTATTTCGCTCTAGGTGAGAGCTTGTTAATAACAGTGAAATGCACGACCAAGAGAGGCTCTGCTAAATCTCCCTGCTTGGCAGAAGCCTCATCCATCACGGCCTTGCTGCAGTTGAATATGGCACATTTACACAGCCTGTGAAAGATTTGCAAAAGCACCCAGGGGATTAAAGTGCACGAGTGCCAATGACTTTAAACGGTACTTGCTTTTGCAAATTTCATCCCCTGAGACTTCAGTAAACTTAATAATGCACAAAAATACAGTCTGAAGTGCAATCCAGCTTTACATAAGCCGGGCAACTCTTGCTTTTGTTTTAATTTGACTGATATTTTAAGGGGGAAACAAAAATGACTGAGTTTTGGTTTTTTTTAAGAAGTTATCAGATTGGAAAGTAGACTTTATAACAATACTTAACTCCTAGGTTCACAAATACAGAAGTTCCTAACAGCCAACAGATCAGATGGTTTTTTCAGTGGGAGTCAACAGGTTTTATACCAGCAAAAAGACAGGCAAAAGGAACTAAGTGGCCTTGACTAATCATCTCACCTAAAGAATATCACTGCTGACAGAGCACAGGAAAAGGGAGTTACAAGAGGGAACAGAATAGCCTAAAGCACACAAACAAAAGTAACCTTTTAAAGTTGATTTGCATCAGAGGCTGTGGACCATTGTCTAAAAATACTAATGTTGACTCCAGCAACCCAATCAAGCCTTACGTAGTGTATCAGGAGAAAAGCTTTTCAGCTGGGAATGATTTAGCAGGAAGCAGCAGGAAAATTGAGAGCGAAATTTGGTTGCTACGACAAAGAACAAGCAACCCAAGTGTATGCCTGCCCATGCCACGATAACGAAGGCATGCCCTGAAAGCCTGGAAGAGCTGAGAAACCAGTTTTTTCTGTGTACATGAGTCCTCCTCAGCCATGTGGTTATGTATTCCTGAGCTGCAAAACATTTTTCAGTGTTGTTTTGCAAGTCCCAGAGCCATCACCTGCTTATTGTCACCTCTTTCTAGGACAGAGAGGGAGGAGGACACTCCAGAAGTGGCAAGCAGGTGGGGATGCCTTCAAGGTTTTCTGATGAATTATCCTTTGGGATGAAGCAGTGGCTTCCACACACACACAGAGTTGTTGCAGCAGCCCTCATGTTAGAGGGTAGAAATGAGTGAAACACAGACTTCTTGTCTATCACAGCATGAAAAGGGTCCTGGTTTATTCCTCTTTACAGCTCAGCCATCCTGACTCCAACTATTCAATGACCCTGGCTGCAGCAAGCTCCTGCTGTGGGTTTCCCTTAAAGCCTCTGGCTGCTGGTTATTTCCTGCTGAACTCTGACTTCAGGTATCAGTGTGCAGACTGTGACTGCAGCTTTTACCCAGCCAGACTGTGACTGCTGAACTATGACTGCAGGTATCAGTGTGCAGACTGTGACTGCAGGCTTTCACCTGGCTAGACTGTGACTGCAGCTTTTACCTGGCTAGACTGTGACTGCTAAACTATGACTGCAGGTATCAGTGTGCAGACTCTGACTGCAGCTTTTCCCCACTTAGACTGTGACTGCTAAACTATGACTGCAGGTATCAGTGTGCAGGCTGTGACTGCAGGCTTTCACCTGGCTAGACTGTGACTGCAGGTTCCAACAACAGGCTCTACCTGCAGACCCAGACTGGCCTCACAGCAGTGATTCTGTCTGCTCAGGATCCTTCTTCTTCATACTTCTCTTACTCATGATTCTCCTCAAAAATCTCCTCTCTCCATAACCCTACCCCCATCACCAGCTAACCCACTCCCTTTTATCACACTTATATTTATTGGCTATGGCTGTGACTCATCAGGGGCCAGGCTGTACTGGGTAATTAACACAGCTCTTACTCATCAGGGATGACATCACCTGTATTCCCTTCTCCTACAGAGGGTGAGGAATGTTTTAGCAAGGCTACATTATTTTCATTATGTCTAGAGTTTATCTATCTTTGAAAAGGCAAAGCTACTGAATTTTAAACTAGATGTTAGGGCTTCTCTTACTAGCTAGTACAGGCAATTAAAATCCTGTATTTGAAACTAAACTTGCATTTCTACCCCATGTCTGTGGATTTATGTATCTTAGTTTCTCTGAATGTTCTAATTCAATCCTCGCATTTCTGGGCACTCCTGGGCCTGTATGGATTTGGCCCAGGAGGATTCATACTTCAACATCTCCCCCTCTCTTTGAGCCCTGAAGGCCCTCTTAACTGCATTAGTAATCATTTGTTGAATGCATTGGAGCAAACAAGGTGCCATTAGCAGCACAATTATTATGATGACTAATATGTACAGACTAATTTTTAAAAACTCTTTCACCACTTACCTGTTTTGTCTCATATATTACAGCTTCACTCAGGTCTGGCTGGGTGGGAAGACAACAAAGCTCACCAAAGCAGCCCAAGGGCTGTCCCCCTGTGCCTGCAGAGTCACAGAATCCCAGAATCATCCAGGCTGGAAAACACCTCCAGGACTGAGCCCAACCTGTGGCCCATCCCCACCCTGTCACCAGCCCAGAGCACTGAGTGCCACCTCCTTGGACACCTCCAGGGATGGAGACTCCACTGCCACCCTGAACATCTGTCCCAATGTTTAACAACCCCTTCAGTTGCAAGAACTGAATTTCAGAGGAAATTCTTCCTCATGCCCAGCCTGAACCTGCCTGCCCTGGCACATCTTGAAGCCCCTTGCTCTCCCAGCAAGGGAGGCTGAGCTCCATTGGACTCTCAGCCAGGGGGTGATAAATTCTGAGGTGATAATTTTCAGCACCAGGAGCGGGGAAGCAGCTCCAGGAGTTGTATCTCACCTTTATGGAGCACATCCTCCCTTGTGCTGCAGCCCTGCAGTAAGGTGGCACCTGGGGAAAATCAAAATCAAGGGCAGGAACAAGGTTTATATCATGCTGGTGCACCCAGGGAAACAGCTGCTCATCGCTGCTGTGCATGTGAGCCCGAGCTCTGACTGTGCACTGGCACTGAAGGGAATGCTGTGCAGATGAAAAAGGGAAGTTTACCATTTGGGGGTTTGTTTCCTCAAAGAAAAATTATCTGTTTCTGTGCAGGCAAAAAAAAAAAAAAAAAAAGAAAAAGGCATTGAGAGAATTTCCCCTCCTCACTGGATAACTTTCAGGATTTCCTTTATTCTTTTTACTTTTACTTCTTGCTTTGTTGCTAGTCCTTGAAGCTTTGGCAGCTCTGAAATAAAAATACTATTGAAAATCAGTACTATTGACAACAAAGCATGCAGGGTTACAATTTCAATGTGCAGCACAGAATCAAGATAATGGACTTTTAATTCAGATGACAGGCACTAAGTCGTGTACATCTATGAGAATGAAGCAAAAGCAGGTAGCTCTCTGATGCCAAGAAAACTTGTATTAATGGAAAGTGCTTCTATGAAAGGACCATTAACTTCTTCTGTATAAAAGCATGAAGAATATGATGCATAATCCAAGCTTTCCCCTTGTGGGCATCCACACAGCAGTTCTGAAAAGGAGCAGAAATAGAGGAGCTAATCATCCATCTTTTTGCTATGCAGCAGATGTCAATAAACTGGAGTTTGTGTTCCATTCCACTAAAATCCCAATGTCCCAGGCAATAACCTGTCTTTCAATAAATCCAGGGCTAATGTCCATTGAGATGTGAGCTAATGCTGAGTGGAAAATGACTTTTCTGTTTACTTACATCCAAATTGCATTTTATTCATTTTCATTTACCAGATAAAAACAATTGATTGCCTTGGCTAATCCTTTGTAAAGAAAAGGCCTTTGTGAACAGGGGAACATTGATGGCACAAGAATTCTACCGGAATAAAATTGCTTTCCCCGCGAAACAATGATTTTAATTTCTCCACAGATGATGTCTCCCAATTCACTTTTTAAGCCCTGGATGCAAGAAGAGGTTTGGGTGCTCTCCAGAGGCTGTAGGCACCATATGTCAGGGGGAAGTCTAGAGGGCAAACTCCAGGCTGACTGATCAAACACTGAGGCTTTTATTTTTAACTCTGCCAGAATTTCCACCGCACAGCTGTGATCCTCAGCTGCCGCCTTGCATAACCTGGGCGTGCTGAGACACCTCAGCGCGGCTGCCCAGGTGTCCCTGGAGACAACGCCGCTGGTTTTACATAACTGAAGGGGAAATCTCTGAAGGAATCCACCCCATCAGCACGAGAGTGAGTGGGAAATGAAGAGCTGCAGCTCCTCGGCACCAGGCAATCACCTCCCATCGCTGCCACCCTCCCCGCTCCGCCCACGCTCCCTGCCAGCGTTCTCTGCCCACACCCTCAGCCTCCTCCTGAAAGCGCTGATATTACACCTGCCCTCTTCACCTTTTCCAAAACCCTTCCCTTTCCGCTGCAGAAATCCCCTTCCCTGCTCCCAGGCTCTGCTGCCATCTCCCACCACTGCATCCTCTGCCCTGACAAGTGGTACCCGACGCTGGGGCTGCTCTGGGATTTAGGGCAGGGTGGTGACTCCACAGCCCCGGGGCTGGTCAGCTCAAGGCTCTAATGCTGATGCCTATTTTGGCCTTTTTTTTGCTGGTGTTTTAGCAATGAGATTTGTCTGTTCAGGTCACCCAGCCAGGCAGGCAGGTATGTGCCCCCATCAGCCCCTAAAAAGTTCCACGTCAGTATTTGCAGGGCTGGTCTGAGTTTTGTCAAAATAATGAGAGATTTGACACAAACAGAATAATGCCTAAAGGGCACTGCTATATCCTCATGTGATCTTAAAGTAGGGAGCAGACACTGCATCCCCTGTGCAGAGGTGGGGAAAGTGGGATGGTGCCAGCCCTGGGCAGGGACACAGCACAGCAGGGACGTGGCCAGAAATGTCCCTGGTGCCAAGGGGACACAGTTTGTTGCCATTACAGCTGGATTTGGTCACAGCAGGAGCAGGCTGACACCTCTGCACATGCCACACAAAGAAAAATTGTCACTGTGGCTTGTGTGTATGACCTGAACTAAACATGTTTTGGAGAGATCATGGAGTCTTGGGATGGTTTGGGTTGGAAGGGATGGCAAAGATCATCCTGTTCCAACCCTCCTGCCATGGGCAGGGACACCTTCCACTGTCCCAGGCTGCTCCAAACCCTGTCCAGCCTGGCCTTGGGCACTGCCAGGGATCCAGGGGCAGCCACAGCTTCTCTGGGCACCCTGTGCCAGGGCCTGCCCACCCTCACAGGGAACAATTTTTTCCTAATATCCAATCTAAACCTGCTGTCTTTCAGTTTGAAGCCATTCCCCCTTGTTCTGTCACCAGCTCCTCTTGTGATGCCAGTCTTCTGGAAACCTGTCAGTTTTCCCCTTGCTGTAGTAATTATTGTTTCTGTTATTAATCATTGCCATCATCTGCTGGTTATATTTTTTTCTTCAATAATTCACTCTATTAAATACAGGTTTGGCTCCCAACAAGAAATTACAACGGCTCAAGGAATACAGGGGATATAATTTTGCCAAGATCTGCAAACCAAGCACACAAAGTCACTGTACTTTGTGTACTTGATGAGGCCAACAGATCATGTGCTCACACCCCCTCCCTGTGCCACATTAGTCCCAAAGATTTCTGCAGCAATATTCGTGGTGGAAACTACCACTGAATATGAGTAATGGTATCAGTTTGGCCTTTGTGAAAAGATCATTAAATCACAACACACTGAGAAGGGACAAGAGTCCTCAGGCTTATTTCAAGGGCTATTTTTAGCTGTGGAAATGAAGACTTTTCTTATCAAATAATTAGTCATCACCAGTAAAGGCAAGTTAACTTTTCAGAATAAAATAGGAAGTCATTGAAACCTTTTCTGAGTTTCCAAAAAAGGTTGATTTAGAGATCACTGAAGCCTCTGCACCTGACTCTAATTATTTAGGAACAGAAAATGGGAAAGCACAAAAAAATATTGAAACTATTACAATTCCTGCCTTATTTGAAAGAAAAAGTGCTACAGATAAAGGCATTTACCCAGATTTCTGTGTCATCCCAGTACTGCAGAGGTGCAAGGGGATTGTAAAACTAAAAAAAGAGATGTTTTACAGCCAGAGTAGTCTTTTGCAGGGAAAAAAAAAAAAAAGGTGAAATCCTGACCAGCCAGAGAGATCACGGAGCAGCTCCATATTCTTGGGAAATGATGTTCTGACTACAGGCCAGCAGAATAATACTGTCACAAAAAATGCCAAAAGCCGTGTAAATTTGTGGTGAGGGGCTCGTCACTTGTAAAATAGTGGAGATAATTATGCTGCTGTGCCTGGCACTGGGTACATTTCATCTGGATGGCTGCATTTCATTCCAGGCACACAGATAAATTGGCAGAGTTCAAAGGAGAATAACAAAAAATAATGAAAAGGGTTGAAAAGGAGACCTACAAGATAAGATTAGGGAAACTGGGTATAGCTGGACTGGAACAAATTAATCTAAATGGCAGGAGGGAGGATTTAGGTTTTAAGTACAAACCAACCTTTATAGCTTTAAGAAAAGTTCAGCCATGGAACAAGCTGCCAAGGAAGGTTTTAGCCTTACCATCACTAGAGATACTAAAAGGCAAGAGACCATCTGTCAGGGAGAGTTTAGGGATTTAAAAAAAAAAAAACCAAAAAAAAATCAACCCCAGAAAAAAATGCACTGCCTTAATTTAAGAATTGAGCTAAATAACCCATTCGTGGCTAGACTTTAATGGATTAGAAATGGCATAGCTTCTCTTTTGAGGGGAAGTTCCTGATCTTTCCACTCTGAAGATTGTCTTGATCATATAAACCAATACAAGAGATTTCTGCTGTTTTCAGATTGAGAAGGACATTGCATTTAAATGCTTCCAGGAGATAGATGTCTAAATATTAATTTCATCTGCTTTTTTCCCCATCAGGCTTTGAACACTTGTATAGAGCCAATACTGAAAAAAGGAATTATGGAGTCATGGAATATCCTGAGTGGGAAGGGATCTGCAGGGATCATCAAAGTCCAACTCTTGGCCCTGTAAAGCCATCCCAAAATCCTGCCTGAGAGCACTGTCCAAACATTCCTGGAGTTCTGGCAGCCTTGGGGCTGTGACCACTGCCCTGGGGAGCCTGTATAACAAATTGTTACCTTGTTCTTCTGTGGGACCCTTTGTTCCCACACCTCAGCTCCTCTAAGAGGCACTCAAGGCAGTCCTGTTAAAACTTCAGGAAAATCCAGGTGCCCCTGGGTAACCATTTCCCACCTGTCATCTCCACCAGCAGGAGGTTTGGGAATCACAGCTGCCGTGTGGGTGATGTATCATGGCTGTATCATATCATATCATTGTTTCTCTCCCAAGACTCCTAATGAAGCTGCTCTTTGGAAATCCCTGAATTCTGCTAGAGCCCTTTCTAAATAACATTTCTAAAATACATAATTTAATTTTCCCTGGAGCTGAGGCCAGTG